>CAJHZI010000414.1:3020000-3052703 GCA_905160935.1 Enchytraeus crypticus | reverse complement strand
ATATTAATTATTAATACTATATTAATTATTAATACTATATTAATTATTAATACTATATTAATTATTAATACTATATTAATACTATATTAGTTGTTTAGAAATATACCAGGCGGTCCCGTATGTACGACAAAATGAAGTGAATTTAAACTGTAATTTCTTTACTTTAACTATGAACAAATTACTTTCAAACAGCAAAAATTACTTTTCTTTACCTTTTCACAGAGAGTGACTTTTGAATTTGCACCGTTTCGGACCTTCGTTTCATTCACGGGCTTGGATTTGTATCATTAGTGCTCGATGTTGTAATGAAAGACAGTGCACTCTAACTTTTGCTATATCTGCATGTATTGTGCCGTGAATTGACAATCGTTTAAATGCTTTTAGAATGCCAAAAAATTAATACAACCAATAAGAGATCTAAATTCTAAGAACTATGCTTCTGGAAAGTTCTAAAATAATAATAATAGAAATAATAATAGTATTACGGATGCGCTGTGAAATAGATTACGACATCAACGTAAAGATAAACAAGATTTAAGTGTTGATAATTAATCAGTTTATTAGAAAAATCAATACAACTGATTACTCGATAGATTACGTTTTATAAACACTTCACAACATTTTGTTTTATCTTATAGGCTACTTAACTGATACTGAATTCTTAGCGAATAACTAATGCGCGAATGGCCAGCTTAAGATTATTGGCATATCATTTATTATTATATTGATTAGTACAACGTAGCATTACTATTTTTATATTTTACATAATAAGGTCTGAAGAAAATTAAAGAAATCGAAAGTTTGTTTTTTGTATATCGGATAATTATACTCCAACGTAAGAAAGGGCATTCGGTTGGTGAGCGCCTAGGCTCCAGAAATTGCCACAAAAATTTAAACGAAAGAAAAGTCTCAAATAGGGGATTGACTAATGATATGAAGCAAGACAGAGAGGATTTGAGACAACTATTCGTATCTCGACCTTAGTTAAACTGGGATTAAAGGGATGATGATGATGGAAGAGATGAAAAAAAAAAAAAAAAGAAGCAGGGGCAGGCCGAGATTGGTATATTAGATGATTTAAGGACCCAGCCATATGTGAAAATGAAGAGGAAGGTGGAAGACAGATAAGAGTGGAGGCGTTATGTACCACGGACCTGCCAGTAGGCAGTGCACTAAGAGAGATGATGATGATGATGATGCTGATGATGAGGATGATGATGAGGATATAGTAGTAGTAGTAGTAGTAGTAGTAGTAGTAGTAGTAGTAGTAGTAGTAGTAGTAGTAGTAGTAGTAGTATTGTTAGTATTGTTAGTATTACTTATATTTAGTCCAATGTTGAGCTTCGTTCTATCTGTAGCAGTAGACCTATGGATAACTTACTGAAAAGACCCTCTTATCTCAACTGGCCAGAACCTATAGCACAATGTATTGTCACAAGTAAAAACTCGGAGCTTTGATTAACTAATTAACTGATTAGCCGATTAACGTGAAATCAGGCTCATAATATGACTGTGCACTTAACACTCCTCATAACACACGATGTACTGACTACAGTCAGGTATGCGTTTCAATGTAGTGGCAACAGTTGTAGCTTCGTTAAAGTTAAAAGTTGCAGAGATAAATCGTTATGACGTTATTTTAGAATTAAATAAGGAGAGTCTAAAAGAATTAGATTATTTAATACACATGTATATAGGCTTACATTTAGAGGTAGCTAACAGCTCGATATGCCCGTTCATCGAACGATATAAAAAATGCCTAGCTAAATCCAAACTGACCACTTTGCGGTTTATGCATTCTACAATATCTAATATAATGAGCCGGTTAGGTATGTCTGTCTGAAGTAACGCTGGCGTCGCACCGTCATATTGTAATTCCTTAATATTTGCTAATTATAACTAAGTCATTTGACGATTATAATTGTACAATATGGCGAATATATATTTTAATTTACTCACAGGGTCATATTTATAATTCGAAAATATTAACGTTAATTACAGCTTTGTCATTTGTCCATTATTGGAAATCATGGACTTATAATATACTGCTTTACATGTATATATTAATATATATCAGTGTATAAATGCACTTGTAATGCGTATATGTGTCATATTATGCATATTTGTTTAATGTGTAGATCCATAAGTATATGCATATGAAGTAACTTTGTATATTTATATCTCTCTCTCTCAAGTTTCAGGTTCAAGGTAAAATCAGTTATCGAGTTAATGCCTCCGCTATAAAAAATAAATAAAATATAATAAATAATTGTAAATACATTTCAATAAATAAATAAATTAATAATAATAATCATCATCCCCCTTAAATCCCAGTTTAACCAGGGTCGGGATACGAATAGACAGTCTTAAATCCGCTCTGTCCTACACCACACCACCAGCCAATCCCCTATTTGAGTCTTTTCCATTCGTTTAAATTTTTGTAGCAATATCTGGAGCCTAGGCGCTCACCAACCGAATGCCCTTTCTGACGTTGGAAATAAATAATAATAATAATACATAATAATAATCAATATATAATAAATAACTAATAAAAATCCGGAGTCACATTAATGCAGTCTATTAATTAGGAATAAAATATATTAATTAATTAGCCATAACGTCTCCTGAGAGGACTTTCGTATACCTCCCTCAGTTCTTGCTTAGTCACCTCTTACGGCTCAAGCATTTTCCAGTTGTTCTATTCTTCGAGATTATAAAAATGTACGATATATATATATATATATATATATATATATATATATATATATATATATACATGCATATATATATATATATATATATATATATATATATATATGTACATACTCATGTATATATAAAACTTAACAATGGTTCGAGTGCTACTGTCATCGATGACAACATCTAGCGTTGTTGAAACAAAACCAAGCCTGTTACTATAAAGAAGGTCTAAAACGCTGAAAATTCAAAATACAGAAAATCAGTCCAAAGAATAACGGATTTGGGCCGAAATAGCCCATATAGCCTATAAAGATATATATATATATATATATATATATATATATATATATATATATATATATATGTATATATATATATATACAGTATATATATATACATATAAGCATAATAATAATATATAAATATATATATATATATATATATATATATATATATAATTTTTATAATCTCGAAGAATAGAACAACTGGAAAATGCTTGAGCCGTAAGAGGTGACTAAGCAAGAACTGAGGGAGGTATACGAAAGTCCTCTCAGGAGACGTTATGGCTAATTAATTAATATATTTTATTCCTAATTAATAGACTGCATTAATGTGACTCCGGATTTTTATTAGTTATTTATTATATATTGATTATTATTATGTATTATTATTATTATTTATTTCCAACGTCAGAAAGGGCATTCGGTTGGTGAGCGCCTAGGCTCCAGATATTGCTACAAAAATTTAAACGAATGGAAAAGACTCAAATAGGGGATTGGCTGGTGGTGTGGTGTAGGACAGAGCGGATTTAAGACTGTCTATTCGTATCCCGACCCTGGTTAAACTGGGATTTAAGGGGGATGATGATTATTATTATTAATTTATTTATTTATTGAAATGTATTTACAATTATTTATTATATTTTATTTATTTTTTATAGCGGAGGCATTAACTCGATAACTGATTTTACCTTGAACCTGAAACTTGAGAGAGAGAGATATAAATATACAAAGTTACTTCATATGCATATACTTATGGATCTACACATTAAACAAATATGCATAATATGACACATATACGCATTACAAGTGCATTTATACACTGATATATATTAATATATACATGTAAAGCAGTATATTATAAGTCCATGATTTCCAATAATGGACAAATGACAAAGCTGTAATTAACGTTAATATTTTCGAATTATAAATATGACCCTGTGAGTAAATTAAAATATATATTCGCCATATTGTACAATTATAATCGTCAAATGACTTAGTTATAATTAGCAAATATTAAGGAATTACAATATGACGGTGCGACGCCAGCGTTACTTCAGACAGACATACCTAACCGGCTCATTATATTAGATATTGTAGAATGCATAAACCGCAAAGTGGTCAGTTTGGATTTAGCTAGGCATTTTTTATATCGTTCGATGAACGGGCATATCGAGCTGTTAGCTACCTCTAAATGTAAGCCTATATACATGTGTATTAAATAATCTAATTCTTTTAGACTCTCCTTATTTAATTCTAAAATAACGTCATAACGATTTATCTCTGCAACTTTTAACTTTAACGAAGCTACAACTGTTGCCACTACATTGAAACGCATACCTGACTGTAGTCAGTACATCGTGTGTTATGAGGAGTGTTAAGTGCACAGTCATATTATGAGCCTGATTTCACGTTAATCGGCTAATCAGTTAATTAGTTAATCAAAGCTCCGAGTTTTTACTTGTGACAATACATTGTGCTATAGGTTCTGGCCAGTTGAGATAAGAGGGTCTTTTCAGTAAGTTATCCATAGGTCTACTGCTACAGATAGAACGAAGCTCAACATTGGACTAAATATAAGTAATACTAACAATACTAACAATACTACTACTACTACTACTACTACTACTACTACTACTACTACTACTACTACTACTACTACTACTACTATATCCTCATCATCATCCTCATCATCAGCATCATCATCATCATCATCTCTCTTAGTGCACTGCCTACTGGCAGGTCCGTGGTACATAACGCCTCCACTCTTATCTGTCTTCCACCTTCCTCTTCATTTTCACATATGGCTGGGTCCTTAAATCATCTAATATACCAATCTCGGCCTGCCCCTGCTTCTTTTTCCTTCCATCATCATCTCTTCCATCATCATCATCCCTTTAATCCCAGTTTAACTAAGGTCGAGATACGAATAGTTGTCTCAAATCCTCTCTGTCTTGCTTCATATCATTAGTCAATCCCCTATTTGAGACTTTTCTTTCGTTTAAATTTTTGTGGCAATTTCTGGAGCCTAGGCGCTCACCAACCGAATGCCCTTTCTTACGTTGGAGTATAATTATCCGATATACAAAAAACAAACTTTCGATTTCTTTAATTTTCTTCAGACCTTATTATGTAAAATATAAAAATAGTAATGCTACGTTGTACTAATCAATATAATAATAAATGATATGCCAATAATCTTAAGCTGGCCATTCGCGCATTAGTTATTCGCTAAGAATTCAGTATCAGTTAAGTAGCCTATAAGATAAAACAAAATGTTGTGAAGTGTTTATAAAACGTAATCTATCGAGTAATCAGTTGTATTGATTTTTCTAATAAACTGATTAATTATCAACACTTAAATCTTGTTTATCTTTACGTTGATGTCGTAATCTATTTCACAGCGCATCCGTAATACTATTATTATTTCTATTATTATTATTTTAGAACTTTCCAGAAGCATAGTTCTTAGAATTTAGATCTCTTATTGGTTGTATTAATTTTTTGGCATTCTAAAAGCATTTAAACGATTGTCAATTCACGGCACAATACATGCAGATATAGCAAAAGTTAGAGTGCACTGTCTTTCATTACAACATCGAGCACTAATGATACAAATCCAAGCCCGTGAATGAAACGAAGGTCCGAAACGGTGCAAATTCAAAAGTCACTCTCTGTGAAAAGGTAAAGAAAAGTAATTTTTGCTGTTTGAAAGTAATTTGTTCATAGTTAAAGTAAAGAAATTACAGTTTAAATTCACTTCATTTTGTCGTACATACGGGACCGCCTGGTATATTTCTAAACAACTAATATAGTATTAATATAGTATTAATAATTAATATAGTATTAATAATTAATATAGTATTAATAATTAATATAGTATTAATAATTAATATAGTATTAATAATTAATATAGTATTAATAATTAATATAGTATTAATAATTAATATAGTATTAATAATTAATATAGTATTTAATAACATAATATTATCTTCTCAGTGAACGTCACTGCATATCTCTGAGGTTCACAAAATCGTTGCGTTGAATCATCGTTCTATTATAGAATAAGCTGAACTTTTATAGAATAAGTTTGTAAGTTTTATAGAAAAAGTTTTGATATAATAAGATTTATCTAGAATAAGTTTATCTATTAAGTGTAACTATTGTCGGCTGGAGCCAATGGCGAAGTCGGTAAGATACTCGACCGCGGATCAATAGGTGCAAGTTCAAATCCTGGGCTCGCCCGTCACTGACATCGCTTTCGAGTGAGGAAACTGACGTTAACCTTAGCTTTTTAAGTTTTCTATTCAAAAGACTCTATTTAAATAAATCTTTCTTTCAATTTCATGAAAATAAAGAAGCCAAACAGCTAAAAACCAGTTTTAAGGTCAGTTTCCTGTTCGATAGCATGCCATTGATGTGGAGAGAACTGAATTTGAGCCATGCAACTATTGATCCGCTGTCGAATAACAGGTCAACATGTCACTGACACAGCCAATATATGTGATTAAAAATTTAATGTTGATTAATGTCTTCGTAATTACTATGAAGGCTTCGAGAATTGTTTTTATTAGATAATTTAAATATTTGTATTGTTGATCTACAGGGGGCGTATCAAATCTTCTGTGACTTGACTCATGCTATACATGTATATCTTGCTAAAATTTTATCCCGAGTTTTCTGATAAAAAGCTGCTTGCATCTAGCAGAGTTTCTAACTCCAAACATTTCAATACCAAACTACCAGGAAGGGACAGATGCCTAGTGGTCATATTCATACTGAATTTATTCCTAGTGGACATAGCCGAAAAAAGCTAAAGCTAATGTTAACGTCAGTTTCCTCACTCGAAAGCTATGTCAGTGACGGGCGAGACCAGGATTTGAACCCCGCACATACTTATCCGCGCTCGAGTATCTTACCGACTTTGACACTGACTCCAGCCTATTTATAGTGACTTCCTATGATCTAGATAAACTACAACGCTTCCGAATGACCAACAAGCCATTCCAGATATATGGACCATGTTTTGAAGAATCCAAGATTAGTTTTTTGATTGACAAAACGTGATCTCGCTAGTTTGGCAGTCATAATCATAACTGTTTCTTTATACAGAGACTGAAAAAGATTCACTATAGTTGATCAAGATCTAGAATATCGATTGATTCATGGTGATTTTTTTTAATCCTTTATACCTTATCGATATTTCTAATGGAGGTAAATAAAAGCCAATGTTATATTCTGGACTTCAAGATATTTATGACTTCCTATTCACACATGTCTTTAATTTAGCTTACGAAGATAATCTTACTTGAGACACTTCATTACGTCAGCTTTCATGCATCACTATAGGCATTTATTATATACATGGCCGCTGAAGTCACTTCATATTGTTCCTACAGGAAATTCTAATTCCAAAATTCCATTATAGCACTTCACAATACCTCTGAAAAATACAGCTGTCTTCAAGAAGGGATGTATCCACGAAATTTAAAATCTGTTTATTGACCACTACATTGCTTTTCAGCTGCCCACTACTCCATAATATCCACTATAATATTAAATATCAATTTAACTCAAAAAGAGAAATAAGACTTTTCCTTAAGTAAGTACATGTATTTTACTAAATATCTGTATTATAAACTCACGTATTTATTAAATTTGCATGTCACTTCAACAATCAAATAAATACTTAACTCTAAAGGAGATAAAATAATTTCTTAAATGCAAGTAAAAGCATGTTCGATAGTGTAATCACTCGTCTATGATCAGCTTTCGTACTGGAAGTGGAAGAGTTTCTAATAAATGATAAGCATCAGTATCTAATATCCCATAATTTCTTGTTACGTAAGGCGTCATTGTACTATGGGAATATTGTGAGAAAGGCAGATGAGGATGGAGTAAAGCGAGTTTGGAGGGAAGAGCTGGCTGTTAAGCTAGAGAGAGGTAGACCATAACTGACGTGGGATGCGGTGATTAAGAAGGACTTGCAAAATAGGGTAATTACTGATGATATGGTGTGGGACAGAGAGGATTGGAGAAGACCTATTCGTTTCTTGACCCTAGTTTAACTGAGATTTAAAGGAAGATAATGATGGTGATGATGATGATGACGACGACGACGACGACGACGACGATGATGATGATGATGATCACTACGGTACCAATTAGATTGAGAGACTTGAGCGAGCATTAAATTTTTCACATCGTGGTTTGAAATATTTATTTTCTTTCAATTGATTGCTTGTATAACGAACTACATGATATTAATTACCCAACGAATATATAATATTTAATTACTGTATCATTGGTCATGTATCTAGCAATAAGCTAATATATCTACAAGCTACCATATGAAGCTACTAGTCAAATATATTTAAACATTAGCTAATATATAAAGTCATTGGCTAATATCGACTATGTTAAATGATTTCTGTTAAATATTTTGCCATAAATCTTCATATAGAGATTGATTTAATATAGTAGGATTATATATGTGTGTAAAAGATAAGATCAAAATTGATATTTGGTTCTATTTAATTCAATTAAATAGAATTAAATAGAACCACCGGCTGGAGCCAGTGGCGATGTCGGTAAGATACTCGACCGCGGATCAGTATGTGCGGGGTTCAAATCCTAGGCTAGCCCGTCACTGACATCGCTTTCGTGTGAGGAAACTGACGTTAATATTAGCTTTACTAGCTTTTACTTTTTAATTTAATTCTATTTAATACTGTATATTTCTATTTAATTCTATTTAATACTGTATATTTCTATTTAATTCTATTTAATACTGTATATTTCTATTTAATTCTATTTAATAATATTTTATTTTATTTAATTTTATTTAATTGTTTTTAATTCTATTTAATTCAATTTAATACTATTTAATTTTATTTAATTGTTTTTAATTCTATCTAAGTCTATTTAACTCTATTTAACTCTATTTAATTCTATTTAATTCTATTTCACTCTACTTAATTCTATTTATTGCAGCAATTAATTTAATTTAATTTTGTTTCACACATTCTTTGGTTGCCCATCAGAACTGTCTTGTATTGCCTGAATTATTTTGTCCTGGTCGACGTATTCAAAGATGTTGGGTGCGTTGATCAGAATTCCAATTGTGCCGCAAATAGTAACCGAGAGGAAGACAAAGAGCAATAATCTGTCCGCCACCATAGCTACGTATCTCCAGTCATCCAGAATCTGAATGTGAAATAATAAATAAATGTTGTATAGTAAAATACAATAGAAACAATTAAGAGAAATACAATGAAATACATAACAATGAATTAAATTGTATAAAGTGAAAAGTCAAGCAGAGAAAGGAAATAGATTGAAAGGCAATGCAAGAAAATATATTGAAATATTGGAATATATTGAAAGGCAAAGCAAAGAAATGGATTATTACACGTAAAATGCACAATAAAGAAATGGAATACAATAAAAAACAATACAGAGAAATGATATACAACAAATTTGTCGCTGTATGGTGACATACTGCAGAAGTTCGAAAAATACATTGCAATATTTTTCAAACAATGTTAAGGTCAATATTACTTACAAACTTTAAAATGTGTTCAACAATGTGACTTAAATTGATACAAATATCATCTAGAAAAAAAAACATCATTCAATTCATGACGCAATGATTTCTCTGATACATTGGCATTTAAATCATCTGACACACATTTAAACAGTAAAGTAATTACAATTTATTTTACGAATAGTTTATTTTATTAAATAGACTTGTACCTTGTTACATTTTTATTTTTATTTAGTAATATTTTCATTAAGTTTTTCTCTTGTTACTAAACTAAAAGAGTAAGTTTTCTTCACAACAAATAACTAAGCCCCGTGCATCTCAAATCAGCCCTTTCTCTAAATATTATCAATTCCTTCAAGTTCATGAAACAATAATAATATATTCGTTTATTTTCTTTCAATCTGACAACCGCAGAAAGCTACAGTACAGAAATTCCAATAGATCAAGCCAATAAATCAATATCTTAGTAATCGATAATTCAATAATCGATAACCTAGGTTGTTTCTATAAGGAAGTCAGTTAATTAACCTCTGAATAATCCTCTTCATTTCTCAGATGATTTGCTATGAACCTGACGGCAGACATGGCTTTATATGTTTCTGGGGTCAGCGGGAAGCTTTGGTTGTAGACTGGGGGGTCAAGGTCCCCTTGGTCTCTCTTCCCCTCCTCCACTGCTAATTTATCTCCCCAATCTTCATCTCTATGTCCCGTCATTCTTCTGGCGTCAAAATATCTTCAATAGTTGCGAAAGCACAAAGTATCAATAACAAAAATGTTGTCACAAAAAGCGTTTTTATTTATTTATAAAAAATTAATATATTAGGATTGGCAAACAAGTTTCTCTATAGACCTATAAATAGTGGATTTTCTTTATCTTTACATATTTCTGTTTAACAGGTGAATTTAACGCATTTTATTTAAATCTGCGGTAGTTGAGCTCCGTGTAACAGCCTATATATTGGTGTTGGAAATTGAACCTTCATTAAGGATAAGTTCGCAATATTTGCAATTTAGACAGAATATTTTGAGTGTATTGAAATAAACATAGTTCTCTCTCTCTCTCTCTCTCTCTCTCTCTCAATATTATCAACTATATAGGCGTGAGATTATATTATATAAATTTAAGAGATTTCAATTGAGCCAATTTGCTTGGTCTTTTTGACTGTTTATGGTATGACTGTTTAGGTATTTGACTGTTCCATGGCGATTATGTTTGACGATATGTATCTAGTACGCCGGTCATTAAACAGAACACTAAAATAAATGAATAATAAATAATAACAACACTAACTAAAATAATAAATATCACTAAAATAAATAACTCAATAAATAATAACTAAGCAGACAATGTGTACGAAGCTCCAAACGCATAAAAACGGAAGAAGATCTTTCAAATCTGTGACAATGGTTTAGAAGGAAGTTATTGAACTGAGGTAAATAGAATTTACAGAAGCCGCTTCTAGCCTACGTCATCAAAACGATATAGGAAAAGGAAGTTTGAAACGTTTTCTAATCACAGCATCGTAGAAGATTACCTATTTAATCTTATGTAAACTCGTATGTAGAAATTTTTACTAGTCTAGATTTTAATTTAAATGTAATTGATATTTAGCCTATTACTATTACTATTGAACTTTTTCCCCTAAAGTATTCTCGAAGACCGAGTTCGGCCATGACACTGCTATATAAGTTTTTGTTTTTAATAATAATAATAATAATAATCGAAAGAATCTCGAAATATAAATTACTTACCTATTCCTCATTTCTTCACTCATTTCATTTGCTATCCTGTTAACGTGATCATCTAACTTATCAATACAAGCTTCTCCTCTTTGTCTTAACTCTGCCTCAATCACGCTGTCCGTCACAACATCGTGCCTCATGCTATAAGCTTTCTTGTGATACCTATTCAAGTGATCAGGCCTCTTGATGAACACTACTCTGGGAAGATAATTAAGAAACACACATCTGACCCATCGATGCATTCTGTGCGTCCTAGGCGTTCTAAAGTTCCAGTTCATAACAAACACTGTGAATAAAATCGTTATGATGTTGAGAATGAACGTAAAGAGAAGATATTTCGCTATGAGCGGGACGGATTTCGACGTGGGTGGAATCATCTTAGAAACAAGAACGAGGAAGACGACGAGGGCTAGGAGGATTGAGATCCTTAGGGTCATCTTCTCGTGGGCATCAGCTGGCACGAGGAACACTGTGACGCTGAGAAAAGAGATGAGGACCACAGGCAGGATGAGGGTGACCGTGTAGAAGAGGGTTTTGCGCCTGATGGTGAGGCAGTAGATGACGTTTGAGAGGTTTTTCTGATCGGAGGGGGAGTAGGAGTTGTTGATGACTCCAGGTGCGGACATAATGTCCCAGGACCCGCTTGTGACGTAGTCGCTCAGGTCCACTTTCTCGTTCCCGTCATACCATTCCAGATAGACCTGGAAAATATGGGCATAACAATGGGTATCCATGTAGACCTGGAAAATATGGACATAATAATTAGTATCCAGATAGGCCTGGAAAATATGGGCAATCAAATATTCCTGCTGGGTTTGGTCGATGCTTATAAAATATATATCCTGGAATTTGGATGATCTCATTTCTCAGCTGTAGAGACTAATATAGAACATTTTTTATTCTCGACTAGGAGAACACAGCAATACAGCAACATCAACAAGCAAACATAGCAAAACAGAGAAATTACACAATCAATCAGTCAATCAATAAGAATTTAACGTCCGGTTCCTCGCCATAAGGCAATATCAGGGACGTCAATGACATTGACAGTATGATGTACCTGATCTCCATTGAACGTCCAAGAACCGAACTTCATTTCGCACTGTTGTTCATCAAAGGGGAAGTACTCGACATTAATGGTGCAGGAACTCTGATAGATAGCGGGAGGAATCCATAGGACGTCCCCTGTGTAGGATATCACCACGTGGGACTGATAGGATACTTCGTATTTACCATCAGCGCTATCAATCAATTGATTTATGCTAAATCAGCAACCAACTAATCAATCACTCAATCGATAATCAAGTTTGAATTGCACTAAAAGTGTAAATCTACTCACCAAAAATGTTATAAACAATCTGTAATTAAAGTATAATTCGTATTGTCCATTGTTTCGTGACTAGATCACTCAGTTAGTAGTCAACAATTAATAGTCAAAAGTCAATTGATAACAGTCAAGTTCAATAGTCAAACTGTATTTCAGGCTAACTAATCTTGATGCTGACATATGTGCATCCCATAGGCTGCATAAATCAGAAAGTGGGTTTGCGAATCTGTCGTAAACCCATTTAGACCATAGATGAAAAAAACGTTCTTACCAAAAACAAAACACCTTAAAAAACGCGTTTTCCCTCAAAAAAATAAAAAAACGTAAAAAAACGTTGAAAAAAACCTTAGTAGCGTACACGTAGGCTTACCATGCCTTCATTCCATTACAATAAACAATTTTATTACAACTAGACTTGATCTAAAGTTCTAAAGTTCTAAAGTATGTCCATAGACTCCATGCAAATGTAAACAAATACTTTCAGGTCACATACAGACACATTGTCAGTTGTTCATAATTATCAATACAAGAAAATTTAAATTCGAAAGAAATTAAGAATAGACAATATCTTAAAATTGGAACATCTGCCTAACTAGGAAAATCAAAAATGTAATGAATTACCTTTTATATAGTGATTTTTATGGCATGAAACTAACAGCAAATAAATGAAACTAAACATTTAATAAAATATTCTTTCAACTTCCAGGTTTGGCTCACAGTTGAAATAATTAGAGATGAGATCACTGTGTTCATCTTAATTTTTACGTTTGACGTTAACGATTTGCGTTTTTTATTTTATAAAAAATATAAAAAGTATAAAAACGCGTTTTTAACAGATATAAAAAACGTAAAAAAACCTGTTTTTCATCTATGATTTATACCATAATGGAATTGAAAATTCCTTAAAGGGAAATGGTAGTACTATAGTATCAGTATAACATAAATCTTACAATGTACAAATTAGTTACATTTAATATAAAATAAATTTAATTATATCATTAACTTACATTAATACTACAGAGAATGCATGTAAGGTCGCTTCCAATCGCTCTATTACATTTCGGCTGAGGTTTTAGGAAAGTTAAATGTGCAAAAAATGCTTGTATATATCGCTATTAAACACCCTGATAATTCGGATCTAGTTTTGTTTAAAGTTTAGAGTTTTATTTTTCTGTGATTCGCAAATTCGGATAAACATAACTCGTCACAAAAGTAGCACACTTGCATGAGAAGCAGGAGGATGCCAGTTCGAATCCCAGCCAGATCATCTCTTGTTACACGAAAATAGTCGCTAAACTTTTGTTTATTTTTTAATTAACTTCAACTATTTTTAACTAGAATACTGCTTGTTACATTTTGTAACATAATTGTAAGACTATTTTCCTCAGAGAAGCGTGTAAGTACGTACTTCTACCGTTGTTCGTACGTCTCTAAGTACGTACTCGTCTAAGTACGTCTAAGTACGTATAGGTACGTATAGGTACGTACTTGTTGAACAAGACGATATCCGGCTTCCAGACTTCTTTGGCAGCCACACGTATGACGCTGATACCACCATACAGGTAGGGGTCCCAGTGCAGCTGATAGTCCTTCCATACCTGTCATACAACCGTCGAGCTGTTGTCATTGCCATTCGATATGACGCAAACAAAACTGCTTGACAGCAGAATGTGAGAATGAATACATATCTCGGATCTTCAAATGTTTCAACTTATTTCTTTGTTTATCTTGGCACACAGTTTACAAGCATTCTTACTTGACCGAACATTATAGATAGCGTCAGAGAAAAAAATCTTCACCAATCCTTGATGGGCCCCAGTAATGACCAGAGCTGGACATAATTCAGTGCTGGCCCCTGAGCATCAAATCTTTTGACGTCCACGATGGTCAACCCTTAACTGTGCGTTATGTTTGGGTTGAGATCTTTTTCTCAAATCCTCGGTGCAAGAGAATAACCCGCAGAAATTTTTTTTTAGAAGCCCAAGATGAAAATTATAAATGAAAAATAAAAATGAAATATAAAAGTGAAAAGATTGAAAATAGTGTCGTAGTATGGAAGAGTCACACACTCTCTCTCTCTCTCTCTCTCTTTCTCTTTTAGTGCACTGCTTACCTGCAGGTCCATTGAATATAACACCCATACTCTTCACTATCTTCCGTTTTGCTCTCCATGTTCGCATGTGCGGGGATCTTTAAATCACCTAACATACCTAATCACCGTCTGCCTCTACTTCTTTGTCCTTATGTTCTAACTTCTATGACCTCCTATAGTAACTTCCCCTTAGAGTTCCCCCTATCCAGCATTTCTTCCTTTTTCTGAATTCACATGTATTTATTTATCAACTAGGCAGTTGATCAATACAACAATACATCTATGCATAGTTCATCTGTATGTTCCCTACAAAACTTCTTCAGTAGTATTCTTAGGATCCTACTAATCTTTTCTACTCTTCCTTATTTCCACATTTTCCAAAGCTTAAAATTTCCTGAGATCTTCCTTCCATAAGGTTCATATTTCATATTCTCTGACTGGCAGGGTCCACACAACTATAATATGGATCAGTAAACACTAAAAAATTATCTATTTGGAGATTTTCAAAGACTTAGTGTAATTAAAAGCTTCCTATCTTCTGGAAAGCTTTTACGAGTTTCACAAACTCATCTTTGGTGATCACTAGTTAGTGCAGTTTAGACATATACAAAGTTTTGAATAATGAAGGTAACTCTTACCATTCGAAGCCATAGATTTGTCTTCAATATTTGATTCTTCTCATCCTGTACAGGGAAATATACATGCACACCATTAACAGTGTTATTATTAGCATAGCAACATTGATTGACACTTTTATGATTAGCAAGATCAGAGGCCCAGAGGACTCCTTTGCAAGTGCTTGCTATTTAGGTCGAGACGCTAACAATCCACTTTAAATCTGGATCAGCATCACTCTAGACTTCAGTGATCAGGGACGCTGTTAGAAATATGGTCCTTTTTCTTTCTTCGAACTCTGTTAAAGAGTATCGGGATCTAAAACCTTCTGGTTTGTAAACGGCTTTTGTTTGTTCCAGTCTTTACCTGTAGGAGTGACGAGTTGGTAGTATATTTGTCTGATAGACTAGAGAACATAGAATCGAATCCCAACCTCACCGTCCGTTGTTGTATCCCAGCCGAGATAAATTTAAATTTATTCTAAATAACCAAGAAATTATATGTTGCTTTCTGTCTCATATTTTTTTTAAAACATTAAGTTTGACTCATTTTTAATTAAGTCTACTACTAAAAATATAAAAGCATCGATAGCTAAGTATGTACTACTTTACGGAGTCAGTGGCGATGTCGGTAAGATTGCGGATCAGTATGTGCTAGTTTCAATCCTGGGCTCGACTGTCACTAATATGACCTTAGAGGTACGAAACAGACTATAACACTGACTTTACCCTCTCACGCTAAAACACCACTTTTTTGTATTCATTAATAACTTTTAGAAAAATGTATTAGTCTGTAGATCTGCTAAATATCGATTAGTCTATAAGAATAAAAATTCCCTAATCGGCTCCCCGCTGATATGCCTTTGACACAGAAAACTGACGGTAAACTAGACCTTTAGCCTCTAGAACTATGCTATGGCAGGCAGACAACAGTCCTGCGTATTAATCATCCAGGATTTCGATGCGTAGCCCAGGCTTCACGGCGCATGTGTAAAATCTATCAAAATGCTGAAAACATTTCCTGGCCTGCAATACGTTTTCGCAATTTATCAAGTGTTTTGGCAGATTCATTGAGCTTTCCATAATCAAAGCAGGACCGCTACAACAGTTGCTAAGTCTAGGCGTACCAATCTGTTGCATCAATAATTCACCATCAATCAGTCAAAGTGAAATTAGAGGCCTGAATTTGATTGATCAACTCTTCTGCCGGAAATCACTGTGGTTGTTGAATAAATGCTTTAAATAACTTTAAAATTCGTTTAAAATAATAAAGACTTAAGTTATTCTATATGTTTTGGTTGAAGCAGTCAATATGTTTATCTTTCATTGGTGTTCTAGAGACGTCTATATTAAAGTGTGGTAGTAGTGACGCAATAGACTGGACAATAATGCAGTGACAATTGTGCTGGAAAATAGTGCAATAGTGCCGTGACAATACTGTCTTGACAATAGTGCCGTGACACAGTATTGTTGAGACAATAGTGCCGTGACAATAGTGATTTGACAATTGTGCCGTGACAATAGTGCCGTGACAATAGTGATGTTACAATGACGTGACAATAGTGCCGTGACAATAGTGATATGACAATAATGTTGTGACAATAGTGTCGTTACAGTGAACGATGGTTGAACGAGTGCGACATATGCAAAAAAGATTCATAATTCTATTTGAAATATATAGGCCTAAGTATAATGGTATAAATATATATATAAATATATATATATATATACATACTGTATATATATATATATATATATATATATATATATATATATATATATATAGAGAGAGAGAGAGAGAGAGAGAGAGAGAGAGAGATAGAGAGAGAAATAGAGAAACAGAGGGGCGACGGAAAGGGTTAGGAGAAAGCAGAGAAAGAGAGAGAGAGAGAGAGAGAGAGAGAAAATCTAGACAAGACTTGGTGCACATAATAACATATGCAAAATGACGTTACATTCTGAGTTGTTTTAAAGGCGATATTTTCATATTCTCTGATAGCGCAAGCTTCGCACATCTGCAGTTTGTCACTTTACCGTTATCAGATGCCGATATGAACCTCTCGGCGCCTCGAAGAGTTGGTAACTTTAGAATTCTGCTCTGTAAGTCTTCCTAGATATCATCACCATGTCTGGACGGTCAAATCCTCCGAAGATTCGTAATAATCCTTAGATTGGTCAATCAACGGTTTGATAAAAACAGACAGACAATGTCGACTGGTTGCTATGGGGAGATTAGAATTTGAGTGTTGTTCGTTTTTCTCGGGTTTTTTCTCAAAAGTGTTTTTTACGTTGTCCCCAATGCATTATGTTGCGCAATATGTTACGTAATATGTAGGGTACGTAATGTAGTATGTGGTATGGTAGTATAGGGTTCATTACGTACCCAACGTAATGTAGTGTACGTACTATATCTATTCGTAAATTTTAAAGCTTCTGCATGCTAAAAATAAAAATTTATTATTGACAGTAAATTTTGGTAATATTCTAATTTTCTATAAAATAAATACATGTCGATAAAGGCTAAACCTTCAAACGTTTCCATACCACAAAGAATAATATCGTATAAGTTAGGCTGGTTGTTGAACTTATGGCCGTCTGCCTATCAACAAATAAACCTATACTACTAGTTGGGCAATCCAACCAGTAGAATATTTTTTAGGCTTTTGTGATTAGAAACAAAAATAAAATGATAAATTGATATCTCTCTCTTAGTGCACTGCCTACTGGCAGGTCTATGGTACATAACGCCTCCACTCTTCTCTGTCTTCCGCTTTCCTCTTCATTTCCGCTAATGAGTGGGTCTTTAAATCATCTAACATACCTAATCTCAGCCTACACCTGACTCGTTTTCCTTCCATTCTACCTTCTATGCCCTCTTTTAATAGACCTTCCTCCTGAGAATGTGTCCTATCCATCTCTTCTTCCTATTTGATATATAGAAAGAAAAAGAAGGATTGAAAAGGAACGAATTAGAGAGATCTATACTGCTCGAAACTATTTATTGTTTGTTTTTCTAGGGTTACCAACTTTGCCTGTCTTGAGTCTTGTTTTGGAATTCGCGCGTGTCTGGGTTTCGAACGCGTAAGCATCGACTTGGCTTCTGAGATTGTGTTGTTTGATATATGAAACTACGCATGTCTAAATACAGGCTGGCTGTTATTCTAAATGTAAGAGGAATTTTGAGATTTTTTGCTTTTAATTAAGTGAAATTGTGTCACTATGCAAGGACAAGTCAATAAGCGCAATTTACAGCTCTAACATTATTATTATTAGTATTTTTTGCTTATAAGCCATTTATTGTTATTATTATTTATATATTTAGTAGTAATAATAATAATAATAATAATAAATAATAAAAAGCAATAATAATTTCAACATTAATATTAATCAGAATAATATTATTAAAATTAATATTACTATTACTAATAATTATAATAATAATAATAATAATAATAATTATTATTATTATTATTATTATTATTATTGTTTTTATTTATTATAGTTATTATAAATGTTATTACATTAATAAAAATTATTATTACTGTTATTTTTTATTATATTTTATTATTATTATTTTTTAATGCCCTGGTCTATATAGGGCCCTGGGCTAAAGAATAAGTTAAAATAGACTTTATTTAGCTAAAAGCTAAAAAATGAAGCGCTTATTATTATAATTATTGTTATTGCTATTATTATTATTATTTATTTTTATTTTGTATATTTTATTATTACTATTATTATTATTATTATCATGCCATTCAATACATTCTAGTATTATTTGATTAAATATACCCCTATGCTATGGCGCTCTCATATACACTTATATATCGAACATCAAACCAACTAAGCGAAATAAATCTGTAAGAAAAACTTCATTTATTTTATTATTATTATTATTTTTATTTTTTTTATTATTTTTTTTAATTTTTAATTTTTTATTTTTTTTTTTACCCCGGTGTAAAGAACCTGGGGTTTGATAAAAACGATTCGAGCAATTATTATTTATATTTTTTATTATTATTATAGCATTATTATTATTATTATGTTTAATAATATTATTATTATTATTATTATTGTAATTATTATTATTGTATTATTATCAGTCGGGCGAAAAGCAGAAAGTTAATTTAACGTGGATTACAGTAGCGATAGATGAGCTATGAAACATGAAGAGAGCAGAAGTGAATCAATGTTATAGATCCCGCAATTAATCATTGTCTTACTCGTAGGACGAAATAAGAGACGTATATATATATATATATATATATATATATAAGCTGAGGCAGTTCGCAATTATTTTTTTATGTTAAATGCACAATTCAACGAATGAAAATATTGGCAATGAGAAATTTGCAACTGGATGCGTTGCTCTATTTTATTTGGTTCGATATATATATATATATATATATATATATATATATATATATATATATATATATATATATACTTTGTAAAATAGGGCAACAGACCATGTGTTGTGAAGTAGGCCAATTTGATGTAAGGAATAAAACATCAATCGAATCATTGCTCTGAATGAATTGAAATATCTCCAGTTAGACTGTTTGTTTTAGCATGTGTCAGACAGCGGAGGTCCCGTTGCCCCAGGACACAAAACTTCTGGAACAGAACGATGATTCTTGACAGCGAAACTGCCGTTAAATAACCAAACAATGCTAGAATGGACTGAGGCAATGTTTTAGCTCTATTGATAGCGTATCATTTGATCATTTGGGTTATCTCGTTAATTAGCCTCCGGTGATAATGGCTGAAGCGGTGGCAAATAGGCAAGTTGTTCGACAGCGGATCAGTAGGTGCGGGGTTTAAATGTAGTAAGCTAATCTCTCCGTCAATGACATGATATCGAGCAGTAAACTGAAGTTTTTAATTTTGGTTTTGGTTTTTAGCCTTCACGTATAAATCGTTTTCATTGAGATAAATGATTGTAATTTTCTTAAACCATTATCATTTAGATAATAATTGTCATTCAGGTAAATCATTATCATTCAGGTAAATCATTATCATTCAGGTAAATCATTATCATTCAGCTAAATCATTATCATTCTGGCAAATCATTATCATTCAGGTAAATCATTATCATTAAGATAAATCATTATCATTTAGGTAAATCATTATCATTTAGGTAAATCATTATCATTCAGGTAAATCATTATCATTCAGGTAAATCATTATCATTAAGATAAATCATTATCATTTAGGTAAATCATTATCATTCAGGAAAATCATTATCGTTCAGGAAAATCATTATCGTTCAGGAAAATCAGTTACCTATTTGTGCAAAATTTTATCAAGAGTTTTAGTTCTTCAATCAATATTCAGTTT
The DNA here is from genome assembly GCA_905160935.1 of Enchytraeus crypticus. Taxonomy (NCBI): domain Eukaryota; kingdom Metazoa; phylum Annelida; class Clitellata; order Enchytraeida; family Enchytraeidae; genus Enchytraeus; species Enchytraeus crypticus. The sequence goes on along the minus strand of CAJHZI010000414.1, from coordinate 3,032,062 downwards.
GGAGTACTTCTATCTAATTGACGAAGTACATTAGCACTCTTAAGACTATTGCACAGCATAAAAGCTAACTTTAAAGATAGTATAAAAAAACTTTAAGTAAATTATGAACAGCACATCTTAACTTAGGCGTCATAATAGGCACAAAACTAAGCAACGACAGTTTCAGAAGCAAATACGCAAATCATTGGCTATATATTGCCTGAACCTTCGCTATGCAAAGTTCTATCTTCGCTGGAGGAGGAATCACATGGATATGTTTTTGATCGTTAGGAAAATAGCGTGGGAGAACGATCATGAAGTTAAAATCAACACGAAAGGTTTTCCGGCCGCTAACTTAGCCGCCGATTCGCTCTCTTTTACTATTACATCCATTACTTGCAATAATAAATCTATCACCGCGATTGTAACATTTCGCGATTGATTTACTGAAGCCAATAGGACGGCTACACTCAATATCGATAATTTGTGCTTACAATCTTGGCGAATGCTGTACGACAACTGCATGGCAAAGTTTATGGAATAAATTTAGTCCTACATTTCAACCTAACATAGCGGGATAAAACTGCAATAATCAACAATCTGTAAGCAACTCTTTTATATCTGCGCTTGCACATTGATCAGCTATTTGAAAAATCTATAATTATTTAAGTTAATTAATTATCAATCGACAAGAACATACAATTTAGCTATTCTTCAGTTTTATTTATAGAAAATGACAGACGTAGGCAGACTAATCAGTCATGTTAAACACATTGTAATAAAAATCTTATATATATATATATATATAATGAGCCTATATATATATATATAATTATAGAAATTACGTCTAGATTATGGATTAATTTTAAGCTCTAAACGCTAACTCGACTAGACATACATGTAAAACATGTTAAACTCCCCCAATACGCGAGACACATGTTTACAGTTCAGATGCTTCAGGCACATATAACGCATGACTTTGTTAGCTTCACTACACAAAATGCATGGTAGTGCAACTCAAGTAAGCAAAACGCCTTCTTATACGTAGACCTAGTGTGCATGCAGCCACTCACGTACATAAAACACATGACTAAATATACTCTAGCATTAAAACACATCATTGCAGTTACTGCAACACATAAAACATATGACTGAGGCTACTCTGGCACATAAAACACATGATCATAACTCTTCTAGTCCATAAAACACATGATCACAGCTGCTCTATCACATAAAGTACACTCTTAGAGTTACTCTAACACATAAAACACATGCACTCTCTCACAATAAGCTCCCTGCCTGGCACGCTCGATGTGAATCGCGATGAGTACATTTAACATCAATGGATTTGATGATTGGTTCACTGCGGGGATTAGATTAAATATACGAGGGTAGAGGGGAGTTACGAGGCACATGACGATGTGTATTTATTGAGAATGTATCATAATTTTTGGTATTTCATCCATATTTTCAGCACTAGTGAGAGGAGTGTATACGTACATAATATGTGCATACACTAACGTTCTATTTTATTAGCGACGATTCGGTTCAGAATCAAAGATCATTTTATTTAAAGGTACAATTACAATCGATTTCTTTATGATATAAGTAAAAACTAGCATACATGTACTAGCATACATCTGCTAATATATACCTTAGTACTATCGCTACTGGAACAATGATCCGGTCATTTCCGTATAATACTTTATTAGATTTCGATAATTGAAATATTTATGTAATTTAGTAAAATTTACGCCACAAAATTGAATTAATCTCCAATTCCTCCAGTTGCCCATCGATAACTTTCATTCAACAGACAATACAGCAACAACCAGTGCAACAGCAACAACTAGCGTGATACTGTCGTCAATGACAATACCAAACCCTATGAAACCAAATCCAATTTGGCTAGTAAATTTAAAAAGGTTAGTCAGCTGTGCGAATTCAATATCAAGATAAAGAGTCAAAATTCGAATTAAAATCTATCCAAAGTTCAAAACCAGTTTAACATTATCACATTACAGTCTCTTTGAATTGCGGATGTCGGAAGGGCGGGGTTATAAGGGCGGGAGAGCGGGGTTAGGCGGGCGGTGGTGCAGAAAAGTTTTCAAAGCTAACAAGAATTCTACGAGCTCTTTAATACGAAAGCGCCTTCACAGTTCTACTCTCGGGTTTCCAGCTTCGTTTTTATACAACCTTAACCCGCAGCTCTTTTATAGTTCACCTTCACGACCTTCTCCTGCTCTCTTTATCTACGGCATATACTCGTTCTTTAGTCTGCTTTTACCATTTTACCGTTTTGTATCTGCTTTCACCATCGTATCATTTAATATCTGATTTTACAATCTTACCATTTTGTAACTTCCTCAAATCTTTCTATCGCTCTATCTTCATTCACTTTAAAGTCTTTATTTGTATCTTTGTTTGCATCAGTACTTTACTTTATTGTTTCTTTTGAGCTTCTCTATATGACTTTGTCATAGTAAACGTTTTAATATTTAATCTTCACTCTCTCGCCTATTTATTTCCATCATTAGAGTGACCATACATTATCTTTTTATTTAAAAAATAAACTAAAACTCTTCTATAGTTCCCCTGGATCATTGATGAGCACACAACATACAAATTAAGAAGTATTAATTATGAATGCAATGTTATCTTCCTTACAGTTATCATTCTTTATTGACAGGAATTTTTATTTCAACCATAGGCCTACTTTTACTTTGCTTTTTAGAGCATAACGTAGGTCGCCTCTAACGGACACGTGCAGTTTGTGATTGAACGCTACACTCTGCAACGTTAACTGAATCAGTACCTGCAGATCTCACAACAACCTCTGAAAGCGGGGCTTCGGGTTACAAACAGGTTTTCTGCTGCCAAGGTTAGACATCGTTTAGATTTTATGAGCTCCACATTTCCTTTCGTTTGCAATTTGTCAAACAAAATTCCATAGATTATAAATGCTAAAGCAGTAGTTCAGTTTAGCTTAATTTCATTTCGGGTACTATTGTGGTTAAATGTATAGTTTGCTAAGTTAGTAACATACCAAATCACATTGAATTATTGAAGTATTATAAGCCTAAGTGTAACAGTCATCGGCTTCGCATGAGATATTAAGCCCTCAATAATTCGAGTTGTAAAAAATACATGTAGATTTGACAAACAATTACTGCAATACTTCATAATGTCAAAGTCCGAATTCGCAAAGGTGATACTGACACTGATACTTGAGCGTTGATAAGTGTTATAACACTCACAAAATGTGAAGTTTAAATACTATTTATAAGAATATAGCTATTTAATAATAATTTAACCGAATTCTCAGAATTAATTCCCCACATTTAAATAAGAAATGCTATATCGGCCAATGGTCATATACATGTATATATATATATATATAATCATGTAGCTGTTTGTTAATGAATACCAGTCACATATGATCAGGGGACCTTAAGAGTTAAGTAATTTTATTGCTTCATTATTATCATCATCTTCTTCTTCCATTGAATCCCAATTTAAGTAGGGTCGGAATTATAAAATTGTGTAGCATATCATTATTCATTATTTTGAAAAAAAATTATTTCCACTACTTTAATTATTCAAGTACTACGCTATTATTATATAATAGTTATTTTTTAGTTATTTCCATGCTTAATTTTTATTTTTGATTAAGGTGTTTATTATTTGCATTAATTTTGCTTAGCTAGGAATTAGTTCGCTTACCACTCCAATGATTTGAATAAGAGCCATATTGAACTCGACCCTGACACTCTCACTCATGTTATGAACCGGTCGAATTAGAGGATTATATCCATGCTTCTGAAACAATTGATCCAGTAGTCTATATTCGTCCTCTCCACCTAAGCCTTCAAATCAATCAAACAGCAATCAATGACTGCGTCAGTCAGTAAATCAGTGAATAACCTGCATTGTATTCTCATTTATTGATTAATTGAAATCACAATAGTCTTTCTGTTATGTCTAATCTTTAGTTAGGCTATTTTCATGCTTTATTGATTGACGCAATTTCTTTACGCTAATGTAGCACTTGTTCTACCATCGTTTAGCAACCTCATCAGCAGTGTGTCGACGAGCCAAACCACCATTGAGCTTTGACGTAGAACACTCATACACAAGGTGATGCACAGTTTGCAGCCGACAACCACACGAGCACCCAGCAGAGCACCACACGAGCACCCAGCAGAGCACCACAAGAGCACCCAACAGAGCACCACACGAGCACCCAGCAGAGCACCACACGGGTACCCAGCAGAGCACCATACAGGCACCCAGCAGAGCACCACACAGGCACCCAGCAGAGCACCACACGGGCACCCAGCAGAGCACCACACGGGCACCCAGCAGAGCACCACGCAGGCACCCAGCAGAGCACCACAGGAGCACCCAGCATTTCTTGTTAGACAGCACCTATGCTTGAACGCTTCACATCAATTTTGCGAAACTGGTTCAGCAGAACCCAATTACGGCGAGAAATTTCTAATTTTAGCCTACATAATTTTTCAAATTTCGTCGAGAAGTTTTCAGATGCTGTTACAGTTGATCGAATTTCATAAAATATCCACAAATTTGCCATATATGTTAACTCTGTCTATGTACCGGTCGTAAAATAATAATTTCTGACTTACTTGTTGGAAGAATGACTGACTCGCTGGAAAGAATGACCTGGAGAAGTTACGGGCTGATATGATAGTGGATTGCTTGGGTGATATTGATGAGGGCCTATTTATGAGATTTTATTCAATTATATTTTTAGAAAATAATTGCTAGACCTACTTTAGCTTAATATAAAAATTCAATAATTAGATAGTTTCACATACCTGGTCGATACTTCGTTTCAGACCCTGAAGTCGTAAGGAATGTTAAAAAGAGTTGACTACAGAACGTAAATAGTATCCAATCAGTGGCCTCCATTTCAGGCTATCCTAAGTATTTGTAAAGCAAATCCTGATATTTCCATATCCTAATCTAATCGTCTCTCATCACACCAACAAAAGAATAAGTTGAAACATTTAAAGCATGAGAAATATGAAATGTTGTTATCAACAATTGATAGCTTTGAAATATTAACTTTAAATTTTGAAGCAAACTCTTTACAAAAAATTCTTTAACAAATGTTAGGAAAATTAGTAGGTTAAATCGCCACTTTTTACTTCCAGTATTCCGTGCTGTGCTCTGTTCATTGTATGAGGGTAAAACAGTGAAGTGGGCGAGCAGTGAGAGTCGATCAAGAAAAAATAACGAAGAGAAAAAAATAGCAAAGAAATAAAGTAAAGTATATATGTAAATATATAAAAAATATATTATCATATATTAATATATTTATATATAAATATACATGTATATATATACATGTATATATATACAGTATATATATATATATATATATATATATATATATATATATATATATATATCACATCAGAAGATTTATTTCTTAAGTCATGATATAATTAAAATATTAGCATTATACCGTAAGACTCTATCAGCCCTTGTTTTGGAACCAACTCGTTGATCGACTGTGATCTATTTTTGAAAATTAAACCAGGAAGTTAAACTATCCATTTATACGGGTAACTATCCCGATATTCAATTGGGTTTCTGCGACAATATGATTAAATTCATGTAGTTTCGTATTTTAAAAGTGTAATAACATGATATTGTCATGATTATATCGTGGTACTATAAATTACTGGTTTTAAATATAGTTTAGGGTATCTACTCATCGATTTTGTACCCACGTCCCTTCAAAATAATAACAATGAATACAACGTTAGATTTAAAATAATAACACGCATTATGGTGAAATGATCTACTTAGTTGATATCTATCACGTTTAATACCACTTGTTTAATCCGTTAAGCAATTTAGACCATTTTCCGAGGAGTCAGTCCAGTGAATGTCCGAGAATTTTCTCTCAGATCAGCGCGGCTGGGATTCGAACCCACGAGGGTTCAATTCACCTCAGGATCAGTCACTAAAAACTTCGCGATCCTATCTACAGATTCTAAACCTCTAAACTTTGTGCTATTGAGACTTTCAAATTATCTAAAATCATCCTCTCTTCGTTATTCCACGGTAACAATAACTATAGTAACATTACCAAGTCTCAATTAAATCTACTAAATCTATAATTAAATCCAAGACGTACTAATTCAACGTAAAGCTACTGTAGCATAACATCCTCGAAGCACTACAATCTGAGATTATTTCTGGTTGAATTAACAACCATCACAGTCATCATTAGCTACGAATACGACTCTAACATCTGTTTTATAATAGAGAATGCGTGGGAATAGGTACTGATATAGCAGCACAGGTTTGCACGTGACTCGGGCGTGGAATGCCTGAAACAACATGCATTCAACGGGATTCAGGTTCCGTTACATAGCTGTCTTTAGTAACTACAATATATACATGCATAGCGCATATATATAGGTAATATAAATTATTTACATTATACCCTGTGTACATGTATATGTATATGATCATTTTAAATTTTAAATTTCATTAAGAAATTATTTAACAAAAGTTCTGTGGTTTATTATTGATTTGTTAAAATTATGATGGACTTATGGTATAATGGCTTAACTTGTAGCATTGGCAGCACGTTAAGCAACTCTAGGTTTCTGATTCTTATGCCGATGCACAATTAATAGCTAAATAATAAGCATCATCTCCCCTGAATTCCAGTTTAACTTTAGTCGGGATAATGAATAAGCTTAAATCACAATGCTTGATATTGATATTAAAAATTAAATAAAACAGTAATAGAATTCCCTCTCGCTTTATTTTCCATTTACATGCCCATGGCTTTAAATCCTTCCACATGTATCTGTCCACAGCTTTTCTTGTCCTATCCCCTAATATTAGGTTACAAAAGCATTAAGCATCCAGTGCCTCGGTCTTCCTCTGACTCTCATCCCTTTCATTTTTCTTGTAACATCTGTATTAGTAAACTAATCCGTCTTAATGCTGGTAAAGCTAAGGTTAACTTCAGTTTCCTCACTCGAAAGCGCTGTCAGTGAAGGGCGAGCCCAGAATTTGAACCCGCACCTAACTGATCCTCGGTCGAGTACGCAGTCTAACCGACTTCGCCACTGGCTCCAGCCAGAACAAGTCCCGTCTGGTCTTAATGTGTGCTATGTAAAAAATACTGATTCAATATATTGTACCTATGTAATTCAATCTTAAAATAATATAAAATGTACGTGTACACTTTTATATTCCAGTAACAGTCTACCATTCTTTGAACTGTTGGTTTACAATTAATTGCATCTCTGAAGACATACAGTTTGTTATATAACATGTGTCAGTTGTCGACGCGGTCACCGATATCAATCAATATCGTGAAGCTGCACCAGTAGCAGCTTCATTTCATCTACAAATGCTTTACCAGAACAGAATTGTGCAGTCGTTGTGCTGGAGCCAGTGACGAAAGTCGGTAAGATACTCGACCGCGCATCAGTATGTGAGGGGTTCAAATCTTGGGCTCACCCGTCACTGCCATCGCTTTCGAGTGAGGAAACTGACGCTAACATTAGCCATTTTTAGCTTTTTTAGCTTTAACCTTATCTTTTTAGCTTTTTGGTCATGTTATGGCGGTCACCAAGCAGTTGTCAGTCAGTTTGCAATAATTTAACGAAGCTTTAACGAATTGAATGATGATAAGTGGAGCAATAAGTCAAATCGTTGCAAAGAACGCGTGTAAAACTGTAAATGCTAATTGTAAAGATGACAAATGAAGCTGAAACTTTGCTCGATGAATCTCTGTAGCTTTCAATCTGTGGACGACAGCGTCATCGCGACCTTGTCTGTGTAATGGCAATTACACAAGGGCAATTAAATAATGACAATTACACAAGGGCAATTAAACAATGGTAATTGAACAATTACAATGGTAATTAACAATTACATTTGTAATAACATTTTAATAACATTTTAATCCCAGTGGCGCTGATCTGAGAGTAAAATCTCGGACATTCACTGGACTGGTTACACAAAAAATGGAATAAATTGCCTAACGGTTTAAACATGTGGTATTAAAAAGTGATAGATATCAACATAGTTGATCGATTCACTATAATGCGTGTTTACTTTTTTTTTACTTTTAGCAATTACATTGCAATTATAACATAGTAATTTCATTGTAACATAGTGACATAGTAAAAACCATTATATTGGTAATAAAATGGTAATAAACAATTAAATGGTAATAAACAATTACACAATGACAATTCAACAATGGCAAAGTCCGCCTCAGATACCGTTACATTGTACATTCTCGGACATCCTTCCGTTTCAAGAATGCTCTTGGTGACAAATAATACTGCCGTTAAACTTAAAGCGGTACTGTCCGTAACTTATATATAGAAGCTACTTCTGTTTAATAATAAAGGTTTAACGTCCGTTTCCTCCTACAAGGATGAAGTCAGGGACTTTCAGGAAATTAGGATTTAGGGAAAGATGATGGGTGATTATTTATTTATTAGTGTACTGTATGCATCGGCATAATTATATAGGAAGCAGCAATGTAGTGTCGCTTAGTGTGCTGTTAATGTTTAAAATCTGGCACAGACCATGTGACCTCCACGGATGGCTAATGATGATGGTGATCCAGACATAGACGATCTACAAGCGGATGTAGTCTCTATGGATTTAGTCTTTATGGATTTAGTCTTTATGGACTTAGTCTCTATGGATGTAGTCTCTATGGACTTAGTCTCAATGGACTTAGTCTCTATGGATGTAGTCTCTATGGACTTAGTCTAAATGGACTTAGTCTCTATGGATGTAGTCTCTATGGACTTAGTCTCTATGGACTTAGTCTCAATGGACTTGGTCTCTATGGACTTAGTCTATATGGACTTGGTCTCTTTGGATTTAGTCTCTATGGACTTAGTCTGTATAGACTTAGTCTCTATGACAGAATGTTCCAGTATCAGATCGGTCCAGTGAATATCCTATAGCACTGGCAACACGCAACAAAACTTTGAACCTCATGTCTTGATTCATATTTGTACAGGTCTTAATTCCCTGAACTGTGGACTGATTTTCAGGATTTCGGATTTTGCATAGTTTTGGACCGTCTTTGGCTCGCCGGGTTAATTCTGTCTCAATAGTGCTCGCTGTTGTCATTGACGACTGTAGCACTCTAATTGTTGTTATGTCTATCAGTTTCAACTTCTACGCACGAGGCAACGTTCTCGAACATTAAAATTCTCAAACTTACCTGCATTCCAGGTTGACAGATGAAAATATGTAGTGGTTATCTACGTCTTCCTTTAACAAAGATATTCATATTGTTATTAAAAAGGTTATTGATCAAATTGCTCTTAACCGAAAGAAGAAATGCACGAAATGCAGCTGTAAAATATTATGTCAAGATAGGGGGGGAGCTAAAGGCCTATAGCTATGTAATATCTAATAGTCCAATGCTTAGGCATTGGACTATTAGAAACTAGTTCAGTGACAAAATTAGTTCAGCAGCTGGTCAGTCTCTGTAATTAGTATGTTTAATTAAAAACTGCTGAGCGAATAGTCCAAAGTTCATTATTGCAGCGTACTCTGTAGCTCATGTAGTTTCGACTTGACATCCAACTAGAACTGCTTAGTTGTCAACATTTAGGACTACTTGAAAATCAGCTTACCTTGCATGACGCATCCAGATGCTGCGTCATTTTGAGTCAAAAATCTATTCTCATACTGAGGGCGCGTAAAGCAATCTGTCCGTTGAAAACTAAGTTTCGGGGGCATCGCATCCTAGACCTCCTGAAGGAGAATACTTTCCGCCCCCCCCCCCCCCGATTAAATATTTCTGCGTACGCCATAGATAGTAAAAAATGCTAATGTTAATGTCAGATTATTCGTCCCATTATTTGAACCCCGAACATACTGATCCGGTGTCAAATATTTTACCGACGCGGTCGAATATCTTAGTATGCAGTGATTGGCTAATAAACTATACTAGTGTTGCCCTGTTTTTAGATAATTTATTTTAGACTATCGAAATAGTGGTGTAGGCAGTAGTATCACTATTAGATTCATTTTAGACTCAAATTATACAGATATATCTAGAGTATATTTGCAATGCGTGATGTAGATCCAATTTATCAATTTCAAATGACTTTTAACCCATAATATAAGTCTTTTAAAGAGTATAGCATTTGTGCAATAGCAGTAAATTAATTTCTCAAGAATTATTAGGAATTAATCTAGAAATAAGGGGAAATGTTATTTATTACAAACCTGTATGGTGCGATAGTCTAACTTCAAATTGAAAATTAAGGAAATTAAAAATGTAGGGCTAGGCAAAAAATTACTTTATAGAGGAAAGCTTGCAAATTTGACTACATTTCGAAGCGGTGGAGAATACAATGTTTGAGGGCGAATTAGAACACATTCATGTAGTGCCGCTGAGACTTATAGGTCTATTATACAAAATTATATAATTGAGCCAAAAAATAAATTTGCTTATGCGCCTACTGGGTTCAGAGGTCAAAAACTGAACAAGTAGCCTAACTATACTGCGCTAATAAACTAGGGCAGAATATTACTAGCACTTCACAGCATTTTCCAAAACAAACTTGTGGAGTTTAATCCATTTTATATTGGCCTATATCAATTACATTGTCCAAAACCAAGCTTATAATTAAAATCCTTTATTATTATTTGTCAATAAAATAATAAATATCTCTTATTTATTATATTAGGCCATATATAGGCCTATATATATATATATATACATATATATATATTATAGGCCTGAAAGTGCATTGAAAGGTACTGCACTGAAAGATATATATATATATATATATATATATATATATATATATATATATATATATATATATGTATGTATATATATATACATATAAGGCTTTAAGTTCAACATCGCCTATAAAGGCAAATAGCTACTCAAATATTAGCAATTAGGACGTTTTTAAGGCAGATTGAAACTCAGCAAAATAATCTACATGTACCAGTTCGATTATGTCAACCAATAGTTGTTAGATTTTAGGCACGAACTTCATATGAGCCAATCAACAAGATTGTTCTTACTGAATATTTATGATCACACGTTCTATCTCAATTAGATTAGCTAATTATACTCGCTATGCTTGCAAAGTGTCAATTCAGAAAAAGGGGGTAGTCAAGTTTCTTAGATTCGCGTACCACTTCTAAATATTTTTTCAATGCTAAAGACACTTAAATTAAATTATCGATGGGCCACTATATTAAGATTAAAGAGTATCAATGGTGTCCGGTGGCTGCTGCAAAAGTAATATACAAAATTCTGCAAATTTATAAATATAATATTAATAATTCATAATGCATACTTATAGAATGGTATGGTTTTTATATTATATATAGTTATATATCATATAAAATTCAATCGAAAAAGTTGATAATAGGTTAACACTATGCACGTAGTTGATCAGGTTGTACTCATTTACTTTACGTTAGCCCTATTTAGACCTACTTGTTGTACTTATTATTACTTTTTCCTTATTTACTTTACTTACGTACCGTAATACCTAAAATTTAAAGTTTGGTTTGATCTCGCATCTTCCGCGTGGTCTTGAACAAGACAACAAGTAAATTCTAAAAGTTGTATTAAATTGTTAGATGGTGCACTAGTCGAACTAAAACAAGTAGTTTAGCCGTAAATTCTAGGCTGGATGTAGATTGTTAAAATATGGGCCGTATAATAGAATATCAAGTGACTAACTAATACATCCTATACTGCAAGAACATAGTTTAAAGCTTTTTATAGTGTATTCAGACTCCTGTAAGTGATTGGGGGGGGGGGGGTGATCGAAGCATTTAGTGTCTCATTTTCAATGAGATAGTAACAATTTACCCATTTTACTAAATATTATAAAAAGAGAGTTTAACCCACCCACACCCACTTCCAATCCCCGTTGTCTTTAAAGCTTGAGTGCATTCCTTTTTAGCTGTGTTTTACAACTCAAGCACTTGCCCTTTGCAACAGCCTCGAATAAATATACAGCCTCCGTTATGTGTACAGTATATTAATAGTATAAAGACGTTTATAATCCTAA
>CAJHZI010000414.1:2977500-3015000 GCA_905160935.1 Enchytraeus crypticus | reverse complement strand
TTAGTTTAGACCACATCATGGATTTTATTGTATTATTACTATATATTCATTGTATTATTTAGGCAGATAGTGCTTCTGAGAGTGTATGGGTACCCCCATACACTCTCAGAAGCAAGAGTGTTTGCGCATTTTGTTAATCTGGATCCATGACCAAGATTTGCAAAACACGCAAAACTTTTAACAGTTACAAATTTTGCGATTATGGATAGTAGTTAAATTTGTTAACCGGCTAATGGTTAATATGAATTTGTAGCTATTATCAGGTTAGAGGAATTTTGAATCGTATTTTATTTAAATGCTCCTAACGGCTTTAATTTCAAATATTTCCTCCAGTGACATCTATGAGATTCATTAGGATTTAGGAATAAATCTATGAATTAACTTTCTGTTTCAACATCTGGGATCTCACACTGTCGCCCTGCCCTTAATTGTCTTGGTAAAGAGTTAATGTTAACGTCAGTTTCCTCACTCGAAAGCGAGATCAGTGACGGGCCAGCCCAAGATTTGAACCCTTCACATACTGATCCGCGGTCTAGTATTTTACTGTAGTTGCTAATGACTACAGCGAGTCTTAATTCTACATGAATGTCAATATCCTGTAATGTGACATGAATGAACATGAATGACATGAATTACATATTTACCATTTATGGGGTCCAGGGTCTCAAAGGACTAGGCCTATAAATAAATATAAATATAAATATAAATATATATATATATATATATATAGGCCTATATATACATACATATATGCATATACATATATACGGGTATATATATATTATTTACAGTATATATATATATATATATATATATATATATATATATATATATATTGCATATATATATATAAATTATATATATACATTATATTTATACATGTATAAATATATATATATATATATATATATATATATATATGTGTGTGTGTGTGTATGTGTGTGTGTGTGTGTGTTTGTGTGTCTGTTTGTGTATACGTATATATGGATTGCACTTGCTACTTTAAAAAAGATAAATCTAGGGCTTTTCTAAGAAATTGAGTTAGGCCAGAATTAAGCTGACAATTAAGCTGATCAGTTAGTAGGCCCATTATTGTATAAATCACATAGCAGAATTATGAAATTTATTAATTTCATATCTACAATTTTAAGGCTATAGAATTATAGTAACAGTAAATAATATGATTTTGTATTTTCAGAAACTCGATGGCTTCATTGTTGGATTGGATGAAACCAGAAACAAACTGGAGCGATACCAAGCGGTCGGGCAGCATCACACCTTATCCTACCAGGACTCTATGAAGATCCTGTGTGAAACTAACGAGTTCGAGGACTTCCTTAGACAGTTCACTGAGGATTACATTGCAGCTGATCTAAACGCTCGTCCGGTGAAACTGAACAAAACGGATTTGTCGCTGGTTTTTGGAACTAACCGCATGTTAGTCACTTTCAACAACTCGATTGAAAATAATCTCGTCTCGCATGGCAGCGCTAAACCAAGTAGATTTGCGGCACTCAGCATTAGTGAGATTTTTCTTTCAGGGAAGTATTTGTCGTGTAGCATGCGTTTTTACGGTAGTCTGTCAGATTTGACGGACCATGTTGCCGCACAGTTGGAATATACATTGGAAAGAACCTGCAACATTGATCAAATTCTTTTTCTTCTTCAATATCCTACAGCGATAGATCATGAGGACGTTAGAAAGGAGATAGGTCAGTTTGGATTGACAGAGGATAAGGCCTTCAGTTATGGATCAAAGGCAGTAATAGGTACCGCAATAAAGAATTTTGTTGTTTAGGTAAGGCAGGAGCGTAATTACGGGGAAGGGGGTAGAGGGGGCAATTGCCCACACAAAAGAATGAGATTCCATCAAAGCTGTTGTCCCCACTTAAACGAAGTCTGTATTGACTTTCCACTTACTGGCTAGAGCCAGTGGCGAAGTCGGTAAGATATTCGATCGCGGATCAGTAGGTGCAGGGTTCAAATCCTGGGCTCGCCCGTCATTGACATAGCTTTCGAGTGAGGAAACTGACGTTAACCTTAGTTTTACCAGCTTTACGTTATATCCGCTAGTTTTGAATATGGCTACACCATCATTTTAAGCTGCCGCCCCATTGCAGCCTCATGAATAAATTTCTGGCTACGCGACTGAAACAAGGCGAAGGTGAATCGTTTTATGACTTTTAGAATAAATAGATCTTGAACATATACGTAGGCCTATAGCGAAGAACACGTGGCAAGCATATTTTGCAAGAATTAGCTATATGACTGATTAATTGTTGTTTGATAGCATGTTGCCTTTCAAAATTTGTAGTTTGATTTGTTTTAACTATGCATTGTAGGTCTCATTTGTCTTAGTCTAAAGTCTACGACTTTAACCTTCTGCATAAAATTCTTATATGTTCTATAGAATATTTTCGGTTCTTTTGTTACTTTTGTTAGCACCCTATAATCCAGTGATTAATTATTACTTTAAAAAATAGATTCAAAATGCTTAACACAACTAGTTTTTTTTAAATATAACATAACATCAATATCAAAAATACTAAAATAACAATCAAAAGTGTTTTGAAAATATAAAATAAAACAGTATCTTAATTACTTTTAAAATATATTTCTAAGAAACAATAAATGCCTATTGTCCAAACTGTATTATATTTTATTCCCCTTTGCATTGATTACTTAGCCCAGATAAAAAGCAGACTGAATGGCATTGATGAGCTATAATTTTTAAAACCCTTCTGATTAGAACCAAATTCCATTTAAAAACGTTCTACCCTACCCTAATCCCATTGCACACTTACCCTACCTCACCCTAACCGCTCCCCCTACTCTAACCTTTGAAATATGTGCCAGGGTGTGAATGCGCATGGGTACCCGGGATGTGGGTTTGGATTAGGTGACCTGGAACTTACATACAAATTTTGGGATTTGGCTCTAATTGGTGGCATTTCAGAAATCGTCTCCTATGAATATATGCCGTCAAATTAAATTTAAAATATACTGTCACAATTAATGTTAAACTATACTAGTATTTGACATAATTTTTGAAATAATATGGTTGTAGGGCCTACTGTAGCTCAAGCTATGAAAATTTAAAAAAACACATTTAGATTACCTCTACAAGCTCAAACTTTGTAAATTAATTTTCTTAAACTAAAATAGATAACAAAATACAATTTCTTTAGTGAAAATTGTCATCAAAGAGTGAATTCAAGAGGTGCCTTTATGGTATTTTATAAATTAAGTTAGCCTATACACCTAATTATAAAATTGTTTCGAAAAATATTTTGAGTTATCCCAAAATAGTTTTCAAAAGTAGGCCTACGTGTGCCTATGTTTTGAAATTAAATGTAAATTTTAGAAATTATGCTTTAAAAATAAAAATGAAATAGCTTACTAAATTTTTATTTGACATAGAGTTGGTGTTTCTTATTTTTGGGCCCATCTTTGCACACAATTGTATACATCATATTGGCGCTCTAATCTGAATATCTACAATAAAATATGCTCCCGATTGAGAATATGAGATAATATGATCTACGTGTACATGTATGTCGTATAAGCATATATACACGGAGGTTATATTACTGTAATTTACTACATACTGTAGATTGATGAGGTAAGTCAAGTCTAATTTGTGTCTAAATATATCGGCTTATAACTTTTGCAAATCTATGCGATTGTAACCGTTGCCACGTAAATTGCATAGGCCTAAGCGTTTCACGGCTGGATTTAGCGCACTTGATTTCGTTGCGCGTCAATAATCGAAGTTAAGCTGTATCGGCCCCAGTTAGCACATGGTTGGGTGATCACCTTGGAAGACCGAGTGTTGATAGCTTTAAATTTATTCTTAATCAGGTTGCAATTGATGCGCCTTCAAAAAGGCAACGATTACCATAATAGCCATGGAACGGAAGGAGGAAATGGGCATTTGTGACGAAACAAATAAACCCATCCATAAATAGGTGTTTAGTCGTAGCTCTGGTCTAACACTAATGTATTCCTATGTACACAGTTCGAATAGGTCTCGAATGGATATAAGCCTATCACGATTAGTTATATTAATTATTTATACTTAATGCATTACCGAGCCACAATTAATTGATTCTTTTACGGATATGAAATGCAAACGACTAGGAAGCGGTAAATCTGGAAACAAAAAGTTTTAAAAATGCGGTCAAGGAAATTAATACTATCATTATTAACTATAAGTTAGCCATGGAGGTTTGCCGAATTTTAAGTTAGAACATTTACTAGTCTACATGAAACACTAACAGTAGCTTAAGGTTGGACTCATACAGACATAAATTCACATCTATGTTTCTGGTTTGTTTATCAACATTCAAGGCCTACAAATTATATTTATTTTAGTGTCCAATCGGTTCAAATTTTAAACTATTCATTAGTTTTAAATAAATTCGGAAAAATATATATACATAGATTTCAGAATGCCTCGTATGATAGTGTTTGGTTATCGATGTGGAATTGGCAGTGATGACTTTTCTGTTCTGTCGGTTATAGAAGGCTTTATGTCGACTGCATGGTATGCTAGATTTTATTTGTACTTTTATTTTTTGAGTATTGCAGAAGTTGCTGGGTAAATTATTTAACGAATTGATTCTCCAGAGTTAGTTTTGTTGATAAATCCTTTCTTACAGTGAGAAGTCCTCAAATTGCGCAAATGAGCAGTAAATAATAATTTTTAGTTTTGTTATATAAGAAGTTCCATACTTCAAAATATTTTATTACCATATACTGGCACCTTTTTGATTCTCACTGTTGGCTGTAGAAGCATTTTTATATCTAATTTTTTATGAATCATCTATCTAGTTTAACTTCAATGTTATCAATATGTTAGACTTTAAAAATGCTAATGTTAACGTCAGTTTCCTCACTCGAGAGCAATGTCAGTGTCGAGCGAGCCCAGGATTTGAACCCCGCACATACTGATCCGCGGTCGAATACCTTACCGACATCGCCACTTGCTGATGATGTCGTCTGATGATAAATTCCTATTAAACTTCATTGAATTATTTGAATTCAATTTATAAGACTGTGAGTAAGTAGTGATGTTCTGAAATCTTTACATTATTATGTCATACAAGCAGTTTAATATTTAAAACTCCAGGCTCGGCTGGTTTGCACATGGCTGTTATCGACTTGGACTGGTGCCAGCAGACTGTTTTCTTGGTAGGAGCAGGGAGACAGTCTATGGACTGTTGGTTGGACCAGTGGTTATTTGTTTGGGTTTGTCTGTTTGGCGGCTTCGTACAAGTCTGCTAGGCACACTTGTGAATGATCAACCTCGTCACAACATGCCTTACATTGTTGTGTCAAAAGTAAGAAAATTTCTCGTATAAGTCCTGTTAATATTATCCGTAATGTCAAATAATATAATAATAATATTTGCAATATTATTATTAAATATTATTAATGATTGTATTTTCTGGATTTGGTAACATTTGATTCTTCACCAAGAGTCCTGCAATGGAAGAAATGCGATCGAAGTGGAGGCTTAGAGTGGGGTTACTTTTTAGAACTCTGTACTATTCTAGGAACACTGTAGTACTCTATAGGAATATAGTTAAGATAGATTTTCAAGTCACACCTTTTGTTTTTAGAATCTAAATTAAAGTCTTATTCAAGTAGCACAGTACTAATAATAAATAATTTGACAGTCAAGTATTTAGAGTAAATTATACAAATCTGAAACTTTTTATGGTTTGGTGTTTGATTGATATCCAGGATTGAGCTGTGTTGCCCAGTTGTACTAAATATACTAAATAAAATTGCAACGTAACAGCATCTACCCTAGGAGATAAAATTTTTTGAATAATTCGTAAAATCTGAATTTAATTCGGTTATCTTTATTCTAATATTCACTGTTTAATCAATTATATATATCGCAGCTTATCAGCGACATGGTAGCTATCGGAGCTCTAGCTGTTACTACGTCATCTCTCGGGTCAATGACCTCACTCTGTGACCTTGAAGATCCCGCCTATATCCTTCTCTGTAGTGCTGTGAGGAGGGGGTGGCTATTGGTAGGCGTGGCTGCAATGGGTACATTTCATTGGCTGGCTCCTAGTTTGATTGGCGAATCAGGATTTGCTAAAGAAGAACGGGCGGTGCTGTCTCGTCAGTCCAGTGACAGCATTGACCCTGACTATAAAATTGCTAATTCTAAGAAACGGAACCTTACTAGGAGCATTTCTATAACATCCGCCTTGGCAACACGCTGGCAGATGAGGTTGGTTACTCAATGTGGTGTTAATTTATATGAGTCCATTCAAGCGGACAAGAGATTTGTTTTCTTATTCAGCTGCATAATATTGTTTAAGTTGTAGAAATAATATATAAGAATAAATGTTGTGGTTAGGCACTAAAAGCTGTAAAGCCGATATTAACGTCAGTTTCATCTCTCGAAATGGATATTAGTAACAGGTGTCCCATGATTTGAACCCACATACTGATCCATGGTCAGATACCTTATTGACATCTCCACTGGCTCCAACCATTGTCAATAGTCAAAGTTTTATATATTTTCTGTATATATTATATAATATTATGTGGTGTTTCTATATATTTTATATATGCATATATATTTTAATGTTATGTTCAATTCCTCTATATTTTTATAGGTTCTACTCGTTGGGTCGGCTGATTGGACTAGACAATCATCCTGTGCTTACAAACCTGGCCGCACACTTCCTCAGACTGTTCAAGGTCTGAATCTATTTCCTATAAGTTCGACGGTTGAACTGGTGGCATACTTTATTTGTTCGAGACCTCACACAAATACTACAATAGGCTTAGTTCAAAATCCACTAGAATTACGAGACAATCTCTGAAGTAACTTTATAGAAAGGACACAGAGGGTAAACTTAATATTCTGATTTGAGCTATGTTTATGGGTAGATAGTATTTTATAAAAACTTGGTAAATCAATCAATCTATTAGTAAGTAAATCAATCAATAAATGTATTGATTGTACAGTCGGGAGAGAGACAGAGAATCGAGTAGACTTGTGGAATGTGATGAGACTTAACTTGAAAGTTTTTATCACTGAAAGTGATTATCAGTGGAAGTGATTATCACTGGAAATGTTTGTAAGTGGATGTGATTATCAGTGGAAGTAATTATCAGTGGAAGTGTTTATCTGTGGAAGTGTTTATCGTTGAAAGTGATTATCAGTAGAAGTGATTATCATTGAAAGTGATTATCAGTGGAAGTGTTTATCAGTGGAAGTGTTTATCAGTGAAAGTGTTTATCAGTAGAAGTGTTTATCATTGAAAGTGATTATCATTGAAAGTGATTATCAGTGGAAGTGATTATCAGTGGAAGTGTTTATCAGTGAAAGTGTTTATCAGTGGAGGTGTTTATCATTGAAAGTGATTATCAGTGGAAGTGATTATCAGTGGAAGTGTTTATCAGTGGAAGTGACTACCATGGGCACTGTTTGGGCAGTCATGCATCATATTTTTTAAATTTTAATGCAGTACTTAAAACAGAATCAACGAAACCTAAATATTGTTCATTTTATAGTTGAATTTTATACTGGTGATTACATATCTAATTTGAGCTATATAGCTCAAATTAGATATGTAATCTAATCTATTAGCATACTTCTGCTGCATCATGATAAATTAGTCAAAAATAATACACAACTATATAGGTGTGTATTATTTTTGACTGATTTATCATGATGCAGTAGGAGGATGCTAATCTATTGATAACTGATTAATTAATTGATCAGGAGGACTCTATTGTATTGTTTGATCGATGATTCATTAGGAGGTTGCTATGATATTGTTAATTGATTGATTGATTGATGATGCATCAGGAAGTAGATATGGTATTGTTAATTGATTTATTGATTGATGATGCATCAGGATGATGCTATGGTATTGCTAATCAGTTGATTGATTGATTGATGATTCATCAGGAGGTAGCTATCATATTGTATATAATTGATTGATGGATAGATTGATTGCTTGATTGATTTATTATTCATCAGGAGGACGCTAACCTGGTATCGACCGATGTCCTGGCGGCCCTGCTCATACTCCAGCAGGATCAGCTCCACCGTCTGCCCCGGACCCCCAGATCCTGCGTAGAGCAGCGTCCTCCCTGGATGAGCATCACCCAGGCGTCAAGGTTCATCAGATTTGCTGCAGGAGCGTACGGGTGGCCCATGTATGCCCTACGTGGCCCGTCCGCCTTCGCTGCCCTTCTCAGCGATCTACTGAGAAACGGAAGGTAAGTTTTTTGTTTTTTTGTTTTCAGCCTGATTTGGGCTTTAATTTTTCTGAAACGTTGCGATTTGGTTTAACAGGATGTTGCTGGAGTGTGCTATTTTTTAATACGACTCTGATAGTGTTACCATAACACTTGATATGTTTTATGTGCTTACACAAATCTTTTAATTCTAAACTAAAGTTTCTGCAAATTTTCTGGTGCAATATTGTACCAGAAAATTGGTAAATATACTTAATACTCTGTCTATGTCTAGGAAAAAATATTTTTTTGTATTTCTGGTCAGTTTACAAATGATACATCATTACGCTTGATTTGTTCTTATTTTGGTCTTAATCTATAGTATTGATACATCATTGATTACGGTCATTACTATTGATTACATTACGGTTTATGGTTGTGTCAGGATCTTTGAAGAATAGATCACTGTGAACTGCAAGTATTTTAAGAGGCGATTTAGCACGAACTAAGGAAGGAATAGGAATTCACCTCTCCATAGCCTTTTTTGAAGCTATTAACTTGTTTATTAATGAAGTGCACTTTATGGAGCGTGGTACTAGGCTGTGACTAGGAATATATGTCTTACATCTGCCACTTGGTAGAACTCTATATATATGTATATATATATAGAGAGAGAGAGAGAGAGAGAGTCAGTGATAAATAGAATAGGCTAGAGTGTTGTCTTAACTTTCAGCAACTACAATTAGAGTGTTACTCTCGTGAGAGACGACATCCAGCAAATATAAAGAGCACATTACTGAATGCACCGTATCTTCAACCATCGCTATATTCATCATCATCATCATTATCAACTTCCCTGAAATCCGAATTTAACTTGGATCTGAATTAGAAAATTTTGTATAAATTTCTAGTGTCTTGGCCCTCACCAACCGAATGCCATTTCTGGTGTTGGTTTGAATCCTAGTGCTTTGTCGCCATTTACGACACGTGCAGTCACTGATTGGTCTATTCTTCTGCGATCCGGACACAGCACTGGTCGATATTTCTTACGACTCGCAGAGTACTGCAGGGAACGTCAGTGCCTGAGTACATTGTGGACGACAACACGTACATGGGTAACACGGAGGTGATTAGAAGAGTTACGGGTCTCCAGGACTCTGACCTCATCTACATCAGCTTCCACAATAGGGTAGGCGTCTTCGATCGACCATTATTTTAATTGACAAGCTTTTGCAATTAAATTAAATTTGCTTACAATTACAACGATTAAGATTTGAAAGTACTTGTAAACTATGTGTATCTCTTTCTTATGTACTATTCTGCTGAAATAAACACATCTCTCTCTCTCTCTCTCTGCAGTTAAATTATATATAATTATTACAAAAAATTATTTGAATTTTAGGAAAAATTTTAGTGAATTTATGGCTGATTCTCTAGGCCTGCAGTAGTTTTATATGTTTATTTCATGTGTTTTCTAATTTTCTTAAAGTTAATGCTGTCTGATAGTACCTTTCACTTAAAGAGCACGCCTAACTATGCAGGGTATATCAGTTTTTGTAGTATGGCCAATTTATATCTCAGTTAACTGCACACATCGTATGAGGCAATCAGACAATAAGAGAAGATGGCAAAGGGAAACCACCTAATGAAACAAATTTACCCCAAACTAATGGTTAGAGTAGAGTGTGGATAAGACAGCTCTGTGTGGAGCCAGACAGTAACCTTTGAGTATATAATATTTAATAGCTTTGACTTGCCACTCGTCTGCAAACTAGAGTCAGAGCGAGAGAGAGAGGGGGAGAGAGAGAGAGAGAGAAAGGGTGAGAGAGAGAGAAAGAGAGAGTGAGAGATAGAGAGAGAGAGAGAGAGAGAAAGGGAGAGAGAGAGAGCAAAAGAGAGGGGGAGAGACAGCGAGAGGGAGAGAAAGAGAGAGGGAGAGATAGAGAGGGAGAGAGAGAGAGAGAGAAAGGGTGAGAGAGAGAGAAAGAGAGAGTGAGAGATAGAGAGAGAGAGAGAGAAAGGGAGAGAGAGAGAGCAAAAGAGAGGGGGAGAGACAGCGAGAGGGAGAGAAAGAGAGAGTGAGGGACTGAGATTCTCAGGTTTATAAAGCAGGAGACTACTGATTATAATTTTACTGGTTGTGATCACTGACAATATCTAATAAAATAAAAATAGATGCTGAATCCCGTCGTAGACTTGTTTTACACTAGTGTTGTTTCTCTCTCTCACAGCTGTTTGAGTTGCCGTTCTTCATAGCGCTGGATCACTCGTACAAATCCATCGTCGTGTCCATTCGAGGAACTCTCTCGCTCGAGGTAGGAAAATGTTCATACTGCAGCATTGTATTCTGTGTTTTAAACTTTGTAGTTTGCTAAAATAGTATGTAAGCTAAATGTTAAAAGCTGGTAAAGCTAATGTTAACCTCAGTTTCCTCACTTGAAAGCGATGTCTGTGATGGCGAGGAACCAGACTTTAAATTCATATACCAGTTTATTAAATCTGAATAACTACCTATTTATACGTATAAATAATAAGATTAGTAAAGGTTAACATCTAATTTAATGTCAGTTCCCTGTCGCGACAGAGTATCACTGCTGGATCATATGCTAGATTTGAACCCTGCACTTGATCCGCAGTTAAACAACTTATCTACGTACCACCAACTCAACCTAATTATTACACCTTCTTCTGATAGGTATATGGTAATTACATTTATTAGGAACTATTTTTTAATAATAATTACTCTCTTTACCCCATGAGGAGAAGAACATGAAAAATAGGGAATTGACTGACGATATGGTGTGGGATAGAGAGGACTGGAGAAAGTCTATTCGTATCCCGACCCTGGTTAAACTGGGATTTAAGGGAAGATGATGATGATGATGATGATGATGACTTATTTAGAGCAGTTCGCTTTTCTGATCTTGTGTTTCGTATTGTATCAGGTAATTACTAGTATTAAGAATAGTTAATAAATTGTTATTTAATCCTATTTCTGTAGGATATACTGGTTGATCTGCTGGAGTATGAGAGTGAACCAGTGCTACGGGTTGATGACCTCAACATGGCTGGTTCAGCTCATAATGGCATGCTAGCTGCGGCTGAGTACCTCTACTCTAGACTAGTAGGTTTGTATCTGATCTACTCTACAGCTGAGTGCCTCTACTCTAGGCTAGTAGGTTTGTATCTGATCTACTCTACAGCTGAGTGCCTCTACTCTAGGCTAGTAGGTTTGTATCTCATCTACCCTACAGCTGAGTACCTCTACTCTAGACTAGTAGGTTTGTATCTGATCTACTCTGCAGCTGAGTACCTCTACTCTAGACTAGTAGGTTTGTATCTGATCTACTCTGCAGCTGAGTACCTCTACTCTAGACTAGTAGGTTTGTATCTGATCTACTCTACAACTCCTATGTTTAAATGTCTCTGTCTTACAGAAGCTTGTGTGAGAGTAAATATGTGTTTAATTCAGTATCTTTGAACTGGTTTTCTGCATTTTTGAAATTGCACCATTTTTGGCCCTTTCTTTCTCGTCAACTTGAGTATGGCTCAGTAGTGTTGTTCTTGATGATAGTAGCATTTTATTTTGTGTTGTTGTTTTTTTGTGATGGAAATTATAATAGACTATACAAATAAAATTATATATATATATATATATATATATATATATATATATACATGTATATTAAAATTGACTCTAAAATATTCTTTATTACTGTACAAAAATACTAGTGTATATCTTTGTTCGAGTTAAATAATTGCCTAGTAAACATAATTACCTAGTATTCATAATTACCTAGTAAACATAATTACCTAGTATTCATAATTACCTAGTAAACATAATTACCTAGTAAACATAATTACCTAGTAACATAATTACCTAGTAAACATAATTACCTAGTAAACATAATTACCTAGCATTCATAATTACCTAGTAAACATAATTACCTAGAAAACATAATTACCTAGTAAACATAATTACCTAGTAAACATAATTACCTAGTAAACATAATTACCTAGTATTCATAATTACCTAGTATTCATAATTACCTAGTATTCATAATTACCTAGTATTCATAATTACCTAGTATTCATAATTACCTAGAAAACATAATTACCTAGTAAACATAATTACCTAGTAAACATAATTACCTAGTATTCATAATTACCTAGTATTCATAATTACCTAGAAGACATAATTACCTAGTATTCATAATTACCTAGTAAACATAATTACCTAGTAAACATAATTACCTAGTATTCATAATTAATAAACACATGGTATTTGTTAATTATGAACTAAAATAGTAAACTATCTGTGTTCTGCTAACGTTACTTAAGATCTCTGAGGTTTATTCAATCAGATTTATTAATAGTATAGCGAACTCTTTCATAAAAGACGTAAATTTCAATTATTTAAAGTTCTATAATTCAGTACAATTTTTGATTAATTGATATTTGTTTTGATGAGCGTGTGAGAGATTTTTATGTAACTTTGTGATGTTTTTAATGTGACCACAGAAGGTTCTGTCGATGATTCTAACTCCAAACTGTTGGATAAAGCTTTGAGGAAACTGGAGGAGATGGTTGGAAAAGAAGAAGCCGCGGTATATCTGTTACACGATTTTATTGGTTATAATTAATTTTTGTAGCTATCATCTATTTTATATTAAATAGAGGTAGAGGCAGGCCTCGATTAGGAATGTTAGATAATTTAAAAATTAACTCATATGTGGGCATGAAGAGGAAAGCGGAAGACAGTGAAGAGTGGAGGCGTTAGATACCATGGACCTGCCAGTAGGCAGTGCACTAAAAGAGAGTGAGAGAGAGAGAGTTATTAGCAGTAAAAAACAGATATTTGCATTTAGTTTGATCTAGTAGTTTATATGTTTATTTAATAGTATTTCTAGCGTGGGTAAACTATTACAATATATGACTTCGTATTTTGTACCTGACTGTGGTGGTATTACAGCCTAGAGTCGATTATTTAAACAAAAGATTTTATTTGATTTAATAGTGTAATATGATAGCCTCAGCACCGTATGTAAAGATAATTATGTTCATTCTCATTTCTTTAAATAGGTTTCTTTGAATTATGTGCAATTTTTTTCTTAGCTTGCATTGTAATTGCTTTCTCATTCAAGTCTATAATTTTTACTTTCAGGACTATAGCCTAATGGTTACAGGTCAGAGTTTGGGAGCTGGTGTTGCGGCCATACTTGCTTTGCTGCTGAGAGAGAGGAAGAGTTTTCCAGATGTTAGGTGTTTTGCATATTCACCACCCGGTGGACTTCTGAGGTTTATCTTACTCATTGTTTTATGTTTATCTTTTTTATGTTTCTCTATTTTTGATTTGGTGTCAGTGCATTTGGTGTTTTAGAGTTTGAACTTTAATAACAAGCATATCTCTACTTTGTATTGTTGCTGCTCTTATTTTTGTGTAAAGTATGATGATGCTTTGAAAATGGCGCCCATGATTTTGTTGTTATTTACTCAGTTTAATGAGATGTATTTCTAATAGAAGGAAGAGGTAGATACAATGTATAACAGTCCAGTGCTAATGTCAGGCTTACGCAAGAAATTGGTCATGAATGCTAAGCGTAGTGTTCATTGAAGTAAACCTGTTACTGCTAAAGTAAATAGATACAAAATAGATAGTAAAAACTAAATAGTTATAAAATTAATTTTCATTTCTGAGCATTAATTGCAATTAAAATCTATTTCTATGGATGATTGATGAAATTGTTAAGTAGAATAACTAACTTCCTAATCGACATCAGTAAATATTTATGTTGATTAGGAGGTTAGTTATTCTCGTTTGTGTATCTTATAGACTTGGCATGTGGGCGTGTCTATGTAGCTGTCTGTTTGTAGGAAGGACATGGCAGACCACGCCTCTTCGTTTGTCTGCTCTGTGGTGTTGGGAGATGATGTAGTGTGTAGACTGGGCATGTTCACAGTGTTTGACTTCAAGGCTCGGCTGCTCTCCATACTTAAACAGTGCGATAGACCTAAGGTATGCCATGCCACTGAGGTATTCCAAGTTCTTGTTGAATAAAAGTAACTACTTTACAAAGTATGTACGATAGGCCTACTAAATATTCGCATTATTGAGGGAAAGAAAAGCTAAGGTTAACGTCAGTTTCCTCACTCGAAAGCGATGTCAGTGACGGGCGAGCCCAGGATTTGAACCCGCATCTACTGATCCGTGGTCCAGTATCTTACCGACTCGCCACTGGCTCCAGCCAGTGAGTAAACGATATAATTGCATTATTCGATTTATTTACAGTTATTAATTAATTAGTTATCTATTAATCATCATCCATTGAATCCCAGTTTTACAGATGTCGGGATTAGAAATGTTTAGCAATTTCTGGAGCCTAAGCACTCAACAACCGAATGTCCTTTCTGACGTTAGTTTAGATCTTAGCTCTTTGTTGCCTTTTACGACACGTGCAGTCCATAGTTGGACTGTTCTTCAGTAACACGGACGCAACACGGGTACATATTCCAACTATACTATGTCTAGTATGCATAAAAATAGAATTCTAAGTATATTCTAAAATGCATTTTACTTTCAGCATGAGATCTTTGGTGGTTGGCTGATGAACAAACTGAATAAAGCTTTGGGATCTTCCACTGGTACTAAGCCTCTGTTACGTGGTGACTCTGCAGAAACTGATGCCGACTATTCTTGTTTCAAATATCAGGTTTGCTCTTTTCACAATTCTGTGCTCTTTTCGTAATTGACAGATGGAGCAAGAAGCTATTATCTCTGATACATTTTTGTGTTGACAGATGGAGCTAGAGGCTATTATCTCTGATACATTATTGTGTTGACAGATGGAGCTAGAAGCTATTATCTCTGACACATTATTGTGTTGACAGATGGAGCTAGAGGCTATTATCTCTGATACTTTATTGTGTTGACAGATGGAGCTAGAAGCTATTATCTCTGACACATTATTGTATTGACAGATGGAGCTAGAGGCTATTATCTCTGACACATTATTGTGTTGACAGATGGAGCTAGAGGCTATTATCTCTGATACGTTATTGTGTTGACAGATGGAGCTAGAAGCTATTATCTCTGACACATTATTGTATTGACAGATGGAGCTAGAGGCTATTATCTCTGACACATTATTGTGTTGACAGATGGAGCTAGAGGCTATTATCTCTGATACATTATTGTGTTGACAGATGGAGCTAGAAGCTATTATCTCTGACACATTATTGTATTGACAGATGGAGCTAGAGGCTATTATCTCTGATACACTGATTGAACGGGACAGAAGTCCACGCATGTACCTGCCTGGTACAATACTCTACATTCAAGAAATCATATCTCAGTATGTTTAAAACATTATAATTTGTTCTATTTTTGTCCTTTGTTCTGACAATTGTCAGGTTCAGTAGGCATATTCCTAGTTATTATCTGCTTCTTACTCTGCAACATTACTCCATTGACTAAGGGTTTGATGACACCTGTAATAATTGATAAATTATTAATTTTATAATATTATATAATTAATTAATTATTTTATAAATATAAATTATTATATAATTAGAAATATTTAATAATTATTTATTATATAATTAATTTTCAAAGTAAAATTAAATTTTTAATAAATTATTAATTTTGTAATTAGTTAATTTAATAATATGAAATTTATGTAACTAATAACTGTAAGTATAATAATATTTTATAACTAGGACAATTATTAATCATTTAAATTATAAAATGGTGTTCCTGTTCCTTTAAAAGATCTATGGTTAATCTGTTTACTAAATTTTTCTATGGATAACAACGTAGGGTTAACTTCTTGTAATAGAATGCACTGTAGGGAACAGATTACGAGGAATTCTTTCAATGTACTATTAATTGGCATTTTGTATTTTTTTAAGCTTAAATTATAATTTTACAATATATATATTAAAACTTGCAAAATATATAAAATATACAATAAGTTCTAAGCACTCACACTAAGAGAGTAAACTTAAATTTATTCTTATAAGATTAAATAAACTCTTTTTGCTCTATATTAGTAACAATTAAATATATTTCCAAAAAATGAATGAAAATACCTTTTTGTTGTTGTCTACTATATTATTTATTTGTTACTTGTCTATTTGCTACATTTATTGTTAAGGGCGTCTAGTTGGATGTTTAGTAACTGTTATTGCATTACATAAAAAAAGCAAAGACGCAATATAATGAAATGATCAACTGTGTTGATATCTATCACTTTTTAATACCACATTTTTAAACCTTTAAGCAATTTAGACCAATTGCCGTGTTACCAGTCCAGTGACTGTCCGAGATTTTACTCTCAGATCTGCGCGGCTGGGATTCGAACCCACGAGGGTTCAATTCACCTAAGATCTGTCATTTAAAACTTCATGACGTTACCCCTACGCTGTTAAGACATTCATAGTGTGTTTTAAACAAATTTAAAATACTGGGAAGTGAAGATGACATGAATTTCATTGTGTAATGAACTGTGTTGGTTGTTACAGACAGGAGAGGAGCTACGTGGAGCACTACTGTAGTCGAGAGGATGGGCTCTTCTCTGAGGTACCTGTCAGCAGCAACATCGTGGCTCATCACGTCCCCTGGGCCGTCCTAGATGCTCTCGAGCACCTTGCCGCCCGGGAAACATCTCCCAGATCTGATGTAACGCAAAATGTTGCAGGAAGAATATGATGAAGAAGTAATTTAGTGAATTATTTTATGATTTATGAAATTTGTGGGATTTTTTCATATCGTTTAATTGTTCATCTCAGCACAGATTATGGAAACGATATGAACGTGCATGTAGTTAGATAAATAAACAACAATACGAAAAAGGCAATACATTTTAGAATATTTTCAGCATATTTATTTGATGTCAACTAGTGAAGTTTCTTTGAAGCAGGTCGTAGTGAGATACTGGTCAATCAATTTAGTATATTGATCCCTTTTACTGCAAGATCTTTAGCTGACAGCTATACTGCTGAACACACTTCAGCTGACAGCTATACTGCTGAACACACTTCAGCTATTTGACAGATATTCGACCACGGATCAGTAGGTGCAGGTTCAAATTCTGGGCTCGCCTGTCACTGACATCGCTTTTGAGTGAGGAAACTGACGTTAACATTAGCTTTACCTGCTTTTTTTAGCGGACCGCTATACTGCTAAGTACTCTTCATCTGTACTGTTTAAGGTGTACTGTTTAGGAATTTGTATCTGCTGAAACTTAACTTATACTAAAAATTCATATTGTTATTTAGAATATTTTAGATATAATTATAGCTGCTATTTAGACTATGTGTATTTAGGCTA
Organism: Enchytraeus crypticus; assembly: GCA_905160935.1. Taxonomy (NCBI): domain Eukaryota; kingdom Metazoa; phylum Annelida; class Clitellata; order Enchytraeida; family Enchytraeidae; genus Enchytraeus; species Enchytraeus crypticus. The sequence continues at coordinate 2,997,452 of CAJHZI010000414.1, read as the reverse complement.
TATGTTGGTTTTTCTCATTTCCATAGTTTATTATAACCTTGGCGATGCGAAGGAACTAATTTAATAAATAGAAACATGCTGCGCGTGCAATTTTTGTTGAAGCAATAGAAATCTATTAATTGTTTCTATGTTTTTTAGATTATTTGTTATGTAGACTATTTCTTGAAATCATGTAAGATATGTTCATAATTATGGTAACTATAAAAGCTATAGGTGTGCTTGTATTTTCTCAGGACCTTTCCTGATTCTCGTGTACAGCCAATTATATTGGTTTTCAATATTCTACAGAATTTGTATTGCACACTCTTTAGTATTTTGTATTTAATGTTAGTACTAATTCATTATAAAAATGGTCATTTTGAGAAGCATTATATTTTGATTTTATTTATTGTATAATTTAAATCATATTCCCTGTGTTGTGTCCGGTATGTTTGAAGAATTGACCAACCGGTGACTGCACGTGTCGTAGAAGGCGAGCGATTATAGCACTAAGATCCATACCAACGTCAAAAAGGGCGTGCGGTTGGTGAACGCCTAGGCTCCAGGAATTGCTACAAAAATTTAAATGAATGGAAAAGTATCAAATAGGGGAATGACTGATGATATGATGTAAGATTTGAGACAGTCTATTCGTATCCCGAACCTAGTTAAACTGGGATTCAAGGGAAGATGATGATGACAATTTAAACCACATGCTCTCACTTATGTAAACTTTAAGCCTATTTCTTTTAAAATTTTATGTGAAAAAAATAAAACTGTCAGGATTTTATTTTAACTCTACTAGCAATGGTTTTCGAATATAATTTACAGTGTTGCCGCAAGCTATTTACAAGCCATTGGTACTATTGGGCACAGTCATAGTGCATTTTAAATCAAAAATTAGAATCTTATAATCTAGATGCGGCTGCTGTGGCTTAATAATTATTCGAGTGTGAAAATCTTCCAAATTCTGTTAACTTGAACCTACTGTATTTTATATAAAATTTATTTTACTTTACATGAATTGTACTAATGTTGTAAAATTGTTTATATTTATTGCTCCATTGCTACTGTTAATATGCATATTTAAATTTTGACGGTTATTTTTATGTAAAAAGGCTTAGCTATTTTGTTCAACTTTAAAATATTGTTGTTGCCTTTTTAATTCATATTTCTTCCAATTCCTTGACATTGTTAAACTTTTGTATAATTTTATATTTTAAATTATTAAGATAGTCGTTTTTTAAAACAATCGCTTATCAAACGCCAACAAACGACGTTTTTTAATTACGCTATTTTAAAAATAATCCATTTCATTTTTAACCAACGTTAAGGCTTAATTACTTGGAGAACAACTTCTATAATTTACAGGTCTTACTACATTTTGTTGATATAAGTAATAGTTGTTTCATTTACCATGCTACTTCATTTTAGCCTATTTTTCTTTGCGTGAGTCGATAGCATATTGTGTTTTCGCCGTGCTATTAGAGAGATGTTTGTTGCTTTGCTATTGTTGGTTTAGCTTGTCAGATAACTAGACTTACTATCTGTAGAGAGTGATACATGCCTTGGCGTGCTTAGAGATTTAAGAACTATCATATTGCAAAGTAGTTTATGAAAATAAGGTATTTGTGTATGGTCTTGCTTTTTACAAACCTATTTTGTTATTCGGTTTTATATTGAAATTATGTGACTTTTTTACATTTATTTTTCAATAGTCATTAGTTACCGCTCGTATGAAGCTGTTTGAGGTATTATCTTAGCTTCCCTTGTAAGTGTCTGTATTTAGACCTAAAGCCTGTCTAGATATGACTGACTACTTCAATTTTAGTCTGGATCCGCCATTTGTTTATTTATTAAATCCATGCTGTGTAGCATGGTCGTTAAATTAGGTTACTCTATTGTATGTTTAGATTATCTTGTGTTCAAGGCGGTTGTGAATATTTAGATTGTTGATCTTTGAACCTCTAGTCTCGGATGTAGCGTAATCGTATCTGTTGTTGTTGTTCTTTTGCGCAGGCTTAGTAATTATTTTACTTGTCTGTGCACTACATCGTCGTCTATATTACGTTAATAGGTATGGTGAAATTAAATGGGTAGATAACTTCTATGTTTTAGACGTTTTTGCAATTAAATCTAACTTTCCATAGTTCTCTAGATCTTCTAGTGAAGCCTGCATAGAAAGTTTTAGTTTTATATCTACGTGTGTATATTAACAACAAATCCTGTGTAGCAGTGTCATGGCCGAAATCAATCTTCGAGACTACATTACAGTATAAATATGATTCGCTCTCTAATAGTCACTTCTCACATTCGGTGCTAAAGTGATCCTGGTGGGATTCTGGATGCCTCGAACAGGATTCTTAGGATTAACTCAAACGTCTTTAGCTGCTAGTGACTAGCAGTAACTGCTAAGAAAAATATTACGTTTACACGAATGTTACATGCACAGTCCAAAAGTTTTATTTACTTCCAAGCTTTAGACTACATTAAGGCGTGGATAAGGTATAGCTATTTTTGAAGGGATTAACTCGTTAATCGATGGTATGCTCTTTGTGGAGCGCGAAAAGCAGCATGTGAGTAGGAATATGTGCATTGGACCTGCCTTTTGGTAGAACACTAGAAAGAGATATATATACACAGTGTAGTTATCCTCTTACAAGACTTGGTCAGTGCTGCTTATGTTGATGTTAAGCAGTGAAAATATATTATATATTGGGATACAAAGATTTGGGGAGAGGCGGGATATAGCGCACTCGGTTATGCTGAGCGTCAGTTGAGCGAAGTTAAGCTCCATCGCGCCGGTTAGTACTTTGTGGGCGACCTCCTTGAAAGACTGAGTGTTGACAGCTTTGAAAGAAAAAAAAGCGAGTTATTCTTAAATACGCGCCGGCTGCAGATGATGCGCCAACAAAAGACAACGATTACTAATAACTATGGAGAGAAATGGAGGAAATAATTCAAATTTTAAATTGAATGTCTCAATAGCGCAATGGATAACGTCATGAAGTTTAAAATGACAGATCCTGAGATGAATTGGACCCTCGTGGGTTCGAATCCCAGCCGCGCTGATCTGAGAGTAAAATCTCGGACATTCACTGGAGTGTTTATACGGAAAATGGAAAAAATTGCCTAACGGATTAAACATGTGGTATTAAAAAGTGATAGATATCAACATAGTTGATCATTTCATTATAATGCGTGTTTACTTTTTTAACGATAACTACAAAACCAGATGCCAAGAAAAGAAACTATGTTGCACGTGTGGTATGTCATGTGTGTAACTATACGACCAAACAAATATGTTGAGCTTCATTTAGGTCATTTATAAAACTTGCAATTTAATTTAATCAAAGAGGCTAAATTTGGCATCATTTGAGTAGACTTTAAGAATAGTTAATTATCATATTTAATTAATAAATCACTAAGAGCTGTTCGGCAGATGTCACTACATGGAATGACGAGTCAGGGACTTGTTATCCGGAGAGCCACGGAACAAGACTTCCGGTCTGCAGTAGAGATTCAGCAGGATGTCCACGACAGGCTCGACTACCTTCATGACCTCTACTTCACCTTCTTTCAGAGAAACAAACACGTGGCCTATATCATTGAGGAGAACAGGCTGGCTGTAAGTAAACACGTGGCTTATATCATAGAGGAACACAGGCTGGTTGTAAGTAAACACGTGGCCTATAACATTGAGGAACACAGGCTATCTGTAAGTAAACACATGTCATACATTACGTGGCCTGTATCATAGAGGAATAGAAGTTAGCCGTACGTTAACTAAATCATCATCATCATCATCATCTTCCCTTGAGTCCCAGCTTAACGAATAACTACGGTCGAGATACAAATAGATTTTCTTTTCCATTCGATTTAGAAAATATTGTTGCAACTTTAGAAGCCTATAGGCGCTCTCCAACCGAATGGCTTTTTTGTCGTTGGTTTGGATCTTAGTTGCAGCAGGCTCCTCGTTGTGCATTGTTCTGTATGCCAAAGAGATGAAACCGTGAAAATATTATTTCAATGCTAATATTACGCTTTACCCCTGTTTTAAATTGCCTGGGTATACAAAATTAACATTTTCATATCATGAAATTAAAGAATTTAAAAATGAGCTACACAGTGTTATGATAAGTTGTGTTAGTGTTATGTTATGTTATATTTTGTTATGTTATGTTATGTTAGTGTTATGTTATGCGTAGGTTTCGTTTGTGATACTAGAAATAAACCACGCCCAGACTGACGTCACAATGATGGCTGTGCGCACTCGCCCCTCCCATCAGGGGCGTGGCCTAAGTATTAATAGAAACCGAGCCTTACGTCAGATGTTCAAGACGGAATTTCCATCAGTAAAACGGGAATTCCACTCCATGAGAGTATATCCTGGTAACGAGCAATTCCGCTACACTTCTACCATCGTAAATCACCTGGTAATCTATCTATAAATTAATGTAATCAATTTTTTTAAATAAATTAACGAACACCTTACTGTTTAACAGGTAGATCGTTGGTAATTTTTACGACTACAGATCAGTACGTGACCCGCCAGCCTTATAGAAATATTCTGTTAGATGTTCATATTTCTCCACCATGGATTTCAAGGTGCAGGTTTGAAATCCAGTGCTCTCTCTGTCACTGATGAGCTTTATAGAGACTGAAAACTGACGTTAAACTTGGTTTTATCCTTCTTTTCTAACGTTTAGCCTTTAATTATTTTTTGATAGTCTACATGACCTTGTATATGATGATTTCGAGAAAATTTCGAAGGTAGAAAACTAGTACTTAACTTTTACTTTTAACAATTATTAACCATTTTATAGATACATGTAGCTCTATGAAATAACTACATGCATCAGATTTAACTAATGCTAGTTTTTACAATTGTATATATGGACATCAAATTTAATTAAACTTTTACGTTAATCATTATCTTAAGGAATTACATACTTATTCCTTAGTTATTAAATTATTTGATAAGTATTGAATCATTTAATAACTTGCATGACTTTGGATCAGCTTAATCTGTAGGCCTATAAATTTTTGTCTAGAACATGAATAATAACCTTGCATTTTGATATCATTGTAGAACACTGCCGGGTATGTAGTAAAGTTAAAAGAACATGAACCAGAATTGCAGGGTTCGACACCCACGGGACGGGTACATAATATTTCCTACCTCGAGGCCATGCAGATGCTGATGCAGACCACTGATGTCGAGGAATTTCTAGGTAAATTCTGTGACGGGTATATTCCAGCGGATGAAAACGGTCGACCTGTTGTTCTGAATAAGCTCGGGCTAAGAGAACTCTTTCAGACTAATCGACTCTGTGCGTCGTTTTCTTCTTCCGCACATGAGAAAGTCCAAACATCTTCAGCAATTTCTCCACCACCACTGGACGGCTTATCGTATCATAATAATTCAGTACAACAAGCAACTGTAACAAAAAATCCTTGTGCAAGTTTAGAGTCCGTTTCTGTTTCTAAGTCTGATGTCGATGCTTTATCGAAACCTATTTCAACGTTGGTGAAAGCTGAAGATGATATTGATATATCGCAACCTCTGGAATCGATATTATCAGATGAAAATGCAAATAATTTACGATGCCATGGGCTCGCTCTCGAGGACACCATTGATCAGAAAAACAAACTCGTGGCTTTCAGTTTCTGCCACATTTTTCCACTACAAGGCAACATAAGAGCTGATTTCTATTTCTACGGAACTGACATTGCTCTGTTAATTGAGCACGCCAGCGATCAACTTGGCTATCTTCGAAAAGTTTGCGATGAAAACGTGTTAATATATTTTACGTTTGGATTTCCTATTTGTTTTGAGCACAGAGAAGTAGAAGAGCGAGCCAGGAAAGTGGGACTTCAACCGGATAAAGTTATAAATTATATGCACAATTCCAGTTCCGTCATTGCCATTAGAGATTTTGTTGTATGAACTGCTTTTCTACCTAATTATAACCTTATAATAGTGGGCCTACAGTACATGTAGTTTGTATGGGATTAAAGTTTTGATTAATTTTAGGCATTTTTCAGGTTAACACACATCTTTCCCATAAACTGCATTCAGGTTCATAAGAAAAGCGTATAAATAAATAATGATTAAAATAAAATGAATAAAATAATAAAATAATTATAAATAAAAAATAATAATTATAGCAATAAAAACAAAATTCTAACTAAAAGATTTTTGGACATTTTGATCATTGCCTTGATTTTGGTTCCATAGTGCTCAATATAGTGATGAACGATTGTAGCAGGCCTACTATATTTTTTATTTTTACTGTTTTCATGAAATTTATGATAATAAATTTACATGGTATCATATGAAGACTTAGCTACTTTATTAATTAGCTGTCACTAATTTTAGGTAGGCCTCTTTATTTCATGAGCATTTATCTTGAAAGTGCCATCTAGTTAATAATGGAGCTATCGATAGCAAAGAGATTGACTTTTGTCAAACTACATGACTTAGACTAAATTAGCTTAGAATGTAATGCTAAGAGATTATCCTATTGGCCTAATTCTAAAAGCCCATTCTATAGGAATATTATAATCCACCGGTGCTCTCTGTAACGTAAGAACAAAAATTTAGTGTCCGTTTCAACAATTCGGATCATCAACAGAAGTACATGATCTCATCACAATTTTCTCCACCGCATTAAACTTTCCGAATTTCTTCGTGCGAAAGGAATCTCTACAGTATTATGCCAGTGGCAGGTCTGTGGTACATATTACTACTAGGTCAGCTGACACGCTGTTGTTGTTGTTAACCTGAGAACAAGCTAGGATAAGAATCTAGTGTCCACAAAATTATTTAATTTCCATTCTATGGATTAGCAAATAGATGATAGTGTGTAGCTTCTTCACTGCTTACTGGGCTTGTGTTCAAACCACTATTGATCACAGAGCTAATGTTACTAGCTCATATTGTTAGATTTAATTGCAGTAAAAGTGTAGCATATACTGTACATGTATTAGGTGTATGAGCTGCCACTGCAATGTTAAGTGTTAAGCACTATTGAATAATAAGGCCAATTTAAAATCTAGACAAACTCTCTGCTGTTCACAGATAAGCAATGTTCTAATTCAAACCTGTCAAGTGATCTGCCACGTAATTATAGTCTAATACAAAGTTCCCTTTTTGTATAAGATCAGCGATTAGAAACAAGAGCAAATCAATTCTAGTATAACAGTTTATTTAATCCCTATACAGGCCACACAGGTATTTTTCTACGGGTTTTCTTTTACATAATTTTCTTAAGTATGTTGAGTGATTTTTGTTCCATTACTGAACTACCTAAAGGCTTAATTAATTAAGCTTAATTAAATATTAATTATCTTAATTCAAGACTTGATTGGAACATGTATTAATCAGTTGATATATTAAATCTGTGATGCAACAAATAAATAACTAATTAACTACAGCTTTTATTTCCTACAAACATTTTTTGTATATCATCGAATTAGGCTACTTTACAAGATGACTCATCTGGTTGATTGATTGATTGATTTGGTGCAGGTGGGTCTGAGAAATGAACAAGCCACTTTATCTTAGGCTACTTTGATTATTAGTTTATGATGCAGTGTCTTTATATAAGCAAGCATATGTGCTTCCTGACCCAGTGTGCCGTTATGTTATCAATTTTTATATAAAATACTGTTTAAGTTACTGTACACGTACATGTATATAGGTCTACGCCAATTTTGAAAGAGTAGATAAAATGTATCAGAGATATAACCAATCAAGGGAAGGAAGATCTAACGAAGGAAATTCGTCAGGGATTAAAAACTGGAGTATTCCGGGAGAGGAAAATCAGAGGGAAACATGGATGGATTCTAATGGAGTGGAGTTTGTAGTGAGACGGGCGACGTATGAAGATTACCAATCTGTAATGAACATAAACCGAAATGTTTACCAAGGATTGGATTATCTGCCTGAGATGTACTTCATACTCCTGCATGAAAATACGAATCGGTTTTATGTGGTGGAGCAACAAGGTACAGTGGTAAGTTATTTTGATTATCTATAAGCTTCAGAAAGCTACTGAATATTTAAGACGTCAGAAATCTTCAAGTACGTAGCATTATTGGCTGATGTGATGTTGCTACTGCTGATGAGGTCGGCAGAGAATTCAAACGATTGATGCTAATAATCATCTAATAATCATCCTTAGCTAAGAATCGATCCTGAGCAAGGATTTCGTTTTCTATCGGAATAACTGCACTTGAATGAACATAGGCCTATAAAAGCAGCTGCAAAGATGATTTCTCTTTCTTATAGATTCAGCTTCGTGCAATTTCCTTGAACCTTTGATGCTACTCTGGTCTGGGGGCGACATAGACTTCTATTTAGTGTATGTCTGTGTTGAACATCCGACCAAGTAGAATGTTTATGTTAGAATCAAAATGCTATAAGTTGTAAATCGAACAGTTTCTATGAGAGACATGCATATTTGACCCAAAATGATAAAACATGCATTCATTTAAATTTATGTAACAAAAGTGTCGTAAAAACGGAAGAATAGGCGAACCGATACATGCACTTGTCGTATAAGGCGTCTAAGTTAGGACTGAATTAGAAAACAACCTCAGAAGCCATACTTTCCAAAGTTAGCTACTGAGACTGTGGAAAAGACAGACTTTTTGTGAAGGGATAAATTTGTTTGATCAATGAAGTGCTCATATGGAGTGCGAAAGCAGACTGCAAGTAGGAATATGTACCTTGGACCTCCCACTTGGCAGAACACTATTAAGATACAATTTTATAATCAATTTAAATAAAAAGGTATCTCAATATATAATTGCAAATTGTACAGCTATCCTTCGCTATATTTTCACCAAGTCTCGACTCCACACATGTTACTGCTATGGCGCTACGCACTCATCCTGATTTTCAAGGTCAAGGTCTGAGTGCTAACAAGAACAAAGTCTTAAGAAGTCTCGTGAAGAGAGATTTTCCTACAGCAACACAGGAACTGGATGTACGTATGACGTATGAATTGAAGACCGCAGACGAGATTCTGCACGTATGGGTTAGTGATAGATGTTATCATGTATTATATTCTGTGGCTATGCAGTGATTAAAAATATAATTTATTTAGGAATTTTATTTTAACCTCTATGCTTTACATCTCAGAAAAAGTACTTTTCCTAAGATACCAAGATGTGGAAAAAGGTATATGCTTTTATGAAAGGATTGACTTGCTAATCGTTGTAAAGCTGTTTATGAAGCATAAAGCAGAGTGAAAGAATACGTACCTTAGATCTGCCATTACGCAGAACACACACATTTGAGAGAGAGAGAGAGAGAGAGAGAGAGAGAGAGAGAGAGAGAGGAGATACTGCGATTATTCGCGTTAGGCTTGAATTGCTATATCTAGCGTTCAGTAAGCCTACATAATTAAAAAAGTTGTTTTACAATCCTAAAAGAACGTCGCATGCTCGCATATTTCCCCCTCGACTAATTCGCGATGCACAATGTTTCTACTTCCCCCTGTACTTTTTTAAAACTCCGTACCTTTAACCCACTTCAGTCTATTTTGTCAACCCCGCAATTTGCTTCGCTATTAACACTGTGTGGACTCCCCTGATGATTTAACCACTAATATGCGATTTATTTAATAGCATTCTTGCAGCATAACATAGTATAATTTTAATTATTTTATTGCAGAATTGCGCTGTACACACAGTAAAAGTGTCAGACATTGTGAAGATTCTAAACAGTTTGCCCAACCATTCCTCCAAGCAATCCTATGATCTCACTGGAAGCCATTCTCTCGACCATCTTTCATACGTCAAATGCATGAATCTGCTGGCATCTGGAGAATCATTCGAAACTTTCTTTGAAAAAATAAACGTCAAATATTTTCCGCTTACTACTGTTCCAAAACCGGCCGAGATCTGCAAAGAAAACTTGAAAACCCTGTTCAGCCTTGCGCACCTTTACGTCGGTTTTGATACCACTATGGAAAAACCCTATCTGGAAAAATCCTGTCTGGAAAAATCCGTCATTACGTCAACAAACACATCGCGAAGCCGAAATGAATTTAATCACTGTGCTATTGTGTCTCTTAGTTATCGATTTGTTTATCTACTTCATGGAAAAGCAAAGATTGAATTGTTTTATTTTGGAAGTTCTGAATTCTTTAGAGATCACGTGGTGGCTCAGCTGAGAGATTTGTGTAAGATCTGTGTGGATGAAATGATTGTGGAGCTGGGAGTGTTGAGGAACATACCGTTTAGCGAGATGGAAGAGTTGGTTAAAGACTTGGGTTTGACCCAAGATAACGTTATTTCATTCACCAAAGGGCTGATAATATATGTGATGCGTAGACCATTTGAGTTATACAATAATTAATTGATAAAACGCAATTGTTCGGTTTTTCCGGGTTGCTGACGAATAGACCAAACTTGGAGTGCGCGTGTCTTAAAAGGCGACTAAATACTAAGATCCAAACCATATTCAGAAAGGGCATTTGTGTGCTGAACGCCTACGCTCCAGAATTTGCAACAAAATTGTCTAATTCAGGCCCTAGTTAAGCCGAGCTTCAAGGGAAGATGATGACGATTTCTAAGTACGTATTGAATCTGAGTCATTTATATATCATCGCTAGCATTTCAGTAATAGCAACAAAATATTAATTTCAAAATACTTGATTGTTTATCTAATTACTGCTTTATGTATGTATCTCTTACACTAAAATTTATGCCGAGAGATCAACAAATAAACTTTGCGTATTGCTAAAAATTATTATTTAATTCAGTAGTAATAAAATACATAATAGATATGTAATACTAATAAAAGAAGCTTTATATCAATTTATGGGCGGAGCCTGTCTCTCCATCATGCAAATCTAGTGCTGTAACCTTTGGAATACATTGGTGATAGGACGTTGCTAGTATATGCCCATTTCTTGTAAAAGTTGGTTTACCGTCAATGTCAGAAGCTTGAAGGGCTTCTCTTCAAGACGTTAGCGTACCGGTGTACTATGAAAGTTAATGTCCTAGATTTTACTCTCTGATCAGCTCTACCGGGAATTGATTCCAGGACCGTCGGAACGGCATTTAAAATTTCATGCGTTACGTAACGCGCTTACACACTGAGCCACCAAGTATATTCAAATATATGCTCCTTATTTTAAAAACTGAATTATACTTAAAGGCTTCTATAGCGCTTGGTTTTGGTCCAAAATAAGCAAACTGTAATGCAGGGAGTAAGTGCAGCGTTAAAGGTCGAATGTTGCATCGTTGAAATTTAAGTTCGTTAGATCAACATCCTCAAACAACACCCTGATGGTTTACATTTCCAGTATTGTGTAATCTAGATTGCAGAAAATGTAGGCCAATGTCTTGCTTATTCAACAGGCATTGCTTTGTGCAACCGTGAAAATATTCAGATCAAAGTCTAAATACTTGAACACGAGCATTGATTGCAACGGAGTTTGCTATACTGACGATTGATTCATCCCATTGTTACTTGCACGCTTGGAATTCCCCAGATCTGGCTAAATTTTCACTAGCATTTTGTCAGCCTGACTGTTTGTGTTTGTTTCTATATCTATACACAATGTATCAGAGACATATAGGATATACAGCTCCGGCAGCTCCAAATGTATACTCTGGAGTATATTACAGCAACATGCTTTGAGTGATGATTGGATGCCAACTGCATCTCGGTCATGCGGTTGTGAGATGCAACGAACTAAACTGTTTAATAGACAACTGATCTATGGTGCTCGATGTTGCCATGGACGGCAGTAGCACTCTAATTTTTGTAATGTTATGATCTATTCCATCTCGTCAAAGGCAGGCCATGATTAGGTATATTAGATGATTTAAAGACCCACGTATATGTGGAAATGAAGAGGAAGGCGGAAGACAGAGAAGATTGGAGGCGTTATGTATCATGGACTGCCAGTAGACAGTGCACTAAGAGATACAGAGAGAGAGAGAGAGAGAGAGAGAGAGAGAGAGATGATCTATTCTGATCTACTAAACGATCGTAATCGTTGTAATCTGGAATCAATGATATTGTATGGAACCAGCGGTATCATCAGGAATATGTTAAACTCTGGATGGAGTCTTAGTATTCGAAGATCAACATATTTGTCAATTCCATTACAAGTGAAGCCTAAAAAGCTACAGACTTTTCTTAAGATATTGTTTTTTCTAAGTTTGCTTTTACTTTCATTTTTTTCTATATGACAATGGAAACTCGATTTAGAACTGGAGTATTAGCTGACCAGAATTTAAAAATTACAAATATCCGTTTGAAACCCAAATCAAGGCGAGTCGTTTGCGAAAGGATTTGTTCGTTAATCGATGGATGGTCTTTACATAACGTAAAAGCAGAACTTGAGTAAGATAAGCACCTAGCACCCTGAACCTGCCACTTTTAGAACTCGAGGGAGTGTGTGTTCGGTTTGACTGAGTATAATAATAATAGTAGCAAAAATAAAGGTTTAACGTCCGTTAAAATATTTATCTCTCCCTTAACACTGACTGAAAATTTTTTATGTAGCATTTGCTTGAAATTTATTGTGTCCAGGTCACCATCGCGTAGATCAGTCAAGATATGATAGACAGTAGTAGGAGGTGGCTAAACAGAAATTGGGGAAGGTAATGGAAAACCACTTCAGAAGATATATCGTGGTTAAATTAAATATAGGCTAACATTTTACACTGCAATGGAACTTATAGTCTTATACATTGTCTTTGTGATAGAATCAATAGGCCTACGTTGTTCAACAGGGACATTCTACTGAGACTTTAAAAAGGTTAAATACTTTGAGTAGGAATATCTACATTAGACTCCAGAGTGAAAGTGTGTGTGTGTGAGAGAGAGAGAGCGAGAGAGAGAGCGAGAGAGAAAGAGAGAAAGATGAGATACAGAGAGAGAGAGAGAGAGAGAGATAGAATGAGAGAGAGAGAGAGAGAGATACAGAGAGATAGATAGAAAGCGAGGAAGAGAGAGAGAGAGAGACAGAGAGGGAGCTTGAGAGAAAGAGAGAGAGAGAGCACTAAAATAAAACAGAGAATCAGGCATACTACTATAGATACCATTGATGAGACATCTAAAGCCAGACTGTTTAGTAGATGGAAGGCTATACGACCGTCTATTGTTTACGTAGTCTCCTTCCATCAACAAAGCTCGCACCTTCCTGGTACCTACCCCACTTGATAGAACTGGTATATTCATCCACGATGCTATATAGCTCTGGAAAATTAAAGTGTTGTTTGAGCAAGCACTGAGGAAGGCAACATGCAACTACCTCAGAAGCCATAGTTTTCTGAAGCTATAGGCTACCTATGATATGAATAAGGTATAGCCTAATCTATATTATATGTAACCTATTGCTTCAGAAATCTATGGGTTTTGAGGTAGTGTCTCGTTGCGTTCCTACAAAAGTTATAGCATTTTGTTAACTGATTATCTTAGTGTTTCACAGTCTCTTTATCTATTGTTTGCATATTGTGTATTTGACTGACTATATGAAATATTGTAGAGTATAAGAGGCACAGTCATGATGTAATTAGGTCACTTTGAAAATAAAACATCATCGCGAATTTTATAACAATTCCAATTGCAATAATGCGATTTAAGTGTTTTGATTTTTGAAATATATCAAGCCAATGACAATGATAACACGGTATGGGACCGAGGGGAGTGGAGAAGGTCAATTCATATCCCGAGTCCCTACCCAGGCTAAGGTGAGATTCAGGAAAGTATGATGATGATGATGATGATGATGATGATGGTCAAGTCAACGATGGTTTTTTGTCAACTAACAAAGAGTCCAAAATCTTTTCGTTAGTTGACAAAAAAGAAACAATTCTAACATTATTGCTTTTCCATACAAATCCAAAGCTACATTTAACTTTTAGCATGGCGGTAGATGGAAAGCAGTCCTATGAAATTTCTATTTTAAGTATATGCAACACATGCAGAAAGCAGATGAAATAAAATGCAATTACATAATTGCTCCATATACGAGTTATATACCTAATGGCTGCCCAAGGTTAACGTTTTTACACAGATTTTACTGTCTCGATCAGGAACGAGTGGACCATCGATCAACACAATATGTCGCCTCCCTCTAGACCGAAGACTGTATTTCAAAGAAACTCGGTTATAATACAACAATAATACTATTATGTACTGCTGAGTTGATATATAATGGCGCCTGTTTGTGTAAAATCTTCAAGAAACGTTCCTTGCATTGCTTTATGGCGAGGAACCGGACGCTAAATTCTTATTGATTGATAATATTTATCAACTCTTCAGTGTCATGTAAGATTATAGTTTATAATGCAAAAAGAGCCCCCTCAAGTTTTGTTTCAAATGGCAGGTCGAATGCATACAATCCTACTCTCTTTCTACGTTCAAGCTCCATAAAGAGCACTCCGTCGATTATCCATTTAATCCATAAAGAGCATTCCATCGATCATTCAGTTAATACATTCATAGTGTTAGGCTAGGCCATACTCGGACCTTAATATAGCCTATATATTTCAAATGCGTATGATTGAAAATAAACACGTCGTACATATAGATGTACAGTATAATGTACAGTATACTATGTTAACGAGCGTTATATGCTTCGTTAACATTTAAATTGGAATCTACTTACATATTCTCTTTACATTTTGGTCTCCAGACTAAAATTAATAGCCTAATTACAGTCTTCTATCCTGAAACCAGGATAGAAAATCTGATAGAAAACTTGACCTGAGAACCAAGGTGATGTGACTTGAGCTAGCTCACGTTGTTCGTATTCCTCTTAAATGAGAAAGAAAATGTGTCAAGTATCACTGAGAGCTAAAGAAAGGTGTTTGTGTATATTGAGAGCATCACGCTCATCTATTGCTCCCTAGTGCTCAGCATGCTCTCATCGGCTGCTCATGGAGCCTGGTACAGAATATCACGTCAAGGACTTCTTGACTCACGCAATCTACGTCCAATCCCCAACGCTATGTACTTATAAAAACTTACAGAAATTCTACTTTTAGAGCAATTGTTGCGGTAATTATTTGCATATCTCGCTTTACAATTACGGAATATACGAGATATGACTTGTAGAGTATTTGACTGACAGATAACATAATATTTCTTTTGTGGTCTCTGTGCACTCAGTCATCATCGTGTGGTTCTTTAGCGCCTGTGTGTATAGTGTCTGCAAGAGACGTCCCTGACATTGCCTTATGGCGAGGAACCGGACGTTAAATTCTTACTGATTGATTGATATTATCGCCTTCTATAAAACAATACAATATTATACTATCGCCTATAATAATGGTTGAAAGAATGTAGGCCTACAAAAAATGAACATTGTTTTGCTATGTAGTTACACATACAGAATTCCTAATATAATGCCTACAGTTGCTGAAATATAACCCAAAGATAATTGAACTACAATGAGTACATTCTTATATTCTAGGATTGTCTCATGCACAATGAAACTGTAACTTAATCATGCACATAATGGAAGCAAAACTTCGAGGCACAAACCTATTCACAATATTTGCATTAGATATATTTTAGATATATTTGACGTCACTGAAATTGCCTTATGGCGTGGAACCGGCCGTTAAATTCTTATTGATTGATTGATTAGAGTAGTGCAACTATTGTTGGTCTCATTGTTTTACCTGAGATCATACTTCATGTATTTCTCCATATTTCTAGTTTTCAATACATTTTCAGGTTCAAGACGGAAATTATGTTCATTAATCTGTTTCTCTTTTACATTTTACAGCTGTGAGCATGAATCTTTCTATCAATGGGTGAGAGAATCATTCCATATATGTTTATATAAACCTTCTCAGAGAAGGAATCTGATTTAAGACATGGCTTTCGCTGCATTTTTCTTCATTCACTATAGCTAACAGTTACGAAACCATCCAACGGGTTATTCGCAGACTTACTAAATCCTCTACAACATGCGAGCTTCTTCAACTTACTGCAACTCGAAATCGATTTATGAGAGAGAGAATCCAATAACTGGGCCTACACCACTTAGCGACATGGAATTCCTCATCAGAAGCACTCTAGCGTCAGGTTCAACGCTTGCGTAGGAGACTTAACGTCGTTTACGTTTGTCAATCAATCAATTCCATCTAGATTCACATCCTCTTCCTTGTGCCAAGTAGACGTCGCACAATTCTAGTCAACATGACCACTGTATTGAATGTGGCGTGTTGAATGTGGAGGCTTCCTTCCATCAAATGAGCCCGCCAGAAATTCAAATTAGCCTAAGTATCAGTATGTCCGGGGTTCAAATCCTGATACTTAATTGGAAATCATCCAAGAACTCGTATTAATTTATGGAAATTAATGGCAACTTGTGGAAGCTGTAATACCTGAGGAACCTGTAATACTTGTGGAAGCTGGAATACTTTTGTAACCTGTAATACTTGTGGAAGCTAGAGTGAAGTAGAAAGTACTTGTGAAAGTTTGAATACTTTTGGAAGCGGGAGAAATTGTAGAAGTTTGAATATTTGCTAGTTCCTAGATTTCTAAGAACACTCCAATCATATAATTTGAAGTGTTTGGAGGCTGCTCAATATTGACTAGGCAGGTTCCGAAACGATATTAGAGATCTACTTATATGTATACATAAATCATATACTTATATGTATACATAAATCATATAATTTGAAGTGTTTGGAGGCTGCTCAATATTGACTAGGCAGGTTCCGAAAAGATATTAGAGATCTACTTATATGTATACATAAATATGATTCTATAGAGCTCTATCACTGCGACAATATCTATCAATATCTAGAGACGAAATCTACCACGACATCATGCGGAGTGAGAGATATCTTTCCTTTATAATATTGAGCATAAATCAGTTCGATAACTAATAAGCTATTGGGATATTAGACACATCTCTCTCTGATCGATGGAGTGCTCTTTACATAGCGGTATCGATGACTATGCTCATGAATATTCGCTTTTGAACCTGTTACGCCTACAGAGCACGGGATAAAGAATTATGTAATACCACTGTAGTCTACTCAACAATATGTCATCTGAGAGTCGACGACGAGTAGCTCGACGATGTGATGATGATGATGATGACGATGATGATGACGATGATGATGATGTATATTGCGTGAATGCGATGTTTTATCGACATTCAGCGTCGTGTTACGCTGTTGAAGAGTTGGGTGCTTTCTTTACGAGTTAGCACTTACACCTAATATGCAATACTTTATTACCACTCCAGCCCTTGTAACTACTCGTTCAAATTGTTTGTCATAGAACTATAGACTCCCAAGTGTTATTGAGTAAGGGCGGAATTCTGAAGGTAATTTTACTATGAAGTCAGTACGTTATGTTTACGTCACTTTCCTTTATGCAAGAGGATGTAACAGAATGAAATATATTAGAGTTAAAATGAATTTTATAACTTCTGTTCATAATTTCAGTAAGCACAAAATCCAAATTTATTTCAATATCATAGACACAGATAGTAATATTTATTTGAATGATTGCTATGCTCATTCTGTTTCCATGGGCGATGATATTACAAACTAGCTACCATCCACTGCTTACAGGAAAAAAATCACCGTTTTGGGCCTTCTATTTGCTCACCGGCTTGTCTCAATTTGTCTCAGTAATGCTCGATAGTCTTTGCACTGGCTAAAGATTAAAGAGCGTATCATTTACAAAACAGCTTCGTTAACCTATAAGTCCATCACCATCCCTGGACAAACTTGTATGTCTCACTTGATTCAAGTGATGCAACCTGCTGTTACTCGGTCTTCAAAATTTATTACTCTTGTGAGACCTAGCTTACCTTCGCGCTCTAAGTTATCTAATTGTTCTTTCCAGCATGCTGCACCGCAGATCTGGAATTCTCTTCCATCCAATCTTCGGAAATCTTCATTTGAATCACATCGGCCTGTGCTTTCCAATGAGCAGTTCCATAATCAGTTGAAGACCTATCTTTTCCATCTCTCTTTTCCATCCAGTGTCCATGAGCAGCGACCTGCGCCCAAACAACTTTTTCTTTAACTCCCTTTACTTTGGACTGAATTACTGGATTTTGAAATTTGCATCGTTTTTGGACCTTCTTTATTTTGCTCGCCGGCTTGATTTTGTCTCAGTAGTGCTCGATGTTGTCATTGATGACTGTAGCACTCTAATTGTTGTTATTATTATTGATATTGACATTGATGGCAGTAGCACCGTAATGATGTTATACAGTACATGTGTTATGTTATAATACTGGGGTACGAGCTTAGTGTCTTAACATGAGTAAGTTTAGTATACAAGTAAAGCCTATCTGATAACATATTAACTGCTTTAGTGTTACCTTTTAAGGACGATATAGAATGTTACAATTAATTTTCGTCTTGACCGAGAGTAATTTATACAATAAATTAATTTTTATTTATTGATATGTCATGTTTTCTATTACCCTCTTGTTGATTTCGGACTACTAAAAAATGGATCAACCGTAAACTGCAAGTGTCGTGAGAGATGACTGAGTAAGTTCTAGTTTGGGCTAAGGGTAACCTCCTGCGAAGAATGAACTCGCTAAACGATGTAATGATATTTTTGGAGCGTAGAGATTTCGAATATGAATATGTACCTGCCACTATTATTTGTTAGAGATTCTATATCAATGATTATAAAAGCAGTGCAATCTGACAAACAGCCACAGCTTAATCATGACTTACTGTAGCTAACCTCCTCTAAGCACTTAAAAATAAATTATTAATTAAAAATAACTTCACTTCCAAGCATGATCTCGTTTCTCGACAACTTATTCAAACTTTTCTTTGACTTTGCTGCAAGGCTTTAATTAGGATTCTACTGGAAAGATTCCAGTGCTGCTGGACTCTTCACCTTGAGAGCGCCACTCCAGATCACTCTTATCAAGGTCACAGCTCGTCCTACATAACTGAGGTATCTGCAAACAGGACCAGTAGTGGGAGAGTTTATATGTCTGCAGGGTACATTGGCTTGAGAGCAAAAATAAATGAAAAATTTTATAGAGTGTATTGGCCTATATATATATATATATATATATATATATATATATATATATATATATATATATATAGTGGTTGTAAATAAATAGAGTATATATATTCTGCATACATTTATAGCTTAGACTTAATATTATGTTAATTTTATATTAGATACTCTTAAAAATACATGAAAAATTCTATAGAGTGTATTGGCCTATATATATATATATATATATATATATATATATATATATATATATATGTGGTGGCTGTAAATAGATGGAGTATATATATATTCTGCATACATATATAGCTTAGGCTTAATAATATTTTAAGTTTATATTATATCGGCGAATAGGCGCCACAAAATTATTGACTGGGTCCACAGTTCAATTTATTGAAGCGAGAATAAAGAAATACGACCTAGGGAATTGTCAGTGCGTATGACTGCCTCCGTAGTTGGACTATTTAGCCGTTATTAATAATAGTAGATATAAATATAAAGTCTGAGGTAACGGTTTTAAAAATTTTACTTCTAACATTTAGCATGATTACCTTTTGCTCTTTTTTCAGATATTATTTATTTCTCCCTCGCTCTCTCTATCTCATTCGCTCATAAATCTAAATGGCACCGGCTCATGCATCACGGCGATGACTGCTTCATTTTGATTAATAATATATTCGTTTATTTTAATTTTGATTGCACTTGGCTTCCAACTAAAAACTGTTTTTATACCATTTAGCTTCCGCATCAGTTTTCAAGGAAAGTATAATATGAAAATAACCTGCAATGTGGGCCATAAAATGATTTGCAGACCTGGGCCAATCGGAAACAAATAGCGTATATATAAAAAGTATAATGTTGACTAATATGTATAGTAAATAATCTGTAATAGAGTAATATAGTATCTTAAATATGATACATTTATTTCCCTACGAAATGCATAACTAAAGTGATGTGAAATCTTTTAAAT
>CAJHZI010000414.1:2947500-2975000 GCA_905160935.1 Enchytraeus crypticus | reverse complement strand
CAAATAGACACTAGATATAACCTAGCACAGAGTGATGTATATGATCTTACCCAGGACCGGTATCAGTGGAGACAGAAGGTAAAAGAGGCTGCTCTGGTGTCCACAAAGTGACGTCACGCAGAGAAAAGAAGATATAAAAAATATAAGAAGATATATATATATATATATATATATATATATATATATGTATACATATATATGTATAATTTATACATTCGCATATGTACACATGTGTGATGTATAGGCCTACACATACATGTTTATGTGTAGGCCTATACATCACACATGTGTATGTGTCTAATCTGAATAATAAAAGATTATGAAATTATCGATTTTTTATTTATTATTATTTATTAATTATTATTATTAATTATTATTATTTATTATTTATTTATTAGTATTATTTATTAATTATTATTATTTATTATTATTATTTATTATTATTATTTATTATTATTATTTATTATTCATTTATTTTTATTTATATTTATTATTATTATTATTAATTTTTATTTATTGATTTATTATTTCAGTTTACAAGACATGAAATACCCTGAAACGGTTTAAATTCCTGATTTTCTGAAGTTGGCTGGAGTGTTTTAGAAGAAAATATTGCGTAAATTTGTTTTCAAAGTAATAAACCGGTGAATTGTAAATATATTTCACAATGGTTTTTAAACTTAGGTCATATGTTTAACGTCCTATACCTACCCTGGTTTTTATGATTACAGATTCAGGAAGATATTTATGACTTTATTTGCAAATTCTTGAGCAAAACTAAAGGTTGGAAGGGCGCTATATTTCATAAGAATAATTTTAACAGTTAGAATACGGTTGTATAACAAATATTGACCCAATCTGATAAACATGTATCTACAGGCTATAAAAAGCTAAAACGATAATGATAATGTCAGTTTCCTCACTCGAAGGCGATGTCAGTGACGGGAGAGGCCAGGATTTGAACCCCAAACATACCGAATCGCCACAAGTTCCAGCCACTGGCTCCAGCCACTGGCTCCAGTCAATGGCTCCAGCCACTGGCTCCAGTCAATGGCTCCAGCCACTGGCTCCAGCCACTGGCTACAGCCACTGGCTCCAGCCACTGGCTACAGCCACTGGCTTCAGCTATATGAGTTACGGATACGGCTTGTACGTAAAGATTGACTTGTGGTTCTATGGAGTGCTCCTTATGGAGCGAGAAAGCAAACTCATTGAATTAATATATAAATTGAGCTAACCCTTGACAAAGAAATTGAGAGAATATGAATATATAGCTAGCTCTATATTTATCGTGAAACTGTTCGTTGCTGTCGGCGTCCGCTTTTTAGTTTCTTACTTAGTTTTAATATCTTATTTATTTTTAGTTTCTTTCTTATCTTTTATTTAATTTTATTTTAAACTAATATGAAAGTTTTACATTTAGAAATGATTGTCATGGAGTGTTACACAGCAATTAGGTTTCTCCTGTTTTGTCCACTAACACTCTACACCCTAAATAGGTCTACTTCTAAATATTTGTTATCAATTTCTAGATATTTTTCATTTCGACCGCCATCCATAAATACGAGTCTCTCTTGTTTTGATTGTCTCTTTGACCTCTGCAACACCTGGTGACGAGTTTTCATAGGAGTCTCTTTCTAGGAAGATCTCACGAGATGTGCGATCTTTAATCTAATTAAAATAGTAAGATAGTATTTAGATAAGATATGAAAGATCTTTTTTTATTAAAAGATATTTAACAGTTGAGTTAGACAGAGACATTGGTCTCTATAGTAGCGGCTCGTTTTATTGTAGCGTGCGATCTTAAATAATATGACTAACTATCAAACTTTTTAACTATTAACTTACTAACTAACTAGCTAACTAACTTAGGCTCAATCTAAGGCAGTCTTTATATTAGTTCGGTTTTAGAGAAAGGCCTGAATTTCCGATTTAAATCATCGAGAAGTATCAACAAGCTAAGAACATTTCTTACTGAAATTAAGATGATATTCTGTCACTATTGTTTGTGTTGAGTGCTGACTCAACTTGAAAAAAGTAAACACGCATTATAGTGAAATGATAAACTATGTTGATATCTATCACTTTTAATACAACATGTTTAAATCGTTAGGCAATTTAGACAATTTTCCGTGTAACCAGTCCACTGAATGTCCGAGATTTTACTCTCAGATCAGCGGGGCTGGGATTCGAACCAACGCGGGTTCAATACACATCAGATCATTTAAGACATTCATCATTAAACATCGGGATCACTCCAAGTAACAATTCAGGAGAATTCGGCAAACATATTTATTGAAAATATAATTATAAAAACCACTCCATGACTGGACTACGCATTTAAAATAATACTTTTATAGCTAACTTGCCAGTACTTAGAAGTAACCTTTAAAGTTTCTACACCCTGCTTTATTATTCGTATTTTCGTAGCCGGTGTCTGAAAAGTGAAGACCATGAGAGTACAAGCATTGAGCACATTATCTAAGTCGGTCCATTTCCAAAAGATGTCTAAACATTGACTCGGTCTAATTCCAGACTGCTCTGCTCAAATAAACAGCACTTCCTATTCCACAACTTTCCAATATTTGTGGACAGTACGTGTTGAGGAATAGCTGGAGAAAGGTCCTTAGCAATTTCCCACTTAACATTCCTCCATCAAGAATCGTATTTCTATATTTGCGTTAGGGTTGCACTGAAGTCCAGTTGGAGAGAGAGAGAGAGAGAGAGAGAGAGAGAGAGAGGTTGTTTGGTGCAATTAAAGATCAGAGAAACTAATTCGGGAAAATTAAGTGAAATAATCCATTGAAATAAAACTTCTCTTCTACACTTCTCTTCTACTCGTACATGGAATTAATCAGATCTACCCGTATATTACTATTTTATACCAATCGGGAAGATGTTCTATAATTTCAGTTCAGCTAGCTTTTCAATTTTAACACCAATTTTTGCGAAAATAAAGAAAAATTATGATGTTTCTATGTGCAATAATTCCAAGTTACAGGTTCCGGCATTAGCTGAGTCACGTGGAAGTTTTGCTGTCTGTCAACTCCGTAGGAGTAACTTAGTGAATACTAGGAAATAGGAAGAGAGCTTGGGATGTAATTGCTTTTTTGTGAAACAGTAGACCAATATACTTGATATTAAACACGTAGTACCAACTGATGGCTGGTTGGTAGGTGTCTTGACTGATACAGAAATGTCAGATTTAAAACTCCCCGTTTCGTCTCTACACGTAATATCTAAAAGCTGTCAAAGCTAAGGTTAACGTCAGTTTCGTCACTCGAACGCGATATCTGTGACGGGAGAGCATAGGATTTGAACCCCGCACTTACTGATCCGCGGTCGAGTATCTTACCGACTTCGCCACTGGCTCCAGCCAGTAACCCGTTCATGTACTTTACATGCGCTGGCATTAATGATTTTTAAGTCGAAAAATAGTCAATAGAATTCAAAAGGAAATTAGGAGCAGTTTCAAGGAAGGGTTCTAAACATGGATTTTTAACCTCAAGGTCATATCGAATAGAAGTCAACCGTTAACTGCAAGCAAAAGTCTACAACGTAGCCCAATTCCCGTGAAAAAATATTAAAGTCTTTAATTAACCTTAAACTTAAAACATCAATTGTTTTCAATTTAAAGGTAACTTTTATTTAAGAAAAAAAACGAATACTTAAAAAGTTAAACAGGATTTGAATTCAGCAACTCCACATGTTAATCGAACATGTAGAGTTCAAATCTTCTGCTCGTCCAATGCAGATATTCCTGATAGAAATGTTTCGTAAATTACGCAGTTTAGTTTGTCCAAGCCAGTTACGTCATTTGAACGTTATACATGTACCTATAGATCTATTTAGTGGTTTCAGGGTTCCTTGAACTAATTACTATTGGCATGGAGATATTACTGTGAAGTTTCGGGGAAATATTTCTGTAATTAGTCGAACAATAAAACACTTGATTGGCCTCCGGAAGTACACATTCCAGTCGCTCACTCTCCTGAACTCACTTGTTTATCTCTAACAATCGTTCCTTTTACTTATCAACAGTCTAGTATCTCATTCCTTGTATCCGTTATTATCCCTGTTGCAATCTCTGCTTTATTTATCTTAGATTTGCTATCTTTTCTCTCGTTATTTCTTTCTTTCTCTCTCTCTCTCTCTCTCTCTCTTGCGCTGTCCCTCTCTTTTTCTTTCTTTCTCTCTCTCTCACTCTATCTCTCAATCTCTCTCTCACTCAATGTCTCACTACGTCTCACCTTCTCATTAGTATTATTTTTTTCTCTGTCTCTCTGTCTCTCTCTCTCTCTCTCTCTCTCTCTCTATCTCTTATCCTCTGACTAATTCTCACCATCTTTCTCACTCTCTCATACACATTCACTCTCTCTCAATCTCAGTCTATCATTTTCTAATACAATCTTTCTCCCTCTCTCTCCTCACTCACATACCCTCACACACACTCTCTCTCTCTCTATCCCTCTCTCTCACTCTCTCTCTCTCTCACTTCTATCTCTCTCTCTCTCTCTTACTCTCTCTCACTCACTCTCTCTCTGCTCTATCTGCTCTGCCCTCTCTCTCTCTCGCTCTCTCACTCTCCCTCTCACTCACTTTCTCTCTCTCTCTGTTCTCTCTATCTCTCTCTCTCGCTCTCTCACTCTCCCTCTCTCTCTCACTCTCTCACACTTTCTCTCTCACTCTCACTCTCTCTTTCTCACTCTCACTCAACACTCTCTAGCACACTCAGACCGTTCAGCGCCATTGAGTGGATTGTTTATCGGAGTGATGGATTTAATGCACTCTGATCCAGTACTAGACCTCAGGTCCAGCACTTAACAGTCTTCTAGCTAACACTGGTTAAGCTAATTACCAGTAACCCAATGAGTAGCCGTGCTCTACTCCTAATTCATCTATATAAAACTAGTCCACTTGCTTCAGTTGTAAAGTTGTAATTTAAGAATATACTCGGTTAAAATAGGTATTGTAGTAGGTTAACAATAACATATTATCTGAATTAAAATTACTAATAAACTAAGAGTGATTGTACAAAATAGTCGCTTCTGTGTTTAGCTTTACTTTAAAACTTTTTAATTTTGCAAAGGTTCGCTAGTTGCTAAAAATAATTTAATTTAAATTCACTGACTCGAAACTATTAGCTTGCAATTAGTACTGGTACACCCGTAGACGGTTATTCACATTTGGCTATTTTAGTATTTATCGAGTTATTCCTATGTAACGAATCTGGGGTATACCTTTATGGACAATGTTAAAATACAGAATATCTACTCGCTTAATTCACCACTATATTTCAAGTCCACGATATTGATCTTTTACTGTTTAGTGTGGCATGGACTTCAGAGTGCAGGGTAAACTAGAAGCTATTTTACTTCCAATTTTTATAACATGGATTATTTAATTCCTGTCTAGAAGTGGTCAATGGTCATCCCACATTACAGATCCTGAAAATGATATATGAAAACAGGGAAGAAAAGCAAAAAATTATACAGAACGACAACTTGGTCAGCGCCGACATTTTATAATGAAATTAATAAATTAAAATATATTATCGATTTGTTAATATAAAGTGCGAGAATTAATGGGATACTTAAATACAATTTATCCTTGATTCTATACCTTTTATATTATTTATTTATACCTTTTACCGTTTTACATTACCGAATTGCTCTTTACATTTTGAATTTATAGCTAGCGTAATCATCGAATATGACAATCCTTATTCTACCGACAAAATAGAAGAGTAAATAGAAATAAAATAGCAAAGAGCTAATAAAAGAGTCAAACAATTTTGATCTACTTTCTATGTACGCCATTCTGTCTGTATATGTAGAAGAGAGATGCAATTTCAATGCTATTTGTAGAAGGGTGATGCTATTTGTAGAATATAGATGCTATTCGAATGATATTTGTAGAAGGGAGATGATATTTCGTTCTGCAAACCGGGGCCCCAAGCTTCTTGCACCGTAGAAGTCGGAAAGATTGATTTTCTTTAATTAAAAGTCGCTTTGATTCATCTGAGTTGTTGTTCGTATCTATCGTGCTTCGTCATATGCAGAGGATCAGGTGAAAGCTCCTTGATCAAGACGATTGGAATTTCAATGGAATGCTAAAATCGCTTAGTTTCTTATTTAAACGAGATATTCAGTTATGAAACCATCATATGTAGGCTACCCATGGCGCGAATTCTAACTAGATTTTCAAGTAATGCTTGAGATGAGTGATGTAAAATCTTCCTAAAACTCACTCTGTGATTTTATATTATGTAAATTTTAGATGAGTTGGCGTAAAGTTTAGATTATGGGCTTACAAATTAGATGTGTGGGTCTCGGAGAATTTAAATTTATTTTTTAAAATTCTTTTTATTACAAACAAAACGCACATACTATACCGATTTCTTGCTTAAGTTGATATTTTGTAGCTTTTTCGTTCTTTATTTCTTTCCTTAATTATATGTAATCATCCTAATTATGTTAAATACTTAGAAAATATACGCAATTTAAACTAAAGATTTTCTCTATCTAGTGTGAACCACAAAAAAGCATAAAACAAAGCATTTGATCTTAGAATGCAGCGTGTTAATGCAAATGTGGAACATCTGGCAATGGAGAAGTAAATTGGAAAAATTTAAATTGCCCATGTAAAAAAGCGAGTAAGTATCAAGAGCATTTGATTGTAACGGTAAACATCGTATGAGACACTTTCCCATGGTAAATATAATAATATTATTAATAATGACTTTTTTTAAATAATATAATTTTTAATTACATTAGTGATAGGAAGTGAATTTTCACATTATATGCTGTCGAAGTTTGACTTTATTAAATGTTTACTTTCTCTTATTTTTAGTTTTTTTACTAGTTTAGATATTAATTTAAATGTAGTTGTTATTTAGTTTATTATTACTATTGAAATGTTACTGTAAAGTAGTCTCGAAGGCTGAGTTCGGCCATGACACTGCTGTATAAGTTTTCGTTGTTAATAAAATGTACTTAATCTCTCTTAGTGCACTGCCTACGGGCAGGTCCATGGTACATAACGCCTCCACTCTTCTCTGTCTTCCGCCTTCCTCTTCATTTCCACATGTGAGTGGGTCTTTAAATCATCTAACATACCTAATCTCGGCCTGCCCCTGCCTCTTTTTCCTTCCATTCTACCTTCTATGACCTCTTTTAATAGACCTTCCCCCTTAGAACGTGTCATATCCATCCCTTCTTCCTATTTCTTAATAAATTTATCAACTGTATATCTGTGCCAACTCTCTCCAGGACTTCCTCATTTGTAACCTTTTGAGTCCAGCTAATCCTCTCCATTCTTCTCCAAATCCACATTTCCAGTGCCTCCAGTTTCCTAATATCTTCCTTCCTTAAGGTCCAAGTTTCACATCCATACAATAGCGTGGTCCAAACCAAAGTTTACACTATCTTTATCTTTTGTCTTTCTTTAGACTTTTTGTTAATAGTTCTTTTCTACTACCAAAGGCCGCTTTTGCTTATGCAATCCTACTGCATATTTCTGTCTTACATTTCCCATCATCGGTTATAGTATGACCCAAATATTTGAAACTCCTTACCTGTTCCAATTTCGTACCATTTATTGTGATATTAACTTCACCTTTATTATTGGACATTCTCATAACCTTCGTCTTTTTTATATTAATCTGTATATCTTAGGGCCGTATCATTCAGCCTATCCATTATCTTCTGCAATCCAATCTCGCTGCCCTCTACCATTCCTTGGTCATCTGCAAATCGTACATCTTGTAACAAATTCCCTCCTACTTTTATTCCTTCTTCCAAGTCTTCCATGGCTTCCTCCATCATTGCCTCAGCGTAAATGTTAAACAGCAGCGGCGAAATACTACAACCTTGTCTTACTCCACGTCCTACTTAATATAAATGTACTTAATATAAATGTACTTAATATAAATGTACTTAATATAAAATGTACTTAATATAAAACTATAAATGCAAATATTTTCAGAAGACCCTGCTGTAGACATATAGATTGTAGTCCTTAACGTTTACTGTTACAAACGTATTGGCGTAGAGTGAATAGTCATTCCATAATCATAACCCGCGTATCCAACATCCATCACACTCTCCAATTGATCCATGATCCAGGACAATTCCTAACAATCAGGCGTTTAAAGGACATCTCACGTCCGAATTCATTCCACAATGACCTCGACAGAGACTTCAAATGTTGCTTATCTTGTGGCTTCATCTGTGGTTCTAGGCCTGATCATATTGAGCACTATCATAGGGAACTCTCTGGTCATTGCGGCCGTACTGCTGGAAAGAAACCTTCGAGGAGTAGCTAACTATCTGATAGCATCTCTAGCAGTAGCCGACCTGCTTGTAGCATCGCTCGTCATGCCATTAGCTGCAGTTAAACAGGTAAATCAATCAGTTAATCTCTCAAATCAATTAATGTATTTGCAATCATAAGATAGTAGTGCAGTTAAATTTTTAAATTGATTCATGAATTGAGCCAGTTGTTTTAGGAAACGTTACTCTCGATTGTATACTTTTCCTATAGTGGTTAAGGAAGCAAAATGCGTGGTATTTAATTCACTGCTAATTCTAGAATTTAGCAACTCGACAACAGCAACAACAACAATAATAATTAGAGTGCTACAGTCATCAATGACAACTTCGAGCACTATTGAGACAAAATCAAGTTGGCGAGCAAAAAGAAGCTCATAATAATGATCTCTCACTCAATGTTTTATTGCTATAAGAACATGGAGTTTCCGTCCTAGTCGGTAAAAGCTTTGTTTTCTAAATTGCAAATCCTCAAGATTTGTTTAAAAAATTAGTTTTAATGTTTATGGATACAAATTCTACTGTGCTTTATCTACTGTGCCTAATTGTTTTCGCTTTTGCAATTTTAGTAATTACATCAACTTTTAGAGCCAAGTGTATTTAAACTTTACTTATAAACTGATGTCATTAAGCTTAGTAGTTATAAACTGGATTTAATACCAAAATTTCATTTGATTTCTATAAGGTATGTCTTTGATTTTACATTCAAATTCTATTTGCTTTGTCCCGTACATACGTTACTCCGTTGTTTCAGGTTTATTCGAGAGAGATAGAGAGAGAGAGAGATAGAGAGAGAGAGATAGAGAGAGAGAGATATGTGTTTATTTCTTGAATGATTCAATTGATATTTATATGACGTTTATTTATAGGTTGATAATTCATTTATTGGCGTTATGTTGATAATAATTTTTCTAAAGTTTTCCGTTCATGGACTCACTTAAGACCAATAAATTACTAAGGACGTGCTCAGTCGAAATATTTCACTTCATAAACAGAAATATTTCGGTAGAAGAGAACTTACCATTCGGCCGAATTCATTTTAAAAGAAGCCCTACCACACTCATTTCAACATCAACGATAATTGAACGAGTGTGACATAGGCTAAACAATAAAATATGAATATATTTCAATGATGAGCTGTTGGACTTACTGCATTACAATCACATTGAACTGTTGGACTGTCTATTACATTTAAATTACAGTTCACTTTTAGACTAACTTTTATTGCTATAACACACACTGCTGAACTGAATACTGATATTGTTATTACATTCATTCTCATACTTTTACGTTGCTATTACATTTCATAGTTAGATTGACAATATTATGTTATTATTACATTCACTGTTAGACTGACTCTTACATTACTATTACATTCACCGTTAGACTGACTATTACATTACAATTACATTCACTGTTAGACTGACTATTACATTACAATTACGTATACTGTTGAACTAAATGCTGTATTACTATTTAACTGCATGACACTGTTAGACTTAATATTACATTACCGCAACATTCACTGTCAGACTGACTACTACATTACATTCACTCTTACACTAACCATTACATCACTACTACTCTTCAATACTCAACTTTCCTACCTGATCTACAGATGACCTCTAGCTGGGTATTTGGACACGTCGTATGCTACATATGGATATCTCTGGACGTCCTATGCTGTACCTCTTCCATCCTTCACCTCGTCGCTATCTCCCTGGACCGGTACTGGGCCGTCACGAGGGTCGACTACGCCCGCAGTAGATCGGCCACGAGGATAGGACTCATGATCGCCTGCAGCTGGACCCTCTCCGGGATCATCTCGACGGCCCCCCTGGTCGGCTGGGGACGGACGGGGCAGTGGGTCCCTCAGACCCTGGCCTGGGGTCAAGGGACCGAGGCTCCCCTGGTGGTGGTAGCAGGGGCAGAGCTTGATTCGTTAGGTATGAATTAATTGTACTGATTGATGTAATATCGAAGTTACCGTAAGGTAATTATATTTTAATTTGTGTATATTTTTAATTTGTTTAAATATTATATATAGTATTTATATTTAAATAGTTTTTATTTAGTTTATATTTTCTCATGATAACTTCGACCGTGATGCATAACAGAAATCAATACTATGTATTAAATTAGGTATTACTTAAGCGATGGTATAATTTAGAGAAATTCTAGCATGAGAATAGCCTACTCCAGAATGAAAAGAATGTTATGCTGAATTAGGTAATTGGTTAGTGTGGCCTATTTGATTAAAAATATCTTTGCCATATACAATTTGATAATCAGATGGCTTCGATAATTATTGGTTATCCTTTTAAAGACTCAGGGATATATATATATATATATATATATATATATATATATATATATATATATATATATATATATATATATATATATATGTATGTATGTATATCTATACAATAGTAAAAATGTAATCACTTAATTATTCAAGCAAAACATTAAACAGTTCAATTTCCTTTTCAACTTAACTACACACCCTTTTCTTAAGTTGCTGCACATATATTTTTATTTCTAAGATAATCGAATTGTATTACGTATATAATTTCTTTCGCAGATAGCAGTACTGTTGAAAATAACCTTACATCTGATAGTTCAAGAAGTCTTCCGCAACCTTCACTAGAATCTCCTTTAAATATAATAAATATATCTTCATATAAGTTAGTAAAGGCAAATATTTCCAGAAAATCCCCAACAGCAATCACAACATCTACGACTGAATTTGACGTGGTTGGCGAAGAACTAATAGAATGCATTATCAGCCAGGATAAAAGCTATACGATATTCTCCACCGTCGGAGCTTTTTATATTCCCTTAATCTTCATGACCATTATCTATCTGCTCATCTATCGTGCGGCGAGAGAACGAATCAGAGGCGGCAAGCATGCGAAGAACTGGGTCCCCTCAACAGAAGTGACCAAGGCTAGCATGTTGATGGACAGCAGCCCAGAGGTAACGCCATCTAGACGATTGTCAACACTTCTCCTGCGCAATCCGCGCGGAAAATCCCACAGCATTTGTACCACGGCTCTGTCCACCTCACCCAAACACCAACCACAAAGGTTGAGAACATCAGTTGATGCGTTGAAGCTGGAGGCTTTGACAGATGCAGGGTTGTCTAGATTGAAACATTCCACGTCAGCCGGGGGTCAAGTGGGAGGGAAGGTCTCCTCTGAGAGGTCACCGGCTCATCTGCAGCCGGCAGGGGAGCCGAGAGGGGGCGAGGTCACAGGGCAGGCTGGGAGGGCCAGTGCAGCCCGGGCATCGTTCGCTAGCACGGCCGGCTCCATGGGTTCGTTCGACTGCCCTTCTTACAGCAGTGATGGGCACCTCTCTGCCCTATCCGAGGAGACCATCACATCTGGGAAAGGTAGGATATAAATAAATAATAAATATTAATTTACTAGTAATAAATAATAAATAATACAATAAATAAATAAATAATAAATAAATAATAAATGTCTTCTATAAATAATATCCTTGGTTCAAATTATTGTAAATGTACGAAGAAGGAGGAATTAGAATTGTTTTGAAATAACTATTATACTATGTTAAAATATGAAGAAATAGGTGCTCCAATTTCTTCGTTTATTGTAAATATACGAAGAAATAGGAGTATTTGAATTTTTTGAATAGCAATAAAGGCGTAATATAACTTCATTTATTGAAATTATTTAAGTATTAGCACTTTCATGCAGGCAGTCTAATTAAACAACGTGTATGCCAACATACAATAATTGAGTCATATTAATAAATGATTAAGGTCTGCAAAAATTACACTATTATATTAGTACGCAAATGCCTCGCAGATTAATCGTTTTTGCTCTTGACAATGTAATCCGAGTTACTATGGAAGACCAGTATAATTATCAGCATTAATGATTCACTCCGAAAAGTTTCTATAGTTCTATCAGTTATTTCTAGATTATAGTTATAGTTTTTTGTATATAATGCATGTTTGTATAAGAAAACAGGTTTAAAATAGTAACAGCTGATAAGCACACTAAGTATATTCACAGCCTCGACTAAAACTCAATCCTAACCCAGAGCTTCAATCACCGTTTATTAGCCGAGGCCTGAGGGGGCGTGTTTATGAGTATACTAGTGTGTTTAATAGCTGAGGTCTGAGGGGCGTGGCTATGAATATACTAGTGTGTTTATTAGCTGAGGTATGAGAGGCGTGGCTATGAATATACTAGTGTGTTTATTGGCTGAGGCATGAGGGGCGTGGCTATGAATATACTAGTGTGTTTATTAGCCGAGGTCTGAGAGGTGTGGCTATGAATATACTAGTGTGTTTATTGGCCGAGGCCTGAGGGGCGTGGCTATGAGTATACTAGAGTGTTTATAGTTTAACATTACATCTCTATAAACTTTCAAACAATTCAACGTTAATTATATATGTTTATGTCAAGGTTAAAATTCCAAATATATTTTCTACAAAGTGATGAGATTGTCCAATAATAAAGTTGAAGTTAATATCAATATAAATGGTACGAAATTGAACAGGTTTGGAGTTTCAATTAGTTGGTTCGTACTGTAAACGGCTGACGGGAAATGCGAGACTGGAATATTTAGTAGGATTGCACAAGCAACACTGGCCTTCGGTAATAGGAAAGAATTTGTAACAAAATGTCTAAAGAAAGACACAACGATAAAGATAATATAATAATGAAAATATTGGTTTAGACGACGCTATTATATGTATATGGGTGTGAAACATAGGGACGGATGGTATTCCAGATAAATAGAGCGTTTTGCATACAAAATGTCAGTTTAAATATATAGTTTAGGAGTGATAAAATGGTGTTTACATCATATATTTATATGCATGATCTATTATGCCTGTAGTTTTATATTTTTTCCATTGAAAGCATTTGTATGTTCTAAAACTTAGTTATAAAGATAATGTGCTTAAAGTATATTTAATTATTCGAGCTTTATAATGATCTTCATTGATATTTATAAACTAATCTGCAGACTGTAACTCGAATGCTAACACTGACCGCACTCGACAAATTCGCTTATCATCAGCTGGAGCCAAGTCAGAGGCAGCAAGAACGAGAGAGAAGCGGGAACAACAGAAAGAGAGGAAGGCGGCTCGAACTCTAGCCATCATCACTGGGTCCTTCATCTGCTGTTGGATGCCCTTCTTTATCATGGCCCTGATCAGCCCATTTTGTGGTCACGCCTGTGACCTTCCACTGCTAGTCAGAAGCGTGATTGATTGGTTGGGATATATCAATAGTCTTCTAAATCCTATCATTTACACGATCTTCAGTCCGGACTTCAGGTCAGCCTTCAGGAAGATTCTATATGGAAGATACGGCAAGAGGTTTGAAGCGAAACAGCAAAAGAGTAGGTCTGCAGGTGAAGAACGAAAGAAGATAAGACGATGACAAAATATGCTTTGTTACAGCGATTTTATTATTATTGTTATTGTCTGTTTTAATTCATCCTCGAATACCGGTTTTACACTGATTTATTATTCACTATATATTGTTTACTGGATTTATCTTGCTTTATTAGTTACTTTTTACTATTTATTATTTACTGGTTTGTATTTTAATAAATTTTATTAACTATTTATTATTTACTGGATTTACCTTGAATTTACTATTTAACACATTACAATTGCTTAACTAACTTCGAGAAATTAAAAAAGCACTAAGTTTCACTGTTAAGGAATTGTCTTTGTTTCCTATGCTTCAGCTATTTTAAAGATTATTTCTATAACAGTGGCGTGCATGGCCAGTGACTGGTCTTCGAGTCAACTTGTTTTTCCATGCTTAATCGTATCTTTGCTCTTGATAACCCCAATTAGCAGCAATATTTCGGATGCATGATTTACTTTTCAAAAGTAACTTAGGATATCCATTGTCATTGCCTGACATGATATTCGAACCCAAGTCACTTGCTTCCGAGTTGAA
The DNA here is from genome assembly GCA_905160935.1 of Enchytraeus crypticus. Classification (NCBI taxonomy): domain Eukaryota; kingdom Metazoa; phylum Annelida; class Clitellata; order Enchytraeida; family Enchytraeidae; genus Enchytraeus; species Enchytraeus crypticus. Next base: position 2,960,713 of record CAJHZI010000414.1, on the reverse strand, counting down.
CGCTGTAACCGTTACGTCATATCTCCTCTCTTTTTGAAACTTGAAGTGTAGATTGGCGAAATGATGGGAGTATACTATAAACTATGATAATTAATTATTTAAGGTTTGTCATTGAAATATGAAATTTAATGTGTCTACAAATAATATTCTAATATTTGCTTCTCCACTAGGTTCCAGAAATGTAGTAAAAAGACTTTTAGCAATGTGACGAGATTGAGACCCATTGATATCATATGCTCCATACTCAACGAGGTCTAGCTATTGCATCGATTGTGGTCTTTTGTCATTAGGCTACTTGAATTTCTATACTTTATCAAATAAGAGCTTCCTTACAGCGGGACCGATAGCACGTTGGAAAGTTGTTCAGCTGCGTACCTACAAGTATAGCGTTCAAATTCCACAGTACCCTGTCGTTGATGTACGTCGAAAGAACACGGGCGTTAAACCAGCCAGTAGCATTTCAGATTTTGCACTGTGTAAAACTAAAGAATTTGCATCTAGATAAAGATAATGGTTGAATATGTACTAAATAATTAAACGAATAATAATAGTACTAACAAAGTTTTCAGTAACTTAAATATGTCACATAAATTAATTTGTCAGACGTCAATTGTGCTGCACTTTATCAAAACAATCGGCCCTCCATAAATAGGCCTATCAACAAACCTTCTTATCTCTCCCATTTTATTATTATTATTTATTTATCATACGCATGTCACAACATAGACTTTACAATTATACACAAACAGCATCAGCGCATGAACGGAGATAAAGGCCACAAGTGGCACTTACATATTCCGAATTTAAAAGCAGAAGGAAGTAATCATATTAAAATATACACAAAGGTACATTTATCAAGTTCAAATATTAAAATGATTAGGATATTGCACAATTGAACATCATAAACGTGAAAATACAGGCACTTAATTTAAGTTAAACAGATTACTTTACATACAGTTGTCATAAATGGCAATATTAAAATAGATAAAAACAATAGATTACTTAGAATTAAAAAAAGTAATTATATTATTATATTTTGAAGAATCTGAATGAAGCCTGAAAAAGTCTTTAAAAATACATGTATACTGCTGCAAAGTATCCTAATAATGTTACTAAGATAATACAGCAGATATAATATTTAAAATTTTGATAAGCCAAAACAAGCGATAGTGATCAATCAATCAATCAATCAAAATATCAATCGATCATTCAATTGATCTATCAATCGATTACTTAAACTAACGAATTAAGGTTCAACCCAGACCGAAAAAACACTGTCTCAAGTCATGTCTAAACTCAATGGCAATCGATATTGAGCACCGCTATTTAGTTCTCTAATATTTATCAGTTATTCATCTTTATCATTCGTAAGCTATCGTCTATGTATCTTACTTGTTAGCACAAATCACTTGGTATCCAGCAATGAGTTAACAAACAGATAAACACTAAGAAATTTTCGGACTCGTACAGAGTGCGAAAAACACAGAAATTCCTGGCAATCTTAAGATAGTTAACCAAACTTAAAAGTTTATTTTCTTGGCCTATCTATTTTATCATTCAGCGTTCTTGCTGGAAATTTTGACCCATGATTAATTTTCTTAAGCTCTATGTGGTATTGCTGGACTCTCGTATTGAGTTATATTCCAGATTTACTACGAACTAAAAGCGTTGTTTGTAAACATAGGCTTATTTCTCTGTATCATCGGCCTGTCAGTCTGTATCATAGGCCTATCAGTATGTATCATAGGCCTGTCAGTCTGTATCATAGGCCTATCAGTCTGTATCATAGGCCTGTCAGTCTGTATCATCGGCCTATCAGTATGTATCATAGGCCTATCAGTTTGTATCATAGGCCTATTAGGCTGTAGCATAGGCCTATCACACTTATAATGGAAAACCTCATCAATATTTAATATTATTTCGCAAAATAGATGTTTGTCAGTTTATAATGTTTTCTTCAGTTCTAGTATTATATTGAGTTTCTTTTAAACAAATAAATAACGTTTCTTCATTATATATCGCCATTATTTTTCCTTAGAACTGCTAATCGTATTATTAAAAGATTTATTGTCTTCAAATGTAAAATTGTTAATTTCTACAGCTAGAACTCTGTCAGAATGTTGTGGCACTGATAAATTGTCAGTTTAATTTATTCAACTATCAGAATTAATTGCTTATTACAAAGACGTACACCCGTCGAACTCTACCAAACAAAGCGTCTAGATCTTACGGTTGTGGCTTTCCTTTTAAATGGACTCGGAAAACCGGATATAACAGCGTACTAACCAGTGCTAAGCTTATCCGTGCTTCTACTTGTTATTATTTTCAGTCATATTGATAACCATCATGCAATTTTTAAGCGTGGTTCAATTATTAACTTAATATCTTTTGGACAGATGTTTTTGATTTTAGAATTTGCACCTTTTTGGATCTTCTTTTTGTTTACCGGCATGGATTTGTCTTAATAGTGCTAGATGTTGTCATGGAAGACAGTAGCACTATACTTTTTGTTGTTGTTACTTTGAACAATGTAGTGTAGAATAATTTTTGAAAAGCAGTAACTCTTGGGCGATGTAGAATAAAACAAACCAATTTTAACTATTTCCTTAACGACATTTTTACGTTTGGTTTGAACCATAATTATGGATTTTATTTGGTTGATTCGTGACGGGTCAGTGAGAACAGATGTGAGGCTATTTTCTCATTGTCTTTCGATGGAAGATTTTCTGGAATTCATTGAGCGAGAATGATAAATTATTGCGCTGTCCGTGAAGAATAATTTAGACTTAGGTAGGAACTGGTTTTCATTCCATGAACCTGTTGCATCAGAGCGCTTGTAGCGTATACGTACATGTAAGATATGTGATTGAGTTATGATAAACTGCGTTACATGTAATCATGTTCCTAGTTCGTTTGAGTTGTTGATAATCAATAAATTTAATTAAAAACTTTATGATGATATCAAATTTATTATCAAATTATGATGATATCAAATTAAAGACAATATTTTATCACCCTGCTCTCGATAAAACCGTTCAATTAAAATATTTAACTACATGATGAGAAACTATTCTTGTAATCGGATAATATTGATATGTGGGCTTACTAAATATCCTATCAGAAAATCTTTTTTACAAATTATAGGAATTTAAAATATCTCTTTTATGCTTCTTAAAACACTTCATTTATTAGTAAGTCAACCCTTTCACAAATGGCTTATTCACACTACAATGTAGTTTATAGTTTGGCGCATGAGAATTGTTAACATTTGGATATTAATAACATATGGATAAAATACATCTAACGTCAAAATACGACGTCTGGGGTGGATTCCGTTGCATTTCTCAGTTCTTGCTTAGTCACGTCTTTCAGTTTACAGTTTACGATTGGTCTATACATCAGTGTCCCAGACACAGCAAGGGAGTTCAGGGGTAAAATATTATATTCTTAATAACATGTAACGCATCAACTTTCGTAAAGCACATGTTTTAAAAATTGATAAATAAGTCAAAATACTTTCAATATTCCTATTCTATTAAAACAGTCGTACGAATTGCAATTATTGACAAACTAGAAAAAGAAGAAGACGAAGTAGAAGAAGAAGCAGAAGAAGAAGAAGAAGAAGGAGGAGAAGAAGATTAAGAAGGAGAAGAAGAAGAATAATAATAATAAGAAAAAGAAGAAGAAGGAGAAGAAGAAGAAGCATAAGAAGAAGAAGAAGTAGAAGAAGGATAAGAAGAAGAAAAAGAAGACAAGTAGTTTATGACTGCTTCTACAATGCTTCATAATGGAGCCGAGAGTTCCCATTAAACCCTGGGTCGTTCTGTTTAGTGAACTGGCAATTGATACAACTTTTCATGGAGTCAAATTTCTCACAATAACTATTGGAAAATACTTTCTACGACGGTAAGATTTTATACTATACCAAAAGCTTCATCTAAACAACTGTTTTTTTCAGTTAACATGTATATTTAAAATTATATTTTTATCAAAAGAAAAGAAAATACATTTAGATCTACATGTATACATAGTTGGCTGCACTTCGAGATTTGAAAATATTTAGTTATATTAAATAATATGTTGTTTTAAATTATTAAGTTTAATACTATTAGTATTGAACTTCAATAACTTAAATATCCTATTTATTGATACAGAATAGTGAGAAGTAATAATCTTTATTAATCTCAGACAACTATCTTTACTGTATCGGCTTTGTAAGGTATATGTGATATATCTAACTATATTGAGCCAGTTCTGTCTATCTGAAATAATGTTGACGTAATAACATCAAATTTATAATTCCTTAATAGTAGTTATGATAATTGCAGCATTATCACTATAAAAAGCTATTAACGCTAAGGTTAACGTCTGTTTCCTCACTCGAAAGCCATGTCAGTGACCGTATCTTATACGATTATAAGTTTATGCTGAAGAGCATAAATATTTTAATTTAACCACAGCTCTCATATATAGGCCTAATTCATAAATCTACATGTATAATGCTAATTACAGCTATGCCATTTGGCCACTTTAAATTTTGATGAGTTTAAATTTCTTCACATCGTCATATTTCTAATTTTTAATTACAGAAATTTGTTCATATATAAAGTAATTTCTAAATATTGATTTCTTGAGAGACGTATGACACATTGCTACAATGGCTTCCTTAGGATTGAAAAATTCGTGTTCATATCCAGGAGTAGTTAAAAGTGCCAAATTTTCCTAGTCATGTGTATTTTGCACACGGGTACAGTTAAAGAGGAGCACTCTTATATTCGTTTTAAAAATGACCAACTCATCAAAGAAAAATGCGCCTTCTTTTAAACTGAACTTATACTAAACTGGCTCAAGTATAAAAACATGATTTCTATTAAATTTTGTAAGTTTTGGAGAGAGTTGATATAGATAGAGAGTTGGTTGAAATTGAGGAACAATTAAATATAAAAATTTATTCAACAATTATTCCACCAGTTTTAATGTACGCATGTGAAACCTGGGAAAGTACTAATAAAATAAAGCACAAAATAAACTGTTTTCAACAAAGATGCCTCAGAAGAATTTTAATTATCCACTATTGGGACCACATCAAAAATGAAACAGTACTCGAAAGGAGTGGACAAAGAAAATTAGATGAAATAGTTTCTGAGAGAAGGTTGGGGTTTTTAGGTCATCTACTGAGAATGTCTGAGGATAGATATGCAAAAACTGCAGTTAACTGGAAGCCAACTCAAGGAAACAGGAAACCAGGATGACCTAGAAGTACTTGGCTAAATACGATCAACAAGGATTTGAGGGCATTAAACATTTCATGGGAAGACGTTGTGAAGATTGCTAATGATAGAATCGAATGGAGGAATGTTGCCGCCCTATGCTCTGTACAGAACTCAAGGAACTGATGATGATGATGATGAAGATGGTATAGATAAACAATTGCTAAACGCATTTAGAAATATGGAAAAGAGATGTATAGGGCACAATCGAAGTGGTAAAGTTTACTAAAGTTTACAGAAGATAGAATGGAATGAAAGAGAAGAAAAGGCAGATCGAGATCACGGGTTGGTATATTCTTTTGTGATCTGACACAACACGGGGAATTATTTACTATAACTTATATATACGTGTATTTTAGATTTGTATGGTTCATTATCTGCTGCTCGGCGTTTGGTCTATTTTGCCTTCTGACAAATCAGAAATTGAAAGAACTTATATCTCACCCGAAGAAGATCAATCTAGACATCGTCTACAATCAGACCGTACCATTCCCAACTGTGACCGTCTGCAATCAAAATCCTCTCACGTGAGTGCTGTAAATAATCCATGAACAAAAACAATAAATCAGTCTTCAGTGTGATTCAGTAAATCAGTATTCATGTGATGAGTGATTTATGTTTTTCAAATATGTAAGTTTCTAATTATTCTTTGCTTGTCAATGACTTACTGTTCCACGGAAAAGTTCTGTTTGTTAGTCTTTCAAATCCTTCTTCATCGTTCAGTATGTGTTGATAAAATTTGTAGCAATAACATTTGTGGACTTCTTTTACTTTCCAAACGCAAACCAGTGTATTTTCCGTGTGGTGCAGTGTGGTTTATTGATAACGTTTTGCATTATTTTAGGGTCTGACATTTTTTAGCAAAAGTGAAGTCTATAGCACTAACTTTAGTAACTTTACAAATCACTAAACTGAATGATTGTAGACGAACTGCAGTGCACGAAGCAGGTCTTTATGATGTTCTCATCTTCGACAGTAAACTAGAATGGATGAAACAATATCATGAGGGGGTAATTCCTGAAGGTATGCCAGCGACATGTATTTAATTGTAGCAATAATAAAAGTTTAACGTCCGCTTCCTCATACGAGGATGTCATGGACGTCACCATCACTTATCGCTACAAATCGATTCACCCAAACCTTCTGAAAAAAACCATAAACAGAAAAGATAGAAAAAATATCATAAACGGTTCTGGCCCGGTGATCAAAAAACAAAGTCATCTTTTGAGTAAGGCAAGATGAAATAAATCTATAACGTAAGAGCTGTGGCTTAAACCTATTACAAAAAGTGGAAAGAGTAGAACATACATGTATATAAATGTAACGAGTAATATTCATTTATTAGGTATACATGTATATACACCGTAACATCAAACATCTTTCTGCTTAATTCATAATTGTATTCTGAATTTGTAATGCATTAAAATATATTGCTAAATGTTTTAATGGAATAATACATTGCGAGCTACAAAACTACAAGTCAACATAGATATATACTTGTATTTTGGGCAGGGTATTTCCATTTTCAACTACCAAACCGAATTGGCGTCATTTTTGTATATTTATAAATAAACTGTAATAATTTGATTAATCTAGACACCTAACCACTAAAAATTTTGTAGTAAAAATATTATGTAATTATATAATAATTTGTAAGTGTAATAAGTTCATTACTACTTTATTACTCTCACTTTCAGAGTTTTGTGCGCTGCACTTTTAGTCTGGCAACCTGGGGAATTATTAATTTAAAGCTTTCAACACTCGACATTTTAAAGTGGTCACCAAACTAGGTACAAAACGAGCTCGACCTAGCTAAACTTCGTTCATTTGCCGCGCAGCTAAACTGACTACGAGATATCCCGCGGTTCTATTTAGCTGATATGTTTATAGGAAACACTGATTTAATTTTTTTTAAATCTGACAATGTTTCAGATGAGGAGGATCAGGATAATGACGTGTATCGCTTATACCCAGATATCTGCATACAACCGCTGAACATTTACTCTGACGGATTTACGACAAAAATAGGAAGCACGACGCGCAAAGCTTGTAGGAGGCTGTGCAGCGTTCTCTACAACAGAACCTGCACTGGATTCCTATACGGATCCGCGTCCAGAACCTGTTACCTATCCCCCTATTCAAAAGATGCATATTTGGAATACTCTAAGGAAAATTGCAATGATTCTAAGAATTTTGGAGAATACTATAGAAGAATCAGAAAACAGGGTTCAATAATCATATAATAATTATATAATTATTATATAATAATTATATAATTATTATATAATAATTATATAATTAATATGTGCAATATTTAAACTGTTAGAAGTTACATATAATGATATGAATAAAATCATCATCGTCATCATCTTCTTTCCTAGAATCCCTGTTTAACAAGGTTAAGAATAAAGTACAATTTGTAGCGATCTCCGAAGCCTAGGCGCTCATCAACCGAATGCTTTTTCTGACGTTGGTTTGATCTTAGTTCTTTGTCGCGTTTTACGACACTTACAGTCCACGGTTGGTCTTGTTGTCATTAATCTGCACTCAACACGAATAATATTATAACTAGTGTTTTCACTATATCACAGACATTATTTGCAGTATTTCAAATACGTAAAATATAAAGCAGACCATAAAGAAAATGAGGTGAAATTGCTAGTTATATTAGTTATATTTAATATTAATTGTATTAAATAAAATGTGGCTCCGAAGTGACGACCAATAAGTTAATAGTTTTAACCATTTTAGCTTATTTTTAATTAAATAAATCTGTAGACGCATATGACCTATGCAATAATAACGTTCATGTATTACTTAATTTGTGAAAGTATATTAAATAACTTTAAATATATATTTTGCTAGTGGATATAGATTGTTTTCAATTTTTAAAGAACAGTTTTGATGAAAACCTATAGGCATGATGAGATCGATGAATAGGTCCTACTTTAGCAGAAGTCCGAAGTGCATTCAGCTAGGTACCGAAATGAAAACAAGAGTTATATAGTTAAATGTGTTCATTGTTGGGTGTATATCTTTTGCATATTTTATTGTGAATTTATTTTAATTAAATTATTATTCCCCTTCTTTGATTTTCATCAGAGTTGACAAGGATATTTTGAATAACCCAAATTAGTGTGAATCTTAATTACTTATTTATGACATTAACATTTAAAGAAAATTCTATGTTTCATCTTTACAAATAACTATACTTTTATATATTATTAGCAACATAGTGTCATCTTTTAATTTGAAATTTTAATAATAAAAGATTTTATTTAGACGGTTAAATTCTGCAGGTTCCAATGAGTTCTACTGTAGTTTCGAAGACAAATCCTGTCCCATGTCCAATGATCCAGAAATCAGCGAACAGCTGGAGAAGTGGGAGATAACTGACGCCGATTCCACCTCCCTGCCTGCTGACAACACTCTTAATCTGGGTAATATAACAGTACATGTTCAGTCAAGTTCAATCTGATGAAAGTCAATGAAATGAGATATAATTCATTTTTTATTCGTCAAAAACAGACAGGAAAAGATGCATTACATACATGTATAATATATATAAAACTCTGAGCGACGTCACTCGATGGACACCAGAGCAGCCTCCTCAACCCTCTGCCTCCACTTATCACGATCCTGTGCAAAGTCATAAACATCACCCTGCATAAGACTGAATTTGGTATCTAATTGACTTATATCATTATTATATTGCTTAATTAATTTTCATTTATTTCCCATTCCTACTCTCATTGTATTGTTTAGTAGTCTACATTTTAAAGCTTTTCTAACTGGGGTATTTTCATTTAGTCTTAGCATATGGCCTATCCAACTGTATCTTTTTTTCCTTATGATATGACTCCAAGGAGTCTCTTTTGTTCTTTCGTATATATCTATGTTACTAATTGTGTATGGATAGCGAATTTTTAGGAGATTTCTTAGTAATTTTCTATGAAAAACATCTATGTCATTTTCTATGCTTTTTGTTACTACCCATAACTCACTATTATAAACAAATACTGATTTAATGTAAGTGTTAAAGATTTTTATTCTAACTTTAAGATTTAGTTCTTTATTTGTTAGTTTCAATTTATATTTATTAAATGCCATCATTGTTAATTGTTTCCCATGAATTATATCATTTTCTGTATCCAACATACTACCTAAATATTTAGTTTTTTTCCACTTTACGTCTTCGTTGTTATTTGATATTACTATTTTCTCTGTCTTATCTTTATTTATTTTTAGATCCCGTCTTGTTAATTTACTTTCAACGAATGTTATTAATTCAAATAATTAATTTATTAATCACATATAATGTACATATATAAACACACATAAATATAAGACATCGAACACTCAAAAATGAATTATAAGATACTAATAATTATTGATATTGCTGAGTAGAATTTCACTTTTCAATCAATGAATCAATATGAATTTAACGACCAATACCTCGCCATAAGGTAATGTGACGTATGAAGAAATTTTATGATTTATGATCTGGCAGATCGTAATATAGCTGGACTGATTTAGCATAACTTTTCCATCTTATCGACGTTCTATGTATATGGATTATCCACTAGAGATTTTTTCAATGGTATCTAGTCACGGGTTATTAGAGATGTGTGGTACTTACAAGATTTATCAATTTTAGACACTGCTAGTTTACTTGCGTTTAAATTGTCAAGCAACGTATTAGGAACATTGAACAATACCGGTGATTTTAATATATGTTAAAGCAAAGATTAAAATCACTAGTAATAACTAGCCAGAATTCAATATATCAAGTGTCACTGTTAGATTAAATATAATTATCATAGATTAAGATTATACGATGCTATTAAAACTGATTTGACAGCATCAATTGTCGACGAATTATCTTCCGCCAAGTTTTATATCGGTACAAAAAGGACGTATTTCTCTGCCTCTTATACACTACTAAATCAATAACCTGATAGTCACGGAAACAGATTGTTTAGGACACTCCCAGAAAATTCTCTTAAAATAACTATGTGAATATCAAATGTGAATTTGTGAATATCAATGGTGCAAAACCATTTTTTTCTGACAGCGAGGATTTTTAATATTTGTTGCATTTCCTAAGATGACACATTTATTTTCTCAAATTTTTCACGGACTGGGGGTAAAAACGGCGAAGCCCCCAGGAATTTTATGGGTTCACGGAATAAAATCCTCGTGACATACCGGGACTCGAATAGCTACAATCAACTAAAACCGCATTTTGAAGCGTTAAAACTAATAAAGCTAATGTTAACGTCAGTTTCCTCACTCGAAAGCGATGTCAGTAACGAACGAGCCCAGGATTTGAACTCCGCACCTACTGATCAGCAGTAACATTTCTTACCGACTTCGCCACTGGCTCCAGCCGCTACCACTGTTTAGCCATATCGCATTGATTGCAGACGGTGCGGATTTAAGAATAATCTTCAAACATTCTGAATATTTCATTCCTTAAAACCTGTTAAGACTATATCTTTTAAACTATTCACCCATCCCAGAAATAGCCGGGTCCTACACACATACGACGTAGCTTAACTTCGTTCACTGATGCACACCCAAACCAAATGCGCTCCCGAGCTCTTCGGCCTTCAACTTATATCAATTTAATTATTCTGCTAAGTAGTAGCGAAACACATTGCATTGTTTGACAGGTACTGGAAAGTTCATTCAAATGGTTACAACAAACACAAGACCTTGCAAAGTGGCTCGATATGAGTCCGAGTTCTTCAACACCACCGAAAGAGTCCTGGAGTTCTACTATTGGATATCTGCTGACGAGGACTACCCCATCCTAAAGGTGGAGATATTAAATGAGGAATTAAAGGTAAGATCAACAAAGGTGATAGCGGGGAAAACATCGACAGGATGGAATAAATTCTTCTTTCCACTTAGCGTTGGCGTGAACAAATTGCGCGTGGAAGGAAAGCGAAGTAGGTCTGGATTCAATGGAATCGCCATCGATGATATCAAAGTTCAGTCATTGGAATCTTTAGGTTAGTTATCATTTTTATTAGGTTTTGGATCTGCCGTTAGGCAGTGCACTAGAAGAAATTTGATTTAGCATCGCTGCTCTTTACACTGTCGCCTCTTTTATACACGAGCAGCTTATTTGCAGTTACCATATTCTGCAGTGTTCCAAACCACACCCGGACTCAACATAGGGACGTATATGAATATAGTATTAGTTAATTTATTTAATCTGTGCCACCACGTAGTCTTGAAACGAGGTCTTGTTCTGCTGGTGATTGAGACCGTTCCTGCCAGCGGACTGGGCAGAGTATTTGTTAATCATAACAGATTACTTGTATGATGACTTGAAAGGATATTTCATATCTATAAACTTGAGTGTTTACTTTACTTGTATATGATGTGTTTATTATAATACTAGTCGAATCCTCATTAAATATCTTTTGTCCAAATTGGCAACTTTATCGCACAATAATTAGAAAATAAAGACTAGAAGTAAAAATATCACAAGTTTACATGTCATACACGATTAATTTCCCATATAACCTTACAAAAGTTTTCAATCTCCTGTTCTGCTACAGTTATACAGGTAGATTGACGTGTGGTGTTACAGATAAAACTAAAGAGTGTTTAGAGTATCCAACTGGAACTGGCTACGAAGGAACAATGCATACCGCTAAAGGATGGACTTGTGTGCATTGGAACACCTCCAGCAACCCGGACACCGCCCTGTTGCCATGTTGGGATCTCGATGACTGTCAGAACTACTGTAGGAATATACTGGGAGACTCTCCTTGGTCCAGTCCTCAGTGCCTTGTGAATAAAAGTGAAGGAGTGAAAGATCTACTTCCTTGTGACATTCCATTCTGCGGTGAGTCCTTTAAAATATTATGAAGAACATGATAGTGTTCTATGATGTCATTGATGATAGCTTCAGCTCATGTTAGCGTGATAATGGTATTTTCATCATGCTATTGTTACGAGACGTATTGTTTTGAAACCGCACAAATGTTATTTTTTAAATTTTGGCTTTCGAATTAGAATCATAGAGGATTTTGAAGATACGTATATAAAGTAACATATTAAGACTAAAAATCTTGTTAATACTAGAATTAGTAAGATGATTTCATAAGTAAAACACCATAATTATGTACACTATCTTAGCAATCGAATACTTCTGCTGATTTTGAAAGAATCAGTGTAAAACGGTACAGCATCTTACATAAATTCTTCTAGGTCAAGTAATTGGACCTGATAAAATTACGACAAAATCATACAGAGTTTGATAAAAAGTGTCAACCAGGTCACTTGAAGATCTATTGAAACTCTGCTCGTAGAGTAAAAACTAATGGATACAAAATGTTCATGACAAGGCTTTTCTCAAGTTATTTAGGAAAAAGTCTTTCCAGTAATTAGTTACTGTGACATTTTAGAATTATACCTAACTCAATTTCTTAATGGAATAAAAAAACTAACTACTTTAACAAATTTTCTAGCGACAGAGAGGTCCAGAAAATGCTGCAACTGACTGAGAATATATATAGTTAATTATACATGTAGTTTTGCTACCTAAGAAGCTTATTATATTATAGATGATTGACTAATTATTGCCATAAATTTTGTTTCATGCAGCTAAATAATTTTTTCACCGATGAGAAAGATAAAATAAAAACGAGATAAGCAATTTGGCATCATTGTTTAATATTTAAATCAGAGGTAAAACTTTAAAACTTCGTATGGTGAGATTGGTAAACAAGTAGGCTAATCCAGACTACGTAATATTAGCATTATAAGTTTAATAAATAATGACGTACGTCGCGTGCTGACAGTTTTAAGTGCAGTGCACTTTCATTCTGCACCCATTACTATAAAAATATAATGAAATTTCTTTACAGTATCATTGTGACTAATATGTGTAGGTTGTAGGAACACAGAAGGGTTTCGTTGCGACA
>CAJHZI010000414.1:2667500-2945000 GCA_905160935.1 Enchytraeus crypticus | reverse complement strand
GAATCCTCGTGGGTTCGAATCGCGGTCGCGCTAATCTGAGAGTAAAATCTCGGACATTCACTGGACTGGTTATACGGAAAATGGTCTAAATTGCCTAACGGATTAAACATGTGGTTTTAAAAGTGATAGATATCAACATAGTTGATCATTTCACTATAATGCGTGTTTATTTTACCTTCTGGCACTATTTCAGCAATATTTGATATTTTCTGCAGCTCTTGTTCATTCGCGATATTATAGCTCGACTAATATAATTTTATATTTAATTTTGGTTGAACAGGAACTTATCGAGAAATGTCATCTGGTTTTGAGTATCCGCTTATCAATGGATACTACTCCACCCAGACTGGAGCACTGTCCTGGACCTACATCACTGCCAGTGAGGTCACCTCTGCTCAACGTGGGGCTCCTGCTCTAGACGCTAGAAACAAGAGCTCAGGTATAACTGAAAATGTTTTCTACTCAACGTTACAACTTGGTATTTATATACAAGAAGATTACATATTTAATAGTTTATTTCTCCTTGAAACCCACACAGCTCTTTATTGATTGTAAATTTCTATTGCACTATGATACATAGTTATACAGAACATTGCCAAAAATATTTTTTTGTAATCAATAAGTTAAAAAGTACAATTTCGACGCAGAGATATATGTAATTTACTGCATTAATGCAACGTGGATTATGAAAGGTCCTATAGCCAGTGTTACAAGATAATCACCGGTATTTGGACTAGAACATTTCAAAGCTAGAATATTCATACCAGTTTAGGTATAACACTAATCCTTGACAATATACTTACCCACAAGAATCATGATTGTTTTATCTGTGTCAGCCGATTCTTACGAACATAGGCAATGTGCTTAGTTTCGAATATTAATTTTCGCGAACCTACTCGGATTAGGATCTTTGAACTACTCATATGAAATCTGTCTATGGTTTAATTTATTGAAAATTTGAGTTAACATCTTAAAAGTAATAATCTCTTTTTAAAACTCCTAACTGACAAATATGAATAAATCAAAGGTAATTCTAATGTATTATCATGATCTCTAGGTCACTATATGATGGTGAGCTCAGTGACAGGACTTTTAGGAGACAGAGTTCGGCTGATTTCTCCTCCTATTTTATTCCCAACTTCTGCAGAAGTTCGCTTCAAGTATTACATGCCAAAGAACAGCAATGATCCCTCAGTGTCCCTTGTGGTACGACTGAGATCTTTGTTGGGTAGAACTCTTGTCGAGAACATCATTCCAGCTCAGAAGGAAGTGAGCTGGCTTCGTTGGGATCTGTACTCATTTTGTGCACCAGCTGCTAATTCCTATCTAGAGTTTGTGGTCACACACGGAGAGCCATATATTACAAATGTGGCCGTGGATGCAATAGAAATACTACCTAGCAATAAAGATGAGGAATACTGTAAACCTGTATTGAAAAGCTGTTAGTACTAACTTATTTTATCATGAAATTACTTTTTTTCGTATTATCTAATGTCAATTAGTAAAATAATACGCGAATAATTGGGGTCCCTGACAATGCACTGCAGACTAATTCCTCTAAGATGTCATTTATAGCTTAAGTGATATGCTTCGAAATGTTTTCAGTGATAGGATGGTCATTGGCTCTAGAACTTCGCTGAACTGAAAAACTTATTGCATGCCACTCTCTTGCTCATTGCACTATCTACTGGCAGGTCCATGGTATAGAACTCCTCCACCCGTCTCTTTCTTCCGCTTTACTCTTCATGTCCATATATGAGCGGATCTTTTAATCATCTAACATTTCTAGTCTCGACGTGCCTGTATGTGCCACTATATCATTCCATTTTGCCTTCTATAAACTCCTTTAGTAAACGTTAACCCCTTAGAAAGTGACATAACCAGCCATTCTTTCTATTCCTTAATGCATTTTTCAAATATTACCTTATGGATTTAATTTGATAAATTACTACAAAAGATGAAATGAACGGGAACAAAATGCCTCTCCACTTAACATCGCTGAATTTCGATAAATAGTGCTCTGAGCCTATCAATCAATCAAAAAGAATTTAACGACCGGTTCCTCGTCATAGGTCAATATCAGGACTATAAGGTCTACCCTTGGTTTTCACTACGGACCCCTCGTATGATTCTACGATAGTAATGTATAATTTTAAATGAAATGAATGAAAATGTACTTGGATGACTCAGAACCTTGCGGATGCTTTCTAGGCGTTTTGATTTAAAATGTTAATTAATTTTGACTTATACGACTACTTGATTAGACGTTTAAGAGCATCATTATTATCATCACCGTCATCATCTCTATTGGAATACCAGCTTAGCCTATGTCAGCATACGAATAGGCCTTCTTTTCCATTCGCTTAAGAAAATTCTGTTGTAATTTCTGGAGCCTAGGCGTTCACCAACCGAATGACCATTCTGACGTTTGTTTAGATCTTAGTGCGTTGCCGCTTTTACGACACGTGAAATCCTCGGTTGGTTTATTCTTTGGCAGCTCGGACACAACACGGTGTATATTTAACATCATTTTATTTAAATAATTACAGTACCGAAATAGAACTTGGGTAATTTCCATCTACTATCTCCTTTCCAAATGTTAAGAGGGCAATTTGAATACATGTATATTAAAGAAGATATGAATAGCGAGAAATCATCTGAAACTGAATGCGTAAATTCTATTGCTTATGCTGCTCAAGTAACAATTTTTAAAATTCTTATTCAGATCAAGTTGAGTCAGTCAACTGTACCTTCATCAATGATCTCTGCGGATACGAGGTTACCACCACAACGTCTAAATTCACCTACTCCTTTGAGTTGTCTTTTAAAAAGGATGGTTAGTGTGTCAGTGGTTACGCCAGTAATTTTAGGATTTTCTTGAAAAAGTCTATTGCTTGAGTCAGAATTCAAAAATTAGATTAACTAGGTTATGATCATTTTTTCTCATAAGGAGTTATCATTTAGTTTACATTTTTAACGCTGTGAAGCTTCGGTTGAATATTTTCAAAAGATTTATTCAATTATTTGAATTGTATTCTTGGAAATATTGGCTGTAAAGATAAGAATACTATCCTGTTTATCGAAATAATATACATGTTTATCCTTATAATAAATCTGACATCAAGCTATTGATTAATTCCAGATATAGAGTAAAAGTAATATATAAATAATAGTGATATATAGAGTAAACGCTTGTACACATAATGTTGTGAATAGTTCAATAATCGAATCGTTAGATTTTCAAGAGTTACAAGCCTTTTGACACGCGTAACTATATGCGCTGCTTGCAGCAGCTTTAGAAAATCTGATCTGCGGAGATTACTACGCGGCTACGGGATCCCTGCAGACGAAGAACTTTCCTCTATTTTACGACAACGCCGTCAACTGTACGCAGACGATTCATGCTCCGATAGGCAGCACAGTCACCTTCTTCCCTCAAACTTTCGATCTAGAAGAGAGTACCGACTGCGAGTGGGACTATCTCCAGGTTAGTAACCATTCACTAAATATGTCAATCTGGCTGGCATAGGGCTTATGTTATAACAGAATACACACTAGCAGGCACACACTGGTCACTTGGTGAAAGCATGCTTCCTACTAGGTTATGCTGTTTATTCACCGATTAACGCAGCTTCTAGATTCTTCCTCAGTGAATTCGATTTCAAAAGAAGACAGAACGGGATAGAGATTATAATAATATATTTTTGTTAAATTGAATCATTTATGGCATAGAAGGCGACATACATGCACATGTACTCGTAACAACTGGATCCAAATCAGCGTCAAAAACGGCATTCGGTTGGTGAACGCCTAATTTCCAGAAATTGCTACAAAATTTAAAGAATGGAAAATCTTCAAAAGACCTTTTCGTATCCTGACCCTAGTTAGAATGGGATTTGGGTTAAGAGGATGATGATGATGACACGATTATATGCTATGTGTGTGTATATATATACATATATATATATATATATATATATATATATATATATATATATATATATATATATATTACATATTTACACACACACACACACACATATATACACTGTGTTTTTTATAACTGATACCCCACATTGTTTTAGCAATAAAGTCGTGAGGCGTTGACCGATGTTCTTGAAATTTACAGCACTTGACCAGCAGCCAATTCTACCATACACAAAGAAATTTCGTTTGAATATCTTTAGTAATGCGAAAGTTATAGTTTCGCGATTAGGAGTGGGGTCAGATAAGAAATTTCCGATACAGGATTACGGGCGTGTTAAATTTAGCGTAGATTATCTCTATAAAAATACTAGCTAACACGCAATTTAAAATTTTTGCTACTGCTATTTTATATACTGCTATTTTATATACTGCTATTTTATATACTGCTATTTTCAACATGATCTACGGGGAAAGGTCTATTAAGAGAGTTCATTGGATGCAGAATGGAAGGAAATCGAAGGAAATTGAATCATTAAAATTATTATATGATCTTTGTATGATTATAGTATATTCTATTTATAGTCTATATTATATATATATATATATATATATATATATATATATATATATAGTGTCTCGATATCAATAGGATACTTAGAAATCATTATTATTATTTTCGAATTCAATTCCATTATTTTCAGTTTTTCAATAGGCTTACAAATGATATTCTTAATCGATCGTGTAGAAATGTTGACTTTACAGATTTCATTCGAAAATGAAGTTGGAAATTCTACTTTTAGTGATGAAAGATTATGTGGTACGAATTTTAAAAGACGAATGGTCCTCAATGCAACCAAGATCATTTTGAAATTTCATAGTAATGGAATAAATACTAAGACAGGCTACAATATTACATACAGGATAAAACCTCCACCAAAATCAGGTAAAATACGTAAATAGATTTTGATATAATTATTAATCTGCTGAAATATACTCTAATCATATAAAGCAAGCAACTATTAAGATGATAGTTCCTCAATCTTTTGGACTATCAGGGCCTACTTTTTAAGTCAAATGTCAGATTCATAATTTTGGACCTAGTGGCACTATAATAAAGTGTTCAGACTTTGAGAGTCATTGCTAAACCTGCAAACGTTCCACTCAATTTAAATGGATCTCTTCACAAAAATATAAATTCAAACAGAATACAAGTCTTTATTCTTTGGCTGTTAACGGGTAAGCTTATAAAATCTCGTTACTGGGTAGTTGTAAGATTATTTCATTAGAGAATGGCGTTTTATTTATTAGATATTTTATATCAAGCATGCTGCCCCAGATATCTGGAATTCTCTTCCTTCTACTCCTGAGCAGCCTTTCTTTGCAAACTGTTTCATTTGCGATTAAAAATTTTTCTCTTAGATGATTACTAGCCACCTAATGTCCATGAACCAATACGCAAACCTCCATGTTACTAGGACCATTCCTTGGACTGATTACTTGAATTTTGGCTCGCACCGTTTATGGACCCCTCTCTCTGCTCGTCAGTTTTGATTCGGTTAGATAGTGCTCGATGCTGTCATGGACAACAGTAGCACTCTTATCGTATTGCTGTTGTTTATTTCTAGAAGTCAGCTATTCATTAGTCATGAAAGTGATCATGTATTTTATGCTGAAAATATTAACAATATTTAAAATATAATTTTAAATCTTCTCAACATGACTGACGATCCATTATGCATACATATACATCGGTTTTTTAACTCTGTACGTCTCATGCTAACTTCAAAAGTATGAGAACTTTTCAGCTTCAAGACTTTAATATTCCAACTCACGTATAGTAAACGCTAGTTCGGTAGACGTCCACAAACCTGCCAATAGAAGACAAGCATGCCGAGTATCGGACCCCGCAGAACAATGGGTTTAGCACAAAGAAGACGAAGAAGTAGTTAATTTCACGCTTTTGCAACATCGTTGAGGTTAATTTTTCTAAATGCATGATGGCTCATAAAATGCAACCGCCACCGTTCTTTGGGATACATTTTGCCTATATGAGAATCATTGCACAGTCTGTAGCCTATAAGGTGACTAAGCAGGAGCCAGATGAAGGCAATAGGGAACGGCTTCATCTTCGTGATACTCCTTTGATTCTACAGCATACTACTACAACAAAAACTGAAAGCATTACAAATATGACTATGGAGAAGAATGAAGTTCAAATGGACTGACAAAGTTACGATAGCAGAAGTACTAAATTTGAGTTGACAAAAATAGTCATCTGACAAATATCATAAGAAATAGAATGAAGAACTGGATAGGTCCCCTCCTGAGAGATAATATTGTAATTTAAGAGCTAATTGAAGAAAGAAAGAAAGGTAAAAGTTAGTAGACATTTATCAATTATAAATATTTCAACATAATTTATTGAATAATGATGAACTACATTTCTTGTTATTATTAACCAGAATTTACAAATTTTGTTTTATACGAGCTTTACGATTAGCCCCACCTGTTTTGTTGCATTTAGTGGTCACAAGCTAAGTTTCTGGTTGCCGTCAACTCTACATATCAATTAGTCATTCATTGACTTTTAAAAATGTTTGACTGTTTTAGAAAGAATTCTCACTCTGGACTTGAAAACAGCTAACATCGCACCACTAGAATTTAACCACACTTTTAACCTCACATCGCCTCTCATCAACCTCAACTCTTCCGCCGCCTGTCTTCAAGTCATCGCCAAATCCTACGGTTACTTTGCCATCTGGTTGAGATTCTATAAGAACCAAGAGCCTCATATGATTGCTCTACATAGGACCTCCGAGGCATTTGGTCAGACCGGATTGTATATCACGATACCGAAACTGGAACCGGATGATGGAAACATGGTTTTAATCTTCCAGTCTGACAGCGCGTTAGCCGGACGAACTCTCATGATTAAATCCGTACTTCTTTCTCCATATATATGCCAATCCGGTAAATCTTTGTTTGTGTACTGTTTATTGCTACACACTGTAGGAAAATTTGTTGTTATTCGCTGTAGGTACGTTTGTTGTTATAGGGCCTACTCTTTAGACGATATTCTGGTATGTTTTCATTAAAACTGGTTTAATTTCATAAATATATTTCGTAATCGAAACTGTTCTAAAAACCCTGAAGTTGACTTCTGCTGCGCAAACGGCCTGATATCGCGACGAAATGGGAGCACTAAAAGACTTCTGCCTTGCAAATCATGCTCGTTGCACAATTATCCACGATATGCCAAATAAAATAACACACTCTAACTATAAATAACGAGTGCACCTATACTCAATTGGCCATCTACGAAATCCATTTAAAATACTTTAAAATATATTTGACAAATACTTATTAAATCGACTCTAATGTTAGCTCTCTTTACGTCATCAAATTTTTGTACTTCAGAGCACTCAAAAGTTACACCTATTTTAAAGACTTTGCACTGGCACGTGGAGTAAGACAAGGTTGTAGCATTTCGACGCTGCTGTTGAACATTTACGCTGAGGCAATGATGGAGGAAGCCATGGAAGACTTGGAAGAAGGAATAAAAGTAGGAGGGAATTTGTTACAAGATGTACGATTTGCAGTTGACCAAGGTATGGTAGAGGGCAGCGAGATTGGATTGCAGAAGATAATGGATAGGCTGAATGATACGGCGCAAAGATATGCAGGTTAATATAAAAAAGACGAAGGTTATGAGAATGTCCAATAATAAAGGTGAAGTTAATATCACAATAAATGGTACGAAATTGCAACAGGTAAGAAGTTTCAAATATTTGGGTCATACTATAACCGATGATGGGAAATGTGAGACAGAAATATGCAGTAGGATTGCACAAGCAAAAGTGGCCTTTGGTAGTAGAAAAGAACTATTAACAAAAAGTCTAAAGAAAGACACAAAGATAAAGATAGTGTAAACTTTGGTTTGGACCACGCTATTATATGGATGTGAAACATGAACCTTAAGAAAGGAAGATATTAGGAAAATGGAGGCATTGGAAATATGGATTTGGAGAAGAATGGAGAGGATTAGCTGGACTCAAAAGGTTACAAGTGAGGAAGTCCTGGAGAGTTGGCACAGATAGACAGTTGATAAATGTATTAAGAAATAGGAAGAAGAGATGGATAGGACACATTCTAAGGGGGGAAGGTCTATTAAAGGAGGTCATAGAAGTAGAATGGAAGGAAAAAGAGGCAGGGGCAGGCCGAGATTAGGTATGTTAGATGATTTAAAGACCCACTCATATGTGGAAATGAAGAGGAAGGCGGAAGACAGAGAAGAGTGGAGGCGTTATGTACCATGGACCTGCCAGTAGGCAGTGCACTAAGAGAGAGAGCACTGGCTAAAGATTTGTTGTGCGATAGGAGAATCCCACTAAAACTGAAAGGTAAATTTTATAGTTCTGCGGTAAGGCCAGTAATGACGTAAGGTTCGGAATGTTGGCCACTAAAAAGGGAACATTTGCAGAGTTTGCATGTGGCAGAAATGAGAATGTTGCGTCTAATGTGTGGAAGAACTAGGAAGGACAGAATGGAAAATGAATATGTGAGGATGAATTTGAATGTTGAGGGGATTGGGGATAGGTTGGCTCAGTTGAGATTGAGATGGTATGGGCATATTGTGAGAAAGGCATTATGAGGATGTAGTAAAGAGAGTTTGGAGGGAAGAACTATATGTTAAGCTAAAGAGAGGTAGCCCACAATTGACTTGGGTAATTAAGAAGGACATAAAAATAGGGGATTGATTGATGATATGGTGTGGGGCAGGGAGGACTGGAGAAAGTCTATTCGTATCCCGACTCAGGTTAAACTGGGATTTAAGGGAAGATGATGATGATGACGATGATGATGCACTGGCTAAAGATTATAGAGGGTATCGTTTATAAAACAGCTTCGTTAAACTGTAAGTTATCATCACCCACGGACAAGCTTGTATGTTTTACTTTAATAAAGTGACGCAGCCTGCTGATAATCGATCTTCTAAATTAATTATTCATGCGAGAACTAGCTTATCTTCCCGCTCTAAGCTATGAAATCGTTCTTTAAAGCATTCTGCATCGCAGATGTGGAATTATATTTCATCCAGTCTTCGGGTGTGTTCGTTTGAATCACATCGAACTTTGCTTTCTTATGAAGAGTTCCATAGACAGTATTTCCATCACATTTTTCCAGCGTCCATGACTTACGACCAGCACCTAAACCCCCCTTTCTTTAATCCCTTTATCTTCGGTCTGATTATCTCAATTATGAAATTTGTACTATTTTGGACCTTCTGTTTGCTCGCCAGCTTGATTTTACGTCAATAGTGCTCGATGTTGTCATTGACGACGGTAACACTCTAATTGTTTTTATGCTATATTATATTATCCTGAAACATCGGCGATTTAAACACCAGCTATTTCAACTTCGGTGATTTAACATCTGCGATTTAAACATGGACTATTTAAACTACAGCTATTCCATCATATGCGGTTTAAATATCGGCAATTTAAATTGTTTAAATCGCCGATGTTTAAATCTCCAATGTAATACGCTGAAATAATCAATTTCGATCGTCCACTGAAATATTCAAATCACTCAATTGAAAACATAATTTCTAAAAATCAACTGAGCTTTTCTTTTGTCTGACATTGCAACCGGCGATTTAGCACTCATCAAACTGGATTACACATTTCAATGTAAACACATTCGCTCTTAGGCGGATCCAACTTTTCAACATTCTAATAATTAACCATTAGCTCTGGATTAATATTTATTCAAAAAGGCATCTTTTGTCAGTGATGTAGTGGGTCGGGGACGAGGAAAGGGGGCAGAAATACTCGCCCCACTATTTTGCTAAATTGCATGTACAACTCTGATTGACATACTTACACCAGCATTTGACCTGTACATGTGTGTAAACTTGTTTCAAAGTAGCCTTTAATACTCTGAGTCCATGATACCCATATTTAATAAGCTGGCCTTTAACAGCTGATCACTTACAAACTAGTGTCTGTCTCTAATTGTTTGTAGTAATTTCACAATTGTTACATTATCTATCTAAACCGTATTAATTGTTAATTCATATTAATAATTTCTTACATTTTTCTACAATTTTGAACGTGAAAGCTGCAACAGTTTTATAAAAGGCGCGAAATCATGAAATAATGTTAGCAATATTTTGCCTTACGATACGGATCCCGGCGTCCCCAACTTATTTATCTATTTAGCACTACACAGACACCCTTCGTCAATCGGCAAATATATCCCTTAAAAATAATTTCTAAATTGCCTTATATTTGGACTGGATTTCTGGATTTTGAGATTCGCCCCATTGTGGACCTTCCATTTACTCACAAGCTTGGATTTGTCTCAGTAATGCTGATGCTGTCGTGGATGAAGTAGCACTGTAATTGTTGTTATGTGATCTAAAATATTACAACAGCTTTTAGCTTCTATGATCCCATTTTCTTGCAGTTAAACGTCTCAAGTTTTTGAGTAGTTTTTGCTTGTCCTTAAATGGAACCAGACGTTCCATCGCGGATCAGTAAGTGAAGGGTTCAAATCCTGGGTTCGCCCGTCAATGACATCGCTTTCGAATGAAGAAACTACCGTTAACATTAGCTTTACTATTATACCAGTTGCTTCTATCGGCTTGTTCATTCTACATGTATCTATACTTAGTGCCCAATACATAATACCGGAAAGCCAATGGCTATATTTAGAATAATGTGTCATCGAAATAGGTATTTAAATTTTAATATAGTTTTGTTAATGTTAAGAAATTATTACAATTTTTGTATAGATCAGTGGTAATTAAGAACATTACGAGTCTCTGTAATTATATGCTCTCAGAAAGCGGGAATTAGATTAGAAGTGGCCTACTCAAAACTCACTGAAAGACAACTACATGCAACTTACATATTGAAGAGCCAAAGAAAATTTAACATCAGAAATCAAATCTACCTGCTAGAACATAATTTTGGTCCTCCAAGCACAGTAGGTATACGATAATGTCCCTTCGTTTTGCTTTTGAAATGGCAGGTTTATTAGTAAATTGATGAACCGCGATTTCGATTTCTATTCAAAACCATAAATAAGTTCATAAATTGAAGCCGTATATCAGTTTTAAATTTTGTTTTTGAATACGTTTAGCTAATACAAATCTGGATACGCCCTGCAATGCATTTACTAGCAACCTCGGATGTGCCAGTGGATATTTAGTACTGCGTAGAACCGATCAAACGTTATCTGATATGACTTGGTCACGTAGCTGCGCCAGAACGGCTAACTCAAACGACAAACCCTATGGTATCAACAATTTATTCGGTGAATTTGATTTTTCAGTCTTTTACTCGCTAATTTGATATTGGTAATGTTACTAATTTACATGTTGGAAGGAATTGTGCAGCATTGTTGTATTGCTTAAATAAATAATTAAGCTCCGTCATTACTCTTTATCATAGTTATAATCTCACACGTTCAGAAAAGGCACGTTAGCCAATCATCGAAGCTAAATGTCCTGGGAACGTTACAGTGATCAGGTTGCCTTAGATGAAAAGTTAACTAGATGACTTGAGTGATACTATATGCATAAAATTGTGTGGAAATAATTGCATAGCCGTAGACAACTTATTTGTATTATTAATCAATACGAATTTAATGTCCGGTTCCTCGCCATAAATCAATCTCAGGAATATTACATTAGTTGGCTTAGATAGTCGGTCAAATAAAATTGACGATTCCACTGGAGGAATCTAGGACAGACCATTCCAATGTGGGGCAGACATTCCAGTCCCGTTATTCCTTCCTTTAGGAATAGGAAATAAGTGAAAGTTTTGATTAAATATAATTTTCCGAAGAGAATTATCCGTTCACAACAGTAAAGTCTACGTATTGATTTACCGTTTAATCTACTTTTATTTCAGCCTGTAAATTTCAAGCGGAATTTTCCAGAGGGAAAGAATCGAGCACTACATTGACATCCGGCAGCCTAAACACATCAGATCTGGATGCCAACCTGCGGTATAATCTCGTCACTAACCTAGAAGTCTCACCACCCAATCAGGTTTCCATCACTGCTCGACTTCGAGACGTCGCTACTGGACAAACAGTTAAACAGGTCATCTGCTCATCTGAATTTCATGTTTTGACGTATCTTGTTTCAAAATCTGCATCAAATTGTGGCCATACACGATCAAATTTTTCTTAACAGATATCTGTTCAGGTAAATTTGAAGGGATTGTGGAAAGAGGCGACCGGGCGTTTTCTATATTTAGATTGCTAAAGTGTTACTTTGATGTATCCTTACGTAAACAATTTGTGCGACCTTCTATAACTAATGCGTTTAGTGTCCGAGTCACTGAGGATTAGACCAACTGTGAACTGCACATATCGTAGAGGCGACTAAGCAAGAACTGCGGAAGGCAACAGGAAACTACTTCAGCAACCACTATTTCCAAGCATTAAGTTGAAACAAAATATGGCGAAGGTGTGGCGTTTGTGAAGAGATTAACTTGTTGATTTGTGGAGTGCACTATGGAGTTTAGAACGAGAATAGAGTATGTACATGTATATTAATTTATAGTGTGGACCTGTCGTTCCGCTTAACCCTTTACATATACAAAATCAATTTATTGAGCTTGGATTATGAAATTTCTACTTCCTGTACTTGACCTATTTAGTCTAACAACGCTTATTGTTTTATCAAAAATGACTGGCATATATTTCAGATAAGAATTGAAAAATCCTCAGTCATACGAATGCTTATCCCACATCTGAAAACCCTTCGTCTGGAAATAGAGGTCCTACGCTTCGACTATTCCAAGTGCGATCCTCTTTGCCGTGTTCAAGTTAACTCCATCCGGATACAACAGATTACAGGTAATCAGCTTAACATAAACTTAACATAAACACCCACAAAGCGCAAACGAGGTAAACATAGGACCAACGCATGTCTTAAAAAATTCCTTTCTGAGTTGCGGTTTCTGTTAATTAGCTATTTTCCCCTATCCTCTCTATGGTCATTAGTAATTGTTATCTTTGATAGCGCTTTAATTGAAGACGGCGCAGATTTCAAAATAACCTTTAAACACCCTCAGGATTTTGTCATAAAGTGATGTAAACGCTCGGTCTTCTAATACAGTCGCCCACTCAACTACTAACTTAGCTCTACTTGGCTTAACATTGATAATTTGACGCGCCTCTAATCCTGCCACATATACTATATACTGTTCAATGATTAAAGCATTCGCTTCTGGTTGATATTAGGGAGAGGAACAATTGTATTACACTATTTAATATATAGTCTCACTTTCATGAAATAAGTGCAGCCATTGGCTTTATAATTCAAAAATAAATAATATAATTCTATAATATGATGCAATTAAATTTTAGAAAACACTACGTCATGTGCTGTGAAGGCTTCCTGTGATTTCACCATAGTGTCTGACATCGACAACACATGCGGCTATCACACGGCTGCTAATAACAGTTTATGGAATTTTGAAAACAACAAAGGTTTGAAAATCCATACTAATTTTAATACTTTGAAAAAGTTATAGTTTAGCAACATTTCTGCCTTTTTCTACTCAATTATTTCAGTTTAAGGAGTTGCTTTCCCAGTAATTGCATAATACTTAACGTGGAAAATGCTTCGAACTGATATGTCAAGAAATAGTTTAAGGTTTTTGTTACTTCTCTCTGATATTACTGAATATTTGATATTTCATGCAATAAATGTATAAACGTGTATTTATTTATATTTTAGGCTATATATTTTCAACCGTTTCCAATTATTCTCCCTATTTCTGGTCGGCAAACTCACACTTACTGTACAGCCCTGAGTTTTCACTGAAAAACGATTCAAATTTAAATATCACATTTCGTTTCAATAATAGCCAAATCTTGAGTGCTTTCGAAGTCTACTTGGCATCCATTCTGCAGCAACCCATGACACTGATAGATTTTGCTGACTCTATGACCGCTAATTCATTCATGACAGTCTGCCTGCCTGCTGGACGAAATCAACTGATATTTGCCGCTTATACCGTAAGCAAGGGAAACTTTTCAATAGAAACCGTATCACTGACGTCAGATAGCTGCAGCTACGTTAAGAATACTGTAACCAGAGTGGGCGTGTCTACTCAGAAGTGTCTTGTTAATGGCTACGATTCATTGGTCAACTTCGCTGTGATTGTCTGCTCTGAGATAGACACCACGCCCTATAACTGCACATTGACAAAAGGCGGAGTAGCGATTGAATGTAACGCTGGTACTGCGTATTCTTTTCCGTGCACGGTGACATCTAACTCAACAGCGCTCTGTTTGGTTAGGGTTAACTCAAGCAGCTCCGTAGAATCCCAGTGCGTTATAGTGTCAGAGGGTCCGAGTGACGGTGCTGATGTTAATAACACAGCGGATTGTGGTATGTTCAATGGATGCTAGTTTTATTTTATTAGTTTCATTAAATATTATGCCAGGTTTCGCAATGCACTTATGGGAAAGATAAGTGACAGCAACATCAAAAATTAGAGTGTTACGGTCGTCAATGAAAACATTGAGATCTCCGAAATTAAAACTAAGGAAGCAAAGGAAGATTGTAAAATGTCTTAAAAATCCAGTATCCGGTAAACTAGATCAAATAAACGAACTAAAAAAGAATTGTACGTGTTCGTCGTTACATATTGATACTAGATGGAAGCAACAACTAAAAGTTAGTCATTAAATTTCTATGAAATCGCTTTTGAGAAAGCAAAAGACTTGTGCTTTAAAATAATGCTTAGGAAAAGTGGATGAAAGTGTATTTACGATCGGGGATCCTATGTACTGGAAAGTACTTTTAGGCAGTCCACAAAATTAAAGTAGAAAACCAAGTTTTGTAAAGGGAATTACTTATATCATATGGTTGGCATAACTTTATTCAGACGTGGTGTTAGACTTTTAAGTTTAAGAAACCGCCTTAAAAACTATGCATTCTTAATATTTTAGCCACTGCTACAAAATAACCAAAGGAATTAACCGCCATCCATGACGAAATTCATGACGAAGTTCATGGCTTATGAATAGAAGTTCAGAGCGAAACAAATACAAAAATGAGCGTAATCAATAAATATTTCATAGCAACGAGAAGCGATAAGAGACCTGAAGGGGTGAACTACAGAGGTTGACGAGGATAAGACCAATTAAGGAGACTTAAGTCAGACCGTGCTTAAAGTGGAAGGGCCACGTATAGAAGTTGTAATGAAGTTTGATAGTTATTATGCGTCTGTCATGCGTAATGCTTAAATTTTAAATGTTTTATCTATGTAGGCTATATATAAATTATCCCTATTAGTAATACATCTGCTGTCTTGGTTGCCTTGTCGTTTGAACTGACTAAAATTTCTTTGATGCACTTAATGAACATAATATTATATATTTTATTTATTCTATATATTTAAGTGCCAACTGTGGGCCTTTATTTCCTTGCATGCTTCGTTTCTGTTCAGGGTATCTGAGTGTTTGTTGTAAATGCTTTAGAATGCGCGGGTGATAAATAAATAAATAAATAAATTAGAGGAATCGCAAATTCTGAGATTGGAAGAGATCCTCAAAAAGGCAATCTTTCGCCGAGGTTGGCGAGGCATGATTGAATAGATATGATGAGCCTGTATATGCAAGTAATTAGATTATATTTACTTTTGTAATAAAATAGTTCTTTTATCAAAATTTTCCTCTTCAATAACTAACTGATGCTAACATTTAGTGAAAATTGGAAATACTCTTTACATATGGTTCAAGGGAATTTTAAAATTATGTGTGTTTGTACTAATATAACGAAATTCTAGACACTTTGAAATATACAATGATTTTAGAATGCAAGTGTAATGACTTATGCACGACGCGTGTTAGCTCAAACAAAATAAACCTGATCTGGAAATATACACTTAGGCCTCGCCAGTATTTACAGGGTAAGTATTACTGCGTTATCTTCAAAGCAATAAACATAATTGAACACAACCTTTCCGAAGTTCATGTAGGCCTAGTGTTAGTGTTTACCATGCTCATGTTAATGTAAGTTTAATAAAATTAAAATTATTATTGTAAAGTACTTTTTAAATGAGTAATTCCTTTGAATAGCACCCTGACAGAGACTTCTGAGATTGAACAGACTTTTAAAAATGACATTCAAATCTATTAGCTCAATTGAACTGAAACCCCTTTTTGCATTAAACATTTGCCAACTATAATAATCTTGCTAATAACATTTTATGCGTTGTAGTTAACTACTCATCTGTAATTTGTGCAAAGAACTGCCAGTAAAGCATTTGATTTTATCATGGTAATACACATACACATGTTTTCAAACACAATATTATTCTTGTAGTGATCCCTGTATTATACAGCAATAGGTTTTTCTTTTCAATTATAATAATTATTTCAATGCCAACGTCTGTAGGCCTATATATTATACGAAACCCTTTTTACATTTTCTTACAATATACATGTATGTGTGTGATAGAAGATATATATTTAACTCCTTCTCAGTTACGCTGCCATATACGTCTTACCGTACATGCCGGATAGGCGCAGGAAAGTGGTCATTATTCTTCGGTATTTGTTGATTGATAAGCTAGGCCTAATATTATTATAGTCATCCAGATGCGCTATGATTGTGCGCCGTAGTTGATCAGTTACTTAACCTATAAAAACTCGATACGATGCGCATTGATGACTGTATCATCCTAATTGTTATGTTATGCCGTCTGCCCTGTTGTTCTTTTATAAACTTCAAGTATACGCTGATGATTTCTTTACTGTTCTCTCTCTCTTTCTCTCTCTCTCTCTCTCTCTCTCTCTCTCTCTCTCTCTCTATATATATATATATATATATATATATATATATATATGTCATTCTAGAATTCTATTCCTCATTAATCGCTGATTGCCAACTCTTCCCGTTGTTATATTCTGGACACTGCAGAATTGACCAAATGTGAACTGCCACTATAAGAAGCAACTGAGCAAGAATGAAAGATGGCAATGAAAAACCACCCAAGATGTCATATTATTCCCAATCCATAGGCTATACAATCAGGTGTGGATAAAACATAGTATTTTATGATGGGGGTCGATAACATATTATAAGTAGTGACATTATGGAGCGTGAAAGCAGCAAGTGTATATAAATATGTAGCCTATCTTGGACCAGCTACTTGCCAAAGCACTAGAAATTGAGTCTAATTTAAAATTATTTTAAAGGATACGAATACATTTTCATATATGATCTGGAAGGCTATATTGAGAGAGGATTATTGGACAGTAGCCGGACAGTAATGTTCATTGGTAGCACTGAAATGCAGGTGGAGCTCATTGTTACAGTTCAATTTTGTGATATCAACGATTCTACATGTAGCTCTGGCACCTACACGATCGGGGTAACTAGTTAGAATGCTTGAAATTATTGTTAGTTAGGTTGTAGTGTGTTTAATGTCAAGGTTCAGAAGCACAAGGCTTCTCTTCAAGACGAATCGACACACTGGAGCTACCGTCACAAAGATTAATGTAACAGTAAGTCACTGTCAAGCCATGCTGACCCAACAACAACTCTAATTAAAAGCGATTGTTTACGATTGATTGACTCTAATTAAAAGCGATTATTGTTAGTTTATTTCCTGCGTGGCACTTTCGGAGAAATTTACAATTTAATTGTGGTATTATTTAGAGTTGTTTCAAACATCCAATTGTGTTGGTCTGTTTTTCCTTCCTTCTTAGTTTGATTTCTACTGCATATTTTCATCTATCTTTTCCTAAATTTAACAGTCAAAAATCTACATATAATGTGCTCTATTGATTCATCAACAGCTGAATTTTCTTGACAATAATCTCATTACAAAATATAATTGTTCCTTGACTACTGTAAGGCATAAGTGAAATTTAATTAGCTTATTGCATTAAGCTAATTTCTTATAAATGATAGTAAATTCTGAGGATGATCACGGCAAATCACTTTGATCCACAATAAGTATAGGCAACCTACAAACTCTCAGATATAGGTAATCATTATCTTATTACCTTATTGTCAATTGAATTCTTAGGCTTATGAATTGCTTAAATTTACTAGTAATTCGAACTTTACAGTAGATGTACATGTATACATGTATATACAGCTTAAACAGTTCCATACAAACTCGATGCCAACATTCGATTCGATGGACATTGTACACGGCTGGTCAATAGAAACTACACAGGACGTGAAAACCTACACCAAGAGATCCAGAATAGTTGATCGATTGCTCGAGGTGACATTTCCAGCTTGGCCTAAAAACTACGACATCATCATCCACTACAAGATCTATCCCCAGAATCTAATGGGTATTAAATATTATAAAGCATAGAAATATATATACATATATATATATATATATATATATATATATATATATATATATATATATATATATATATATATATATATATATACTGGCCTGAAGCCAGTGGCGAAGTCGATAAGATACTCGACTGCGGATCAGTAGGTGTGGGGTTCAAATCCTGGGCTCGCCCGCCACTGACATCGTTTTCTAATGAGGAAACTGACGTTAACCTTTAACACTTTAAGAATTTCATTAAAAAACGAAATCAATTTTCTAGCTTCAAAAATGACGATACAAAGTCAGCATGTTAGATCATATTCTACACACCCATACTTATGATGCCACATATCATACCACCTATCATACCTATCATGTCTACCATACCACATATCATACCTATCATACCACATATCACGCCACCTATCATGTTCATATCATGCCACCCATCATACCACATATTATACCTATAATACCACACATTATGCCACATATCATACCTATCACGCCACATATCATACCTATCCTATCACCTATCACGCCACCTATCATGCCTTACCTGCCATGCCACGGCATCAGAAAATCTATTTAGATATCTCACCCTGGTAAATTCTAAAATTCTGTTAGTTACATAAAGAGCCGTAAAGACTTCATGCGATCTGCTAAAATAGCAAGCTGCTCCTATTTACAGTGAAGGCAATAAATTGATAAAACTTCAACTAGACCACGGTATTCCGGCATCGTATACATGTATGTATCTCTTTTTTCCAATAATATAATAGATTAAAATGCTATGATTATAATTTATAAGAGTAGTAGTGGTATTGAATTATAACTTTTGTTTCACTTCAGTAAAATCGTACATCAGAAATACCTAGACTTAAAGGGAAAAAGACACAAAGGTAACGAAAGCACTTACATGTGCCCTGAACACATATTGTAAAAAAATCGTATAAAGCAGTTAAAATTTGATAACAATTACAGAAATTCTAACTACGTATAATATATTATAGAATATTATATAAACTACATATAATATAGTAAGCATATTGCTACTTGCTTCAAAATATCCCTGCACATTAGCCTGAAAGCATGTCTTAATACATTAAACCCTATTAACGAATAAAATTTAAAAACACTAGCTTATACAAAAGCTTAAATTGCTACGTACGGTTGTTTTTAGTAGTATAAATAATATTTAACTGCTAATTAATTTATTTTAGTTACAATGTTAACTAATGTTTTATATTACTAGCAGCAACATTAACATTACTCGAACTGTTAATTGCTTAATAGGCTGACTGATTGTTACGTAGGCTACAATATGGGACTCTATTTTGAAATGAGTTCAACAAATGAAAAGGAACACAATGGTCTTGGCAACTGGACGTCTGATATTTTCGTCTCAAGGGACATTTGCGTAACATTTCACGCAATACCTTCCGATTTCCTTCAGATTCAAGTATCTTGCAGCGGAAAAAGTCGAAATAGGATATTGGATTTAACTCTTCTAGAACTAGCAGGGTCCGATTTGAGTGTGTCTGAAATGAGGATGATGTTTAATATTAGAACGATGGACCCCGCGTACTTATACAATGCAGAATGTTACTACTGGCAGATAACTGGGGCGTTTTCGAATGGAACAATACTGAAGAGATTTGACATCAGCAACACATCTTGCTCTACAGATGGTATGACAGATAAATGTCTTTAGTGTGCCTTGAAATCTTTAGAAAAACTAACAGAACAAAAAATGATAACGCTCTTTTTTTGGCATTCAAACTTTTTATTTGTTTATAGTGTCACAATAAACAGTAAATAATCTGAGAGAGAAATCCGGTTCTAACTTATGGCTACTAGAGTTTCCTGAAGAGGTTTGCAGGATAGTGCTATAACGCCTTTATAATAAATCAATGTATTTCCTAAATAATGGATTTTCAATTTGCTGAAGTTTCATCACACCATTTCAGTTTATTTTCGAATGGACACATTAAATAAATGCAAACATTTTCTATTAAACTTTCTTTTTCTCTATTTAACTATCTATTTCACTCTCTCTTTCATTCTCTCTATCTCTATCTATCCATCTAACTATATCTCTCTCTCTCTCTCTGTAGCTCTCTCTCTCTCTCTCTCTCTCTATCTATCTTTCACCCTTCTCTATTTTTCTTTAACGCAGCACAGCAAATTCATGATTATTATTTTTATTAAAACTTCAGTCTCTGTAATTAGGTGCCGTTTAAGTGGGCCTACGAGATATTGATTATACCCTAAAATAAATCCTACCGTCACTACAGCTAAAGATTCCAGGTTATGGTATCTCTACCAAAAATCACTCATATATTGTATAAGGCATTAAAAATACGCATACTTACAAGAATTTTGTATAAATTCATTGATTTTTTTACTTCCCTACAACATTGTCTTATGGCGTGAACCGGATTTAAATTCTCATTGATTGATTAATTGGTTGATTGCAGACTCCGTTTCCATGAGCCACCCATTTGACATCCCCTGCACCTTTGATGAGCTGGACTCTTGCGGACTGGTGGACGTATCGTCGATGCGTAATGTCAAATGGACTGTTGTTGCTGTGGATTCACAAGGTACTGTAAACTGTAATTATCAAATCTCGATTTATTTACTGCATTAGGGACCACAGATTTTATATCCAGTAAATGCTGATTACAAGCTCAGAATATGGTTAAATCTGTAAATAAGAATTATTTGAAATCTCTTAAACTAAATTTTATTATCTTAAGAAAATTTTTTCAAACTAACACTACGATACTTAATGCTAATAACGTTTTACTGAGGATGCAATTTAAAATGGGTCGAAATTTTTGGTTGTTAAACTTGTTCATTATCTTTTTTAATATAGGAATTACTTTATGATAAAATATAATGCAGATTTTTCAAAAAAACATACTGATAGTTATTTTTCTTTTTGTCGTATGTCGTACTACAACCGCATGTGGTGCATAGTTGCCTTGCGTAGGTGCTATCATTCTTGTTTTCGTTATTTGCTTCTATCCTCTTCATACGTATTAGAAATCGTTGCCTTTTTAAGGCACATCGATTGCAGTTGATACATATTTAAGGATAACATTGCAAAAACCTAGGGGATTTCTCATTCAAAGCTGTCAAACTCGGTCTTTCAAGGTGGTCACTCAGTCATCTACTAACCCTTCCCGACTTAGCTTAACTTGTTTTATTTGACTCGCAGTTGGACCATCTAAAAAAATTAGCGCCCCACTGAGAACACAACAGATATAGTATGTGAATTTTCTATTATTTACCTGATTCAGGCAATTCAAACCAGCGCAACTGTCGTATGACTGATGATGGCAGTGACTATCTAGGGAACATTTCCACGACAATCCACGGCACACCATGTCAGAACTGGGCTGACCAGTATCCAGTGCCTCACGACTACACAGACCCCACGGCTTTTCCAGACTACGCATTGAATGACATGGTAGACCTTCCTCATCTACTAAACTATTGCAGGAGTGTGACGGACATATCTGGAAATAAACCAGCCGCTCCGTTTTGTGTTCCAATAACGAACTTAAATTCTGACATGCAGGAGTTCTGTGATATACCACGCTGTCAAGGTTTGCAAAATTAAGGTTTTACTTTAATTTTGCTTAAAATAATAAAAGTACTTAAGACTCATTAATTGATATCTTTTCACTTTAGTTTCTGTTTGTATTTAGACTTGTAGTTATTTTAGTTAATTTTAGTTGGTTTAAATTACATAATGGATGTTAGGCCTATGTGTACATATTATTATCTAATCTTTTACGACACATGTTTTACTCCCCTTTCAAAGCAACCTAGAGAAGTAATTTTAATACAGAATATCAATTACTGTAGAAAGAAAGAATTTTAGGAAATAATTTATAAATACTTATAAATTTATACTGTATATGAAATAATAAGAATTAAATATAATTATTTTGATTTACTTTCTTTAAGAAAAATAAATCACTTACGAATTGGGAAATTTAAACTAATTTACTTCTGATAAAAATCTGTAAAAAACTCTAAATTAATTGCCATTTTATGGAGGCATCTTTTATGAACATGGAAGTTGGCCTTATTCAAATAAAATGTGAAGCAATGTCATTTTAATAATTAATTAAAAAGAGAATTAAAATATCCAAAGTTGCAAAATATCGGAATGTAGCATTGAAAAAGTCTAATTCTAACCAGATACTTTATTATAGGCCTACTCGATGATCCATAAGCTAATAGACCATCAAAATTTAATTTGTGGAAAATTAACTAAATCCTTAATAGACGCCTTTCTAAATTTAACAATTACCATTAACCGTTTAATCTCAAAACAAGACTTTCAATATAAAAATATAACAATATTTTCAGTTAACTAAAAGAATTTGCTCCTATTATATATGCTGATTTGGATTAATTCTTTTAGACTTTCACCTGCGGGCTGTATTAGATAAATTTACTTCGGTGGCCGTTCTCGAATCTTCGGCTTATAGTTTCGACGGAAAAGTTTGCTTGAATTTTCGCTACAACATATCATCTCAGAAAATTGTGATAATAATAAGGAGTGGCAATAAAACAGCTGACCGAACTTCTAGAAATCGAGAAGGTTTGATAAATTATAATGATCAAAATTTTACTGCTAATTGGACCTGGTACTCAGTTACATTGCCGCAAGGTTCTTCGAGATACTGGATCGCTGCTAAAAATCAGGGAACTACGCAAAATAGCGAAATGGTGCTTCTTGACGATATAAAGTTGACAAAAGGAGCTTGTAATTCATCAGGTAATATTTTCGATATATAGTTTTCTTTTAAGAAGAAAATAGGACAATTTCTTTTACTTAGAATTAAATTAAGCAATGAATGTTTCAATTTCACCGTGTTATGTTCGGGTATTTGGAAGAATAAACCAACCGGTGACTAAACGACGCACGCGTCGTAGAAGGCGACTAAAGCACTAAGATCCAAACCAGCGTCAGAAAGGGCATTCTGTCGGGGAGTGCCTAGACTCCAGAAATTGCTACAAAATTTTCAAAAACCATATGGTATGGGACAGAGAGGAGTGGAGAAGGTCCATTCGATTCCTGGCCCTTGTTAAACTGAGATTAAAAGAAAGATGATGATGATGAATGAATGTTTAAATCGTATATAGCAGATTTAAATCACAGGCGTATTTAATAATAATAATAATAATAATAACAACAACAACAACAATAATAATAATAATAATAATAATAATAATAAATGTTTAACCTCCGTTTCCACATACAAGGATGATGTCAGGGACGTAATCATTTTCTTTATTAATAGCATGTGAAGGTCAAAAATTATCTTTCCCGGTCATGATTTTCAGATTTCCAATACTTATAATCTGAACATTTTCATAGAAAAGACTCTTTTTTTATACCACTACAACTAGAGAAACTTGAAAATTTAAAATAAATAGTTTACAATTATATTTCCCTTAATCTAGGCCTATAGCTGATGTGCGATTTTCTATTGAGAGAAATATGGGTGTATAAAACACTGTACTTTCTAATTACTGTGAGATTACTGTATAAATAACTCTCTACTTTATCCATATTATTTACAATTTCGAGTGATTTTCATTTACTAGAAACTGTAATATTTCAAATGTGATGATACTAAAACAGTTACAGAAGCATTTTAATTATTACTGCAAGGAATAATATAAAGATAAATTAATTATAATATTCCAGGAATATTTAATTAATTATTTGAACTTCCAACTGCACGTGCCGTGTCAGGCGACTAAGCAAGTGCTGATGAAGGCAGTGTCAAGCAAATTTTAGAAATAATATTTTCTTAGGCTATGGGCTACATAAGGTATTGATAAGACATGGCCCTTTGTGAAGGTTCTAGATTGTTGATCTCTGAAATGTTCTATATAGAGCAAGGAAGCAGAAACTGACTATGAATGTGTACCTTGGACTTGAGGCTTAGCAGACCACGAGAGAGAGAGAGAGAGAGAGAGAGAGAGAAAGAGAGAGAGAGATACACATATATGAGCATTATTTTGCATGTTCAATGAATGTCTCAATAAGTTCTCCCATCTCCAGTCCAGGGACGACTGGAGGTTTGTTCGTATCCCAACCCTGGCTAAACTGAGATTTAAGGTAAGATGATGACGATGATGAATGTATATCTCTATAGTATAGTGATTGGAGGTGTAAATATCGCCATGAAATTTTATGTGACAGGGCGTGAAGTGAATTAAACCCTCGTGTATTCGATTCCTGTCAGCGCTGATATGAGATTAAAATCTCAGACTTTCACAGGACTGGTTAAACGAAAAACGGAATAAATTGCCTAACAGATTTGACATGTGGTTTAAAAAATGATAGATAGTAAATTAGTTGTTCGTTTCACTACAATGTGTTTATAATTATAAATGTAAGTCGTAGATCTTAGCATGAATAATTTGTTCCGCACATTTTGATCTTAAATTGTTTGCCAGGTACTAGTAGTCTTCTATGCATAGCAGTTAGAATATTCTAATGGTTCAGAATATTCGAATTGATCGATGGTTTGCTCTATATGAAGCGTGACAAGCAGTAGGCCTAGATTAGTAGGAATACATGTATGTAACTTACGTTAGAACTTCAGTTTGACAGAATATTTGTCAGAGAGTTGAATATGATTGTGGAAATACATGTCTTGATATTTTACAATGATTAATTAATTTAGTTCATTGTGTCTTTAACTTGTTTAGCAGCTTCTGGTAGTAGCGATAACGTAGACTCCCAACAAATGCTCAACATCACTGGATCCATGATCCCACGATTGGCCTACCTGGACAATGTATTCGTCAGAAATAATGGTATCTGATATGTTACAACAATAGATATTAAATATACTGTACATACTGCACTATAGGGCCAATTACTATCACATTGTAGGGAAATATTATAAATATACGCGGTGTCTTTTAAAATGGAGGACACAACTGATTTTTTCAATAAAGTCGTAACGCGTTGACCGATGTTCTTGTATAAGACTTGACTAGCAGCCAATTCTTCTATGTAGTTATAATCCATACATGCGAGTACATACAATGCCTATAAGCATTTTCTAACTCTAGCATATTTAATTATATATACAATTGCTCTTCATGAGCAAGGCTAACGCTGTAATAATTGTACCTAAGTGAATTTGTTATCAGTTCCTCGGGAACAATTTGCAATTGATCAGTTAAAATGTTTAAGGCACTGCCAGGAGCAATAATGCAAATAACTATGTTCATGAATTTTTTCTCAATACTCTAAAATAATGATGTTATCAATTTTTCTGTGAAAATCTTGGAATTTATTTACTAGGTATTTCTTTGTAACCGAGAAAGCATGACATTTGATTTTTGAGTGTTTAAGACTTCTAAGCTTACTAGCATTGAGCCAGACAAACTATGAAGCCTTAGACTATGAGCTCAAGCATTTTAGAGCTCAGCATTGTTCAGCTAATTAAGCCTTTACATATCAGAACTTGAGTATAAACTATTTCTGTAATTTACATTCAGAACTATTATTTTTCAATATTTGACATTAATATTACACAAGAAGAATAAATAATGATAGTAATATTGACTCTGATGACCAAGTTCTCTAGTGGATTGAGCATTATTTCATAATTTGAATCAGTAAGCTATTGTTATCATTTATACATTGCAGTCTATTTGTTAAGTAGCTCCTAGCTTGATTGTAATTTTGTTTGTTTGTTTTCATCCAAAACAATAACTTTCAAGTTGCTAAGAAAATCTCACGATTGAAAGTGTCAAATGCTTTTAAAAGATCTACAAAATATAAGAATTCTCAAGCCTAATTTCCTGAATTTCACTGCTTTTCTACTAAATAGGTAAATACGTATCTACTAAATAGGTAAATAATACTCCGCAATGGCCATGTATTTTCAGAATAAATCGCCAGTGGCGAAGTCGGTAAGATACTCGACCTAAGATCAATATGTGCGGGTTCAAATCCTGAGCTCGCCCGTTACTGACATCACTTCGAGTGAGGAAACGGATGTTAACCTTAGCTTCTTTAGCTTTGATATGTTTTGAGGAGCAAGGTAGGGGACATTGATATGTTTTGAGGAGCAAGGTAGGGGACATTGATATGTTTTGAGGAGCAAGGTCGGTTTGATATGTAATGTGAAATTACTGTAGGCTGGATAATACATGGATAATATTTTAGAATATGAAAATTAGATATATTCGTTTTATATAAAAATGTACCATTTTGCTTGAAAAAGAAGGGAAAAATGTGGCAATGTAACAGATTAACTTCCTTAACTTATGAAAGATACTTCTTAAGTTAACTACTAGATCTTACTTGCCTAGATGGGAAAATGTCGATTACAAGACCAGATTTGCCTAGATTAGAAAATGTCGACCATTCAGCGATATAGCAGATGCGAGAGATTTCAGTATTTCATTTAGTTTTTCTGGCATATAGGCGTAACGAGATTAATTAATAGACTTTTAAATAATAGTCTATTAATTAATAGACTATTAATTAATAGACTATTAATTAATAGACTATTAATTAATAGACTATTAATTAATAGACTATTAATTAATAGACTGTTAATTAATAGACTATTAATTTAGACTGGGAAAGATTTTGTCTGTAAAGTCTTACCTACACGCATTCAGTTAAGCTAGTAAATAAAACCCTAAATGTGGCAATATTCTCTGCTACACGTACGCTAATAAAATTTAAGCTTTCATGTGAAAGATAATGTTACGATTTGATTTGATTAGTTTACTTACATATGCACTCCTATGTGTCTGAGACAAATTAAATATTCGTGAATTATCAAATTGAATTATATATGCGTGTGGGTATTTTTTAAATTACAGGTTCTATTGATGATTTACTGATGAAACTTGGTCACACTAAAGACAATTTTATTATGCAGTAAGCATCACGTAGCTTTTGACGATATTTAAAGATTTTTCTCATTTTATGTTTCGCATTCTCTCTCCTTCTCTCCCTTTTCTATCTCCATTACTCCTCTAATAATATAATTTTGGTTGTCTAATTGGTATGTTTTACAATAAGTATATATATATATATATATATATATATATATATATATATATATATATTTATATACATGCATATTGTAAATATACATATATATGTACCTCGCAATATATATATATATATATATATATATATATATATATATATATATATATATATATATATATGCATATATATATAGATATATATATACATTATATATATACATGTATATGTATATATATATATATATATATATATATATATATATATATATATATATTTATATACATATATGTACAAATGCACACACACACATATATATATATATATATATATACATATATATATATATATTTATATATATATAAGCCTATATATATTTATAATATATTTATTTATTTATTTATATACATTTATACATGTATATCTATCTACATGTATTCCATTTCCAATTCATTATTTTCTAACAGAGGCAAGATCCCATTTTTAAATATTAGCATCTACATGTACATGAATCTGTTTGCTAAAATATCGCTATACCAATTCTTTTATATTTTTGATACACTGAATTTAAATAATTTCAAGCATCTAAGTGAATAATGTGCAGGTTGGCATGAACATGTGTCGTAAGAGGCAACTAATCAAGAACTGAAGAAAGCAACCAGAAAAATCCTCAGAACCCATATTTTACTCAAGCTATAGGCCACACAATATATGGATTAATGATAGCATTTGGAGAAGTATTGACTTGTTGATTTACTTACACACAGGCCAATAGGGTTCTGTTTGTGGAGCGTAAAATAAATTATGGGTATGATTATGCACCTCGCACCTGTAAGTTAGCATAATAATAGGGAGTGAAAATTACAATGTAGGCCTAAATTAATATTTCACTTATGCATTAAGTTAGGTCTAAGGAAAAAATAAGTTTGGATATATAATCAGTATGTTAAACTTATTTTCACTAAGAATTTTGATAAATGTTTCTAACATAGCATGGCGCAATTAATAGATTTGTGAATGAACAGGTGCGCATGGAATGGAGAACCCTGCAAGGTAGATGACTTTGAGATGACGTTCACAGAATTCGGAGTCTGTTACGCCTTCAATTCTCGACAGGACCAGCAATACATCACACACACCGCAGGTTTCTCTCACTCACTTCCTTTTACACTCAAGTATTTACACTTTCTCTCAATTGCATTTCGCAAGAGAAGCTCAGCATTTTACTGCAGATATTTGGATGCGGAGTTAAAATTGAAAAGAATATTCATATGCTGGACTACAGGTCAACTGTCGTGAACCAGTATGAAAGTTTTGTATGTTTATGTATGACAGTGGAGAACCTCTAATATGTTACCCTTGTCATATAAACTCTCTAAAATATCAGTAATCTTGTATCATGCTAACTCCTTTAGATATGACATTGTACCTACATGTACATGTTCATTTAATTAGAAGCCATTAATAATCTGCAACAATTCAAATACGAATAACGAATAGATTTCTTAACGCTAGCCAAACGAATATGACAAATTGATAAGATTGCTAAATATTGAATGATATCGTATCCGATATTAGAAAATTAAAGATCACACTAGAAATGGATGGTGAATACTGAAGTAGCGAACAATGATTAATAACAGAAAAGGCAACCTTCCATTGATTACTAGCTGCATCGTTGAAATCACATGCACGTATGAAGCGGTGTGGTAGATAATACAGTATATAGTGTGATGGTGTACATTTGGAATGTTTGCATATTATGATATTAGTTAAGCTGATTTGGAATGGGTGAAAGGGGACATGTGTGTGTTTCATTATCTTACACCAGCCTCTGTATCTAGTTGTTTTCAAGTAATAAATTGTAGGCCTAGTGATTATCGCTCTAAAATACTTCGTTAGCAATACAATACAATACTATAATACAACACTATAGCAAGTTTATAATATGTTTTATTTTCTCTTGTGTAATATATACATGAAAGTTTGCTTATTTATATCGTCTAGGTGCTAGGAACGGATTACAGCTGTTATTGAACTTGGAACAATATGAAAACATACTATCTCGTGAAAATGATATAGGAGCAAAGGTAAACTTTGTGATATTATTGCAATTATATATCCCAATTGAAAGCAGTTAAATTGAAAATGAAATTCTAGTTTTCAATAGAATGAAATGTATTACTTTGTAGGTTATTTAGCGTATGCGTTAATTCAGATTGTTGCTTCACTTGTAAGGCAACTTAGCGTAGACAGTCCACCCGGTACGCAGGTTTGAGGGCACTCCTCAACAATATGTTTCATGCTCTGAGATTGGCCGCAGTCACAAAGTGGTGAAACCTTGTAGGTAGAAGTATATTTCGATTTATATCCTTATAATAATACAACGTAATAATTTATTTATTTCCCGTGCTGTTTCCGGGTTGTCTGAAGAATTTGCCAACCGGTGACTGCACGTGTCGAAGAGGGCGATTAACGCACTAAGATCTACACCAACCTCCGACAGGGCATTATGTTTGGTGAGCACCTAGGCTCCAGAAATCGCTACATCATTTTCGAAAACGAATGGAAGATAAGAGACTGATTGATGGTATGATATGGGACAGAGAGGAGTTTAGAAGGACTATTCGTATCATGACCCTAGTTAAAGTGCGATTGAAGGAAAGAAGAATAAAATAATGTAATACTTGCAATATTATATTTTATTCATTATATCAATTAATATGTATAATGTCTTATTAATCAGCCTGCTGCAAATAGTGGAATTGGCCTACTTGTGTTGCTAATGTTATGCCTAACATTTAAAGTGTAGTCCTATATTATAAAATTGTAGCAAATTTCATTTTCAATAATTTCTTGATTGACTTTACGCATGTTTTGCCCTGATTTCTGAATAATTGGCCAACCGTGTGCTTTACTTCACTTGTCGCAAAAGGCAACAAAGACTAAGATCCAAACCAACGTCAGAATGGACATTCGGTTGGTGAGCGTTAGATTCCATAAATTTCTAACAATTGTCAATTCACGATCCTAGCTAAATTGGGATTCAAGGGAAAATGGCGATGATGATGGTGATGTCAAATGAAGTAGGCCTATTCTCTTCTTAAAACCCCATGTTTCAAAGACCTTAGACACTGCTGAGTGACCAATTTTATTTCTTGTTTTTGTCCAACAACATTTAGATTCATCTGCGCGATGGCAATAACATTCAGCAGATATGGAATCAGGGTTTTTCCGTATCATCAGGGACGCACGTTCTCGCTGAGATAGATTACACGACGGTAAGGAGGTCTTTTCAATTAAACCGTAAGTCATCAGTGCATTATCTTAAGTTTAAGAATTCAATTTCACCCGTGCGAATAATTGTTCGAAATATGCTGTTAATGTAAAACTATTCTCAGACCCAATTTATATATATATATTGTGAAAAAAATATGTAATGTATATATATATATATATATATATATATATATATATATATCCCCGTGTTGTGCTCGGGTGTGGTTGGACCACTGCAGAATTGGGCAACCGCAAACAATCTGCCACGTGTACGTAAGAGGCGACTAAAGGCAGGAGCTGAGGATGGCAAGAAGGGACCCACCTCACCATGAAATATTTTTCCCCAGGATTAAATGGTAATTAATCCACCAAACTGAGGAAGGCAACGGGAAACCACCTCAGAAGCCATATTTTCCCAAGCTATAGGCTACATAAGGCATGGAAAAGGCATAGACTTTGTGAAGGGATTAAATTGTTGATCTAAGGAGTGCTCTTATGAAGCGAGAAAACAGAGTTTGAGTATGAATATGTACCTTGAACATGCCACTTGACAGTGCACTGAAGATATATATATATATATATATATATATATATATATATATATATATCAGATTATTATTCTCGTAAAGTTATTGTTATCTTCTCTAAGTACAACCCTGGTCCTAAAAACTGAGACACTTTCTCCAGAAAGGCATTTATCAAATATCATATTTTGCAGTATTTTGATGTCAAATTAGAAAAATACCATATTGTTGTGAAGTATTCCATCTCACACGAATTATAGACCATGCCTGCGTTTTTGAGATAAACAATAGATAAGAAATTTGAATAGG
The DNA here is from genome assembly GCA_905160935.1 of Enchytraeus crypticus. Classification (NCBI taxonomy): domain Eukaryota; kingdom Metazoa; phylum Annelida; class Clitellata; order Enchytraeida; family Enchytraeidae; genus Enchytraeus; species Enchytraeus crypticus. The sequence continues at coordinate 2,913,555 of CAJHZI010000414.1, read as the reverse complement.
AAATCCACCCTTGTGACATTTAGGCCTTACATTTATCGTCTCTGCATCATGTTTTTGGACAATGGAAAATATCTTGGAACTGTGTATATAGGGAATCCAGAAATTTAAGTTTCATATTTAGGATCGAAAAAAAGGAATAAAAAGCTGGTAAAGCTATGGATAACGTCAGTTTCCTCACTCGAAAGCGATGTCAGTGACGGGTGAGCCCAGGATTTGAACCCCGCACATACTGATCCGCGGTCGAGTATCTTACCGAATTTGCCACTGGATGGAGCAAGTGGATCCGACGTTATTTAGAAACCGAATGGCTTCTTCTAGTGACAAAACACAGGATACTACTTAATCTATTTATGTGAAATATAAATTTAAAATCTGCGAAATTTTACTTAATTGCAGACCCAGAGTTTGCCGGCACCCTGGGGAACATGTGCGAACAGGTCGCTACACTATTACGACTCCTCCGAGGTGTACACCGCAGCCAAGTGTCGCCTGGAGTGCAGGACTAAGCAAATGGTGGAGGCGTGTGGATGTAGGGCACCTTACATGCCAGGTGAGATCCTCACTTGTCAAGTAATATCCTCGTTGATCAACTAGGATCCATATATGCTTGTCCTTTCCCTGGCAATAAAGAAGCTGATGCTCAAAGTATTACCTGTCCGACATGAGTTTTGCTTATTAGGTAAGACTCTTGCATGTCAGTTGCGATAATTTCATATCAGATATGATGAGTGCGTGATAGATAGTTCCTTACATATCAAGTAAGAGAATTGCAAGTCCAATAATTTTTCTATATTTCAGGGAGATGATATTTCAGTAAATGCAGTGGGATCCTCGGATATCATATAAAATATGTATATACTGCGCAGATAGAGAGAGAGAGCTATGGATAACTATGGATAGAGAGAGAGAGAGAGAGAGAGGGAGAGAGTGAGAGAGAGAGAGAGAAATAGAGATAGAGAGAGAGAGAGCTATATTTATTTCTAGTACACACAATATACAGTGACACACACAGAGGGCCGACAATGAGGTCACAAGTAACCTATCTAGTTGACCACCAATCAATCAGACTTTCAAGCAAATAAAAGTAAAAACAGTAATAATTAGGATTATTATTATAACTATCCGCCTCTAAGAAAGGGGATAAATACCGCAATATGTCTTTAGTCTATGAGGTCGTTACAATTGCCATAGAAACCATGGACCATATGAATACCGATGGAATTGACTTCATCAATGACATAGGCAGACGTAGCGCAGAGAAAACTGGCGATAAGCGTGATACCTTTTTTCTTGGGCACAGGCTTTCTATGACTTTGTTAGGATTTAATGCAGTCTGCTTCAGCAATTCTTTTAACTTTGCAGCTCCAGTAGATGATTTCGAGTAGCCGGGCGGCGATTCAGCACGTATTGCTAGAGTATTTTTAATAAAATCTCTGGTTTTTTACGTCCTGAATAGACAAAAGAAATAATAACAATATTTCGTTTGCGTTATTTCGTGTGATTAATTTTGAATTTGCATACAAATAATGCATACGATTCTCATATCTACAGGTCCAGATCCGGTGTGTAACTTGGAAGAAGAGATGAGATGTACGGAGAATGATGGAAACTTTCTCCTTCTCCTGAAAGGTGGTATGTTAATTAAATTTCAAAGATTGACTATCCAATTTTCCTATGATTTATTTTTTATAATTTATTTGCTTATCTAAAAACTTATAAAGGTTAACCTACATCCACATATAAATATGTAGATGTAGAAAAATTGCAAAAGGTATGACATCATGAGAGTTTAGTTATTCTAGATATTAATTTGAGATATGCATATGACCGTTTGATTTATTTAATAATTTAGAACAATAAAAGAGCTACGGAAGGGAAGGAATAATATCGACCTTTAATTTTTTATCTAAAATTAATGCAAAAATTTTTTCACTGTGCTTACTCTGGAAATAATAATGCTATTTATTTGAGAAGGAAAATCCTTAGAGTTACTTTTCTCATATACAGTACATGACATTGTATTCCTCGCTGAAAATTCAATTTTATATGGGTCAATTGCCTGCTGAACTAAAAATTGCTACAAGACGATAAAAGTTCTTATCTAAGCTACGTTCAATGGGTAACCATTATTGTGAAATTTTTTTATTATAGGCATGAAGAATTATGCAAACTAATGTCTGAGTACAATTGCCTTATGGGATGTAATGTTAAGGATATATCAAAAGTAAACTGAAAGTATTATTTGCGTCTATACTTTGAAATTAATCAACTAAATAAAACTTAAAATTAATGCACGATAAATGAAAAAGTAAAAGAATATAATTTTCTCTAATTTATTTAATTTATTTGTTTATTGCATGCTTTTCGAAGTACATGTGTGTGATGTTTCATGTTCTTTTCATTTTCGAACACTTTATCTCTTTGCCCTGTTTCGCTAAACATGATGTCTCTTTGTATAGTGTACCTTTTATTGTGTACTTATTGTACTTATGCTACCATATTTTTGGTGAAATAAAGATGCATATAATTCTTAATATTTTTGTTAGGCCTACTTATAAAGGTTAACCTGCAAGTTTTAAACTAATCAGAAAAAATTATTAATATTAAATAGCATGCTTAGCAGTCTCGTTTACTTCCAGATATTAGAATTAAAACTGAAAAATATTACATATAATATTAATATGTACAATTAATTCTGCCTGTGGATCATACAAACAATGATTATTCATTTCAATAAGAATTGAATTGAATACGAGTTGAGGTGAATCGAACTCTCGCGGGTTCGAATCCCAGCCGCGCTGATCTGAGAGTAAAATCTCGGACATTCACTGGACTGGCAACACGGAAAATGGACTAAATTGCGTAATGGATTTAACATGTGGTATTAAAAGTGATAGATATCAACGTAGTTGATCATTTCACTATAATGTGTGTATATTTTTATTATTACGAATGTTAGACAATACTGAAAGGGATTTTATGAATGCATTAAGCATAAACTATTAATTGTTATTAGAAAAATATAGCGTATATGGGCCGATGTAGGCCTATTGTATCATAGACATGCGCGTATATGTGTATATACATGTATGTCATGCATATGTAATCATATAATGTATTAACTGGCCAGTAGAGCCACATAGTGTATAATTTCTAGATAATTTTATATTTTTCCATGATTTAAAATTATCAATTATTTTCATATACCTGCTTTCTACCATATTTAACATTATTTTCTTGCCTAAATTGCAAACAATATAGTTTAACAGTACGAATTTTTATTGGCTTGGATTTTGAGCCATAACTACAGCATTAGTAGGACCTACTTTCTGCACGAAGGCCATGTGGGGATTATTTTAACAAATTTAATTTCAATTTTTAATTAAAAAATTTTACAATTTAATGTTAGGAATTAATGTGTTTGTTTAAAAAATTACATTGCATTTCGTAACTCAATATATCCAAGGTAGCTGAATCGATGTAAGCCGATCTGTGGGTAAAACTCCTAATTTGTATACTTGCAACAATGGTTTTAATACGAAAACCATCTATATACATGTAGATGCTTGTTGTAAAATATTTCATTTAGTATATTGACTACTTTAACATTAAGCTATTGAATAGAAATATGTATTAGATATATTTAGGCTGAGTCAATTAAAAGAAATCATATTAGTATAATTTTTATTCTCTAACACTCTGAATTTAACATTTGAAATCATACTGTATATTTTCGCAGACCCCACAAGCACCCAAATGAACGACACAGATTGTGAGCACTGCCCTAATGAATGCTTCATAACTGATTTTTCCTCGTCCTTCTCTCAGTCCAGGCTTTCTATTGAAAGTGTCCAGCAGTTCCTGAGCGCTGATCATTTTATCAAGAGTTATAGGAAAGCATTGAGATTAAGTAAAAGAATGGACGTCGAGTTTTTCCAAAGAATTTTAAGGTTGCTGAAAGAACTGAACGACTCTCATGCCTCATTTATGTGAGTTGCATTCATTAATAGAACTAAATAGATAGGCCTAACGTAAAGTTTTGCGTAATTTAGTTTTTATAGTTTTGTTTTACAGATTTGAGTAAAGTTTAAAATATAAATATGCCTACAATAAGAGACGATAAAATGTTAGTGGGAACCTTAGTGCCAATTATATATATATATATATATATATATATATATATATATATATATATATATATATATATATACTCTTTGAAAATTATCTTATTCTTCAGGTGTATTAATATGATTGATATTTAAATTTAGTTATATATGTTTTTATATTGATTATTGTAATGATTAATTAAATATACGATTTTAAAGCATCGCAATGGAAGGCAAATGATGAGAAAACTCGAAATCTGATTGACCTCGAAAAGCAGATGACGGTTTATCTTTTACACGAACATTCAATTTCAGAAATCGTTTCCCTTATAAGCAGTTGAGGATTAAAATTAAACTAAAACCAGCAGCGGAAAAATCGTTCCTTGTGTACACTTATATTTAATGGGTGTACAAATTAAGAAGAGCTGGGGAAAATAGTCAAGAAATGTAGACTGATTGAGAGCAAATAGTTAGTTGCTATTGGCAAAACATATTGCTTATTTGATATTACTGCATTTCTAACAATAGTCCACTTTGTGCTTTACGTCACGAAGGCTTCCGTATCTAATTGCCATAATGCGAAACTAGCGTCCATTTGTATTTTTCCAAGCACTCCTTACTTACAGCTAGTAATTTGACTTTGATACTGTAGAAACACCCTGAAATGGAAACTAGTGGATGACGCTACCTCCACAACACAGCGGGTATACGATTCTCTCAACGCTCTTCAAACAATTGCGAGGAACGACCTGATCACAAATGGACAGGCTCTACTCGGCCGCTACACAGAGTGTTACGAGAGGGATATAAAATCCACGGCTACTGCTCTAGCGTCCCGGCTTCAATCCACATCGAAAGCATATCTGGTACTTTACGACATGCTGCAGAAGGAATCGAATATAACGGAAGTCGAAATTGGGTTCATTCGACGCACCGTGGATGATGTTGATCTCCTCCTTAAAGTTGTTGTTAACACTAGGAGGACGCTGCAAAATCCCGTTGCTTCCATTTCTGCGGAACAAGTACGTTGTGTGAAAAATATCATTGATGGTAAATGCAGGGAGGCATTTAACGCTCTGGAAAATGAGTTAACAAACTTTTATAATATCACGAAGAGCATCACTGAGAGAACGGGTGGGTTTTCAAGATCAAACAGTGGAGCTGATGCACACTCGCTGTTTTATGTTCACCCGGAGGTGAGAATTAAGATTAAGAGGTCGTATGAGTTAATGGTGGAACTGGAAATGTGTCTGACTAAATTTAAAACAGTCCTGCACAGTTTTGGAACGTTTCTCAATTCATTGACATTAGTTGGATTACCAAGAGTTCCGACTGAGAGAGTTAAGACGGTGTTGGCTAAGCTTAAGTCAGACTCGTCTGATTTATCTGAAATGATATTCCAATACAATACTGAAAACGAGAGCCCTGTTGCGAATTTGACTACAGCATTTATTAACTGGGGCGAAAAAGCTGATACAAATATGACCACATTTCTGGAATTGGCAGATCAATACGTCTTTTCCAGTCTGACCACTATAATCAACAGCGAGATTGCTGAACTGGAGAAGAACTACAAGATACTGATGTTACATTTAACCAACCTCACTGAACTAACGAGTCTGGAAAAGCCAAATGGTTTTGATAAGTATGCGCGGTCTCTTAAGGTATGGCTCAAGCCTAAAGCTCGACTTCTCAATAAGGAGGTAAGAAAATATACAGTATTCGCAGTCATCAGAGATTTTTTTCGTGGAATTACTTAAACTTAAAATCCATAACATATTATATCGTAACTTATATGCTCTTCTGGTCAAGAAATCAAGAATTCATTAGGCACATAGCTTACTGTATTATCGTCTCACGTTATCATTTTATTAGACATTGAGTCATATCATTTCCTAAAAGATTAGTCCAAACAGTGTTCAGTATTATTAAATATTTAACGAACATTTATACAAGTTATATTTCACGGCAGAATATGTCTGATTTATTTATACTTATACATACGTACCACCACATAAATAGCATATATTTTTTAATCAAAGGAAAACATCATATTGTACAACGAATATTGACACATTTGTTGTGTGTCCTGTTATCAGTTTTACGAATATGAACTGGAATCCACGGAGATCTGGAAAACCTGGCCGGGAGACACAACCATCGAGCGCTTCACCGCCACAGCTGCATCGCACCAGCTCTCGTTTATCCTCCAGGGATACGGTGACACTCTGAAGAGCGAACTGGTTGATCTGCAGAGCTCTTTGAAATCCTTGCGGCAGGAAGTTACTAGAAAGATGAATTTAGTGAACGAGATAGTGAAAACGTTCACTGATCTAACAGCTTTAGACGAAGACTTCATCAGGTTAGATCAGGAGTCAAATTTGCTGTCTCTTATTATAAGTAATATGATATTGGACTCAATTGTTGAATCGATTGAAATAAACAGTAAGATTGATAGGATATATATATAAATCTATATCTATATCTATATATATATATATATATATATATATATATATGTGTGTGTGTGTGTGTGTGTGTGTGTGTGTCTGTGTGTGTATTTATGTGTGTATAACGCAAGTTGTAATTTCTTGACGCAAGTCTCCAGTAACGAAAGCGCAGGACCGGCTAGGTTGAACCCTGAACAAACTGATCTTCAATCAGACGCGCTATACTACTCAGTCCTGTAAGAGTGAGCTGCTTTGAGTAAATTAGACTTGAATAACAGCACTTCGTTAAGCCTTGTGCAGTGCAACTACGAAATTTTGTCTTAAGACGGTTTATATAGGCGCTCTCTCTCTCTCTCTCTCTGTCTCTTTCTCTCTAGTGTTTTGTCAAGTGGCAGGTCCAAAGTACATAGTTCTACCATATGCTGCTTCTCATGTTTCCGAGCACTCAATGGATGAAAATGCTAATCCCTTCTCAAACGGCTATACCTTATCCATACCTGAATAGAGCTCATAGTATGGGAATACTATGGTCTCTGAGATGGTTTGCGGTTGGCTTTTATAAATAATTTCGTAAAAATCATAAAAATTACAGTTAGCTTGTTATATGAATGTCAACGAACTAAGAGACATTGATTTATATTGTACATTTTAAAATAGTTTAAATTCAAAATTTTCTTTAAATAAATTACAGTACTAACTATTGGATTTATCAGAAGAAAGGTATGATTTTATCAACTTTGTTAACTGCATCATTGCATAAATCTATACTATATTATTGCCTAATTACATGTAAAGGAACAACATTGTGAAGGTGGATCTTTACTATGGAGAACTGAAATATCAACAGATTGTTCAGGAACCCGCCTATGATGTCACTAGTTTCTTCAGTGAGTCAAAAATTCAACATTAATATATCACAAGGAATAACTTATTCTTATTGTTGTTATACAAAAACATATGCAGAGTATCTCTCTCTCTCTCTCTCTCTGTCTCTCTCTCTACCTTAGTGCACTGCCTACTGGCAGGTCCATAGTACATAACGCCTCCACCCTTCTCTGTCTTCCACTTTCCTCTTCATGTCCACACATGAGTGTTTCTTTTTGTTACAAGTTCTCTCCTATTCAGGGTATACATTACATTAACACTATACTAGGTAGTATCAAACCCTTCCACAATTGCTCAAAGAGCTAGTTAATAATAAAAAATAAAAAAGCTGTCTTTAAAATGTTAATGAATGTTTTCTGGAGCCTAGTTAAGCTGGGATACAAGGAAAGATGAAAATGAATAGGCAATCGATTTATTCTAACTATATTCGTATTTATATCACTAGCTTTTATGTTGTCCTTAAATTTGTTTCAATTGCTTTGTCTCATAAGATACGGGTGGCCATTTATATACAAATATGAGCCCAATCGTGGGTTAAAGATCATGAAAATTGAAATCTTTGGGCGCATATACACCTTACCTTACATATTTCAATGTGTAAAGGTGCAATTTAATTAACGAAGATTGCTTGCAACTGTGCTTCTAGCTATTGGACTATTCCCTGGTTCATTGTTGCATATTTGTAGTGTCACAAGTCCTGGCTGAGATTCTAAAATATTGAAGGTCTCCATGGCGCAATGGTTAGAGGCGTAAGGAAACGTCATGAAGTTTTAAACGGCAGATCCTGAAATGAATTAAACCCCCGTGGGTGCGAATCCCAGCCGCGCTGATCTGAGAGTAAAATCTCGGACATTCACTAGACTGGTTACACGGAAAATGGAATAAATTGCCTAACGGTTTAAACATGTGGTATTAAACGTGATAGACCTCAAAGTAGTTGATCATTTCACTATAATTATGTCATTATTATTATGACACTTGCTCGATAGAAAGAAATGTTGTACTGTTTGGAACAGGCGATTTGGGAGGATATATCGGACTCTTTCTCGGCGGAAGTGCTGTTTCAGTCTTCGAAATCCTGGACGTGATCGTCTTCAATCTCATCCTGAAAATGTTCTACCGGGAGCGACGATATTCAGACAGCAGATCTTCTGTTGCAGCCCCCAGTCAGTCAAATGAAGTAAAAATGAACCATAGGAATGACGTCAAGGTGAATTCCGCTCTCGATATGGGTCAGATAAATATCGTCCATATCAAGGAGACAGGAGCGTATCTGGATCCTGCGAATAAACCCAAGATCAAAGCTCCTCGTCATCCATGACGCAGTCTGAGGCCGTAACCTAAACTCTTCTGTCACTCTCTTAGCTCCGATATTCAAATGAACTCGACATAATTAGAAATAACCTATGTTGAATGTTGAATGTTTTCTGTTCTCGGTGTTCAAAGTACCTCTTGATAATCGCCATTCCATTGTTATTTAATCTACTCTCTGCTCTAGTGAATCATGGAATAGTAAATCCTACAGCTGAACGAATTTATGCCCAAAGTTCTCGTTAAGTTAACAACAAAAGATACATTATAAGCTATTTCCCCTTGTTTTCCTTTGTTCTATCTGGCTCTTCTTCCTACTGGACTATTCACTTGGCCTATGTTTCGCGCAGTGCTCTCATTGCATGAAGCTAGATCATATTGTTGCAAAGTAGCACGTTACATGTATGGTCTAGCATGAAACCATACAATATTGACTCAAGGTAACATACTACTTTTGTAGATATTCGACCGCGTGTCATTATGTGTGGGGTTCAAATCCTGGTAACGCACGTCACTGACATATCTTTCGAGTGAGGAAACTGACGTTAACATTAGCTTTACTAGCTTGTTTATTTGTATGGTTTTACGTGAAGCTATACATGTGTAATATTGTTGTAAAGAAGCCTGCTACATACATGTACATGCATATTGCATAGCGACTCTGCTTAATTATCATCGTCAATGAAATGTCAAAGTAATTAAGTTACACTGCATGTGCCCAACAGCTGCATGTACGAGTAAACACGCGTACTTTACAAGAATATTGGACATTGGAAGCAATAATAACTATTGACATTTAGAATCGTATAAATAAAGGTTAGTGATACAGACCGAACTACTAAATTAATCGCACGTTGCATGATCTTGTTTCTGAAGTGTACGCTCTGCTGTGAGATAAAGTCCAATGAGCAAAATTCCTAAGAGATAAATGGATAAAAGTCCTATATGAGATAAAGTCTTATGAAATAAAGGCCTATGAGATAAAGACCTATGAGATAAAGGCCCAAGTCCTATCAGAAAAAGTCCTATAAGATAAAAGTCCTAAGAAATAAAGGCCTATGAGGTAAGGTAATATGAGATAAAGTCCGATGAGATAAGGTAATATGAGATAAAGTCCTATGAGATAAAGTCCTATGTGGATCCTTTGTATGATCTACAAGTGTCGCCTCGATAAAAAGAAGTTCGGATACTCGAGTATGATATTAATAATTACGTGATTTGTGTAAATGATTTTTTTTGTTTTCAGTGGGAAATCATAAGCAGTTGTTTCTTAAAACGTAATCTATATGAATACTGGCTGGAGCCAGTGGCGATGTCGGTGAGATATTCGACCGAGAATCAGTATGTGCGGGGTTCAAATCATGGGCTCGCCCGTCACATATATCGCCTTCGAGTGAGAAATTGGCGATATTATTAGCTTTACCAGGTTTTACTATCGGTAGGGTATTGCGTAATAATATAAAAAAGGTTTTGTAAGCCTTCATAATTATATGGCATACAGCAAGATGAAAATATTGCTAGAAATAGTGACAAAATCCTGATTCGTCATACTTTATTTGTTATGTTTTAGTTTCATTGCAGCAAATCTGTAGTAAATTACACGATTTCTTAATTTATGTTTTAGCACCTTATGCTAGCTGCACTCTAACTTGCAATGTTAGTTTGTCTTTTCACAGCCAGAGCTCTCAACTCACATTTAGGGGCTACATATTTACCTCCTGCAGCGTAGTCCATACATACACACACACACACACGCACACACACACACACACACACACATATATATATATATATATATATATATACATATATTTATTTATGAGTTGCAAGCAACTTATACGTTAAAAATGTTTGGACATGATACATGTGCCCGCGTCTCGAACTACAACATGTATATATCTTCTACAATGAAGATTTGATGTATTTTAAATAAGCCCAGCCCGTAACGTATACCCTATTATGGTAATACTTGTAAGTCTTTTCAATAAGTTGGAGCTCATTCAAAATTGCTTCGACTTTACTCGAATCAAGTTCATTGGGTATGAAGAAGCAAACGATCAGAGAATGATGAAACATTTTAGCAAGATGCCTCAGATGTGAGACCAAGTGATCATAGAGCTCGTCAACTCCGCCGTAGTAAAATATATCAGCCTTGCTTCCACGTACTGTCTGTATCTGAGACTGATAGCTAAAAGCTGTTAATTCCATCTCATTAAGTTCTTCAGGAGTAACACCCTCATCCTTGCTTTCCCTGTTGCTTGATTCGTGTAACCCTCGGCCGGATACGAAGGTGATGCCTTCCGCAAATATTTCTTTTAGTTCCTCGGCGTTGATTGGTCCTGGCATCCAGGGTGCACCGTGTGGAATAAATTCCACTGCATAGCGTTCAATGAAGGTTATTAATTTGTCTCCAGAGGCCAGAAATCTAATTCCATTGTTGTAATTGAGATACCTAACTTTGGAGTTTCCGCGATATATTACTGGTGGAAAATCATTGGCAGCGAAAGAAAAGGAGAGGAGTTTCTGTTGGAATATAAACAGTCACATTAGGGAAGTTATGCATAATATTATATTCTTTTAACTGATATTATAATTTTTTCCATACATTCTTGAAGTCATAGATCAGTTTAAAAATGTAATAGATATGATACGGTTGCAAAATATTCACAAACAGTAAAAAATCATTAGACATTTATATGCACTCATTAAAATAGGTCCTTTGTACTTAGGCTTATTAATATAATAAATAAACAAATAATAAAGGTTTAACGTCCGTTTCCTCATCCGGGGATGATGTCAGGGACGTCCCCAACAGCACACATCACTACAGATCAATTCACCCAAACCAATCTGCAAAGGAAGTGTGCCGAGGAGAAGTAAGGTCCTAATTGCTACTACATGTACAATGAATATCGTTCATTATATAAAACCCTTCCTACCAATGGTTCCTCAAGGTTCAGTATTAAGTCCATTACTCTTCTCTTTATATGTCGCTCCTCTTAGCTACCTGTTTGCTCAGACCTCCATAAATTTTCACTCCTATGCAGACTACACACAACTATATGTTTCCTTTTCCAACCATGATTCCGGCCAGAAACTAACTCATTTCTCATCCATTCATGATCAGGTTTATTCAGGGTGTTGTGCTAATCGTCTAGCTGTTAATTCCTCCAAAACTCAATATCCGCTAATTGGGACCCCTCTGCGAAGAAGTAAAGTTACCAATAACTCAATTCATTTTCAGAATCTTGTTCTTTTACCTTCTCGATCTGCCAGAAACCTTGGGGTCACATTTGGTGAAAATCTTGATTTCAAATTCCAAAACTATTCCGCAGTCTGTCGCGCTTCTTTCTTGCAGATTCGTCAGATTAGACAAATACGTCCATCCCTTACTAGAAACTCTGCCACAATTCTTGCAAATTCTATAGTTCATTCTAAGCTTGATTACTGTTATTGATTATTATAAGGGTTTCCCACTTCTTCTCTTAACCGTTAATAATAATAATAATAATAATAATAATAATAATAATAATAAAGGTTTAACGTCCGCTTCCTCATCCAGTGATGATGTCAGGGACGTCCCCAACAGCACATATCACTACAGATCAATTCACCCAGACCAATCTGCGAAAGAAATGTGCTGAGGAGAAGCAAGGTCTTAAACGAAAGCCAGTCCAGTGATCAAAAAAATGGCCAGGGTAGATTGATTATGTCTATGGTGGGAAAAGGTAAGTTTTAAGCTTGCTAGAGAATGTTGAAAGAGAAAAACAAGAGAGAAGATTAGCAGGTAAAGAGTTCCAGATTGTGGGTGCTGCGTAAGAAAATGAACGTCTGCCCAATGACGTGAGAATATCTGGAACTGAGAGAAGATTGGCATCGGTGGAGCGAAGTGTACGTGAGGGGCAATAGGGAAGAAGAATTTCAGATAAGTAAGAAGGCTTGCCAAATCGCAGAGTTTTGGAAGTTAATAGAGCTATTGTATATTTTATGCGTTGATTAACAGGGAGCCAGTGAAGACTGCGTAGAAGAGAAAGAGAGCGAAATTGAAGTCGAGAGGACTTGGAAACAACACGTGCAAGAGAATTTTGGACGTGCTGCAAACCATTGAGAGAAGAAGTAGGCAACCCATGTAATAATGAATTACAGTAGTCGAGCTTTGAAAGAACTATAGAATTAGCAAGGATAGTGGCTGAATTTCTAGTAATGGATGGACGTATTTGCCTAATCTGAAGATTCTGAAAGAAAGAAGCGAGACAAACAGAAGAGATATGGGATTTAAAGTCAAGGTTTTCATCAAATATGACTCCAAGGTTTTTGGCGGATCGAGAAGGTGAAAGAGCAAGATTCTGAAAATTAACAGAATTATTAGTAATTTTATTTCTTTGCAAAGGAGTGCCAATTAAAAGGCATTCAGTTTTGCAGGGATTAACAGCAAGACGGTTAGCACAAAACCAGGAATAAACCTTGTCAAGAATGGATGAGATATGAGCCAGTTTCTGATAGAAATCATGATTAGAAAGGCAAATATAGAGTTGTGTGTCGTCTGCATAGAAATGAAAATTTATGGAAGACTGAGCAAGCAGGTAGCTAAGAGAAGTGATATATAAAGAGAAGAGCAATGGACCTAACAGTGCACCTTGAGGAACACCGCGTAGGAGGGGTAGTTCAGAAGAGCGATATAATTAAAAGCTTCTCGTTGATACTGAATTGCATCAATAATAATAATAATAATAATAATAATAATAATAATTAATAATAATAACAAAAATAACAATAATAACAACAATAATAATAATTTCAACAATTCTTTTAAGCCGATTGACGACCTCGAGTAGCCGGTCGGCGATTCAGCACGTATTGCTCGAATCGTTTTTATCAAACCCCAGGTTCTTTACACCGGGGTAATTAAAAGAAATATTACAAAAATAATAATAATAATAATAATAATATTGAATAATCTTTGCTGAGATGAACGAATAAGCGAGATGAACAGAAAAAAAGTCCTGACGGATATTTTGAGGCTTAGATTCGGACGGTGTGAATAATAATAAAAATAATAATAGTAATAAATTTCTTTGGCAATGGCTGTATAGTCAGTGATTCATAGTTTAGTAAACAGACATGCAGTCTGTTTCAATGGCACTTTGGCTAATGCGCCTTCCCAGAGTCTAGAGAAATTATTTTAATCCCTTCTTTTTTTAACTTTTAATCAAATAAAATCTCTTTTATCTTATTTTTTAGCCCAGGGCCCTTTACAGCCCAGGGAAATTTAAAACAAACTAATAATAGTAACAATTTTACTTTTTATTATTAGATAATGTGTATATATATATATATATATATATATATATATATATACATATAATATATATATATGTTATATAAAATATTAATATATTAATAATAATAATAATAATAATAATAATAATAATAATAATGATGACGACGACGACTACGACGACGACGACGACTACGACGACGATGATGATGATGATGATAATAATAATAATAACAATAGTACTCTACGTCAATATTCATAAATAATTTGATTATTAAAGAACATCTAGTTTCAGCTGACAAATAACACTAATAATACACTTATAATCTGGACATATAATAATTATTAATAGGCCTATTGGAAGTAAGTTAAAATTTAAATTATATATTATATCTGCACATCGTGTTTTAACACAATTTTCATAATTTACTTTTACAATAATCATATTTATCTACTTTCGTCTAATAATATGCATGTCGAAATTTATCGTTTAAAAAATATGAAAATACACTCTCGTAAAGATTTTAATACCGATGTGTAGCAAGTTCTCCCTTGTCCTTCGCTGATCATTTTCAAAGCATATTCATGTGGTGAAACAATTAAGAGCTTTTCCAATTTGGGAAATTCCTTGTACATAAGCTGGCGTATTTCCGGATTCCTAATTCCACTAAGGTTTTTTTTTCGAAATGAAGATCTGACCCTTCCAGCAAAAGCAACCACAGTTTTTCCGCCATCCAGAGCTCTGCAGCCTGATAAACTTATCTACACAAAATCCCATCTATAGAAATTCATCTGAACATGTGCATGTGCATCTGAACATAACATGAGCAAACAGGGGCTTAGCCACGGGGTTGTTGGGTGTTGTTCAAACAATCCCACTGCGGAAAATGTGACCCCGCGCAATTAGTGCAAATTCCGATGTTTTTCATAGAGGGTGTGAAGAGTTATGCCTAATCTGTCATCTTTAACTTTGAGCAAGTGTTTGCCGAAGCTCGAAGCTTGCTGCCGATTGGCGCTAATAATCGCCAAACTATGATTAACCGATTAAGCAATTAGTAGAGGTCGTAGAAGGTAGAATGGAAGGAAAAAGAGGCAGGGGCAGGCTGAGATTATGTATGTTAGATGATTTAAAGAACCATTCATATGTGGAAATGAAGAGGAAGATGGAAAACAGAGAAGAGTTGAGGTGTTATATACCATGGACCTGCCAGTAGGCAGTGCAATAAGAGAGGGATTAGTAACCACGGAAAGGATTAACAATTACCTACCAGTAACCTATAAAGCGGTATCGATGACCGGACACCGCTGTAACACCGCTCTAGAAAATGTCCGAAGTTGTTACAATAATTATTATTAAGTGCTAAGTCAGTTGATGTTGCGTGCATTCGACCTCAGTCATATGCCACAGCAGACTAATGTACGTATAGATAAGGTAAAATAATTTAGGTTCATTAAAATACCTATAGGCTACCTGTGCTGAAACATATGCCGATCTAGCACTAGCATGATTTATCCATTTTTTAAAATCAACCTCGCTAGCTATAATGTGGCGTTGTTCCTGACTTCAAACTAAACGGCGAAAAATAGGCAAAAATGGAAACAATTCAAATTAACATGTATGAAAACCATTCTCAATATAAATATAAAAAAATTTAAATCATATAACTTTTAACCCTAATGTATGCCTCTATACTAGTATATTGTATAATGCATAATATATAATAGTAATTACTGTATATAATACGAATATTTGTTTTATTGTTAATTTATATCACAAAGCTTTACGTCCCTATTTAGAATATATGAGAATATATATAGATCTTTTCAAGAAGGGATAGATTTTTTCTAAACTTTATTTATGAGATACATGTATTTAAGTAACAATTATGCGGCATATACTTAGCAGAAACACTACGAATAGTTTCAACAAATACGTTCACTATTGAAATGCAAACTTTACGCGATTTGTTAAATCTCAGAAATTATAAATTAAGTTAAAGTTATCCATAAAATCAAATATTGTCGGTCATATTTTCATAAAACATATAACAAAGAATATCCCCGTGTTGTGCCCGGGTTGTTTGAAGAATTGATCAACCGGCGACTGCACGTGTCGAATAAGGCGACTAAAGCACTAAGATCTATAAGAATATCAGAAAGTGGATTCGGTTTGTGAGAGCCTCGGCTCCAGAAATTCTTACAAAAATTTAAACGAACAGAAATGTCTCAAATAGGGGATTGACTAATGATGTGATGTGGGACAGAGAGGATTTGAGACAGTCTATTCGTATCCCGACCCTGGTTGAACTAGGATTCAAGGGAATACGGTGATTATGATGATGATGATGGTGATATATCAGTGAATACTTACAATCGCTTTATCAAGTTCCAGCACAATGAAAGCATAGCCAGGTCGATGAAAGTACTCGTAGTAAAGAGCTGGAATGTAATCGTTTCCATCATAAATGTTTCTATCTACATCGAAAACACTCTCAAAATCCTTCAGGTCAGCACGGCGAATAATTGGTCCATTTTGTTTTTGTTCAGACATGGTATGACTAAGGAATTCTCTCTAGATCTACGTACAAATAAATTGACAAACGGAAAATAATTATATTTAGAAACACTTTGGTTGGAAACATTATGACTTTAATCGAAACAGTTAATACTTTTCTAAATTATTAGAATGGCTTTTTAAGTTAACGAATTCACTTAATGCTTAAATGGTTTTATTAATTAGTCTCTCATAATGGAGGCATTGGTTAGCGCATTATCACAAATACGTTTATCGTTTTTAGGCTTAATGGGATAATTTTTGATTTAGCAGGAGGCATGTCTCCTTTCCGAACTTCCTACCCTTTTTGTAGTAATGTTTGCGTTGATTCATATTACGAGTACTATATATAGGAGGAAGAAATAAACTCTTAAATTCCCTTTAACTTCTCTTTTTTCCCAATTTTTAGGTTGACAGAAAAAAATCTATATAGGAATTTTAACTTAAATTTTAGATCGGTCATTCTATTCTGGCTCGAGCCAGTGGCGATGTCGGTAAGTTTTTCGACAGCGGATCAGTAAGTGCGGGATTCATATCCTGGGCTCGTATGTCACTGAAGTCGCTTTCAAGGGAGGAAACTGACGCTAATACTAGCTTTACCAGATTTATTGTCTGACCCACCAAATATACACAACTCGGATATTACGAGTTTCTCCTTAAGAGAAAAACCATTCGTTTTAAAGCAGTCTCGAACTCGCAAAGTCTGGGCTGATAGGAAAGGGTGTCAACGTTGTTCCACAAGATAGTCCTGATGCAGCAAAACTTAACATGTACTAAACTTTACTTACTTGTATTTGTGTCATGTAAATAAAATTTTCGAATAATATAAATACGATAACTTTGATCAATTTAGTCAATTTCAAGCGGAAATGAGATTAATGAAACCATTTTAAACTTTAATTGCTAGCATGTAAAATAATGTTGATAATTGAGTAACTATGAAGACAGCACTTTAACTTAGAAATATTCACGTCTTTCAGTTAGGCTGCAACATAACAATGTCAATAACAAATAATAGTTAGGCTGCTACATAACAATGTCAATAACAAATAACAGTGACAATGCTACATAACATTATCAAGTATTTTACTCTTCTCTAAGCTCAGTTTCCTATAGTCAACTAGACCCTAAATCCTATTTACAAGAATTCAAATATGATTTTAAAAAACAATTTAGAAAATGGAAAGGCTTGTAGTTATATGTTTTAACCCTTCAGCTTACAAGTTATAGCATTAACTTTACAATTTATTCAGATAGCTACCCGAATTTATTAAACTCTCTCAATAAAGCTATACCTGTAGAATTAACAGTAAAGTACGTGTATAACGACAGAGCGAAGCACTGAATACCATCTAGTCTGTAGATAGGAATAGGCCTAAATCAGGTTATTCAGAAGCTCAGGAGGCAAAGATCAACTACAATGAGGAGCTTGTATTATCTGCTGTTGAATATGTTACCGACCGAAAGAGTTGTAGGCCACAAATGTGCGTTCTGCTACACAATACTGTTACTGTTCGTATTTCATATTCAGATTTGTGATATAGCCTAATAATTTAAGGCAAAAACAATAACAAAAGAACATAGTGCTACTGTTGTCATTGACAACATTGAACCCTCTGCAACAAATTCAACCAGAGAAACAGATGGCGGGGTCCAGTAAACGGTGCGAATCGACATCCGTGAATTCAGTCCAGGAAGGATACTAGCGTAAAGAAGGCTTACGTGTTGCCTTGGCTAATTAATACTGAGTGGATAGGAGAGACCAAAGAGAATGGCTTATTATACCATGTGATATATATATATATATATATATATATATATATATATATATATATATTTAGGGTATGTAAGTGATTCATGGTAAATACGGTATCCATATGGTATCTGTGCTTCCTGACCCTACTTGCCGATATGGTATTCTGAATATCGTGTCCAGTAAATTTTTATCTTTATATATCTATCCTTAGACATTAATATTTAACTAGAATAATTTCTATCTAGGTCAACTCGATATCTTTGACAGCCTTGTTTGTGTGTGTGTCACTGTATATTTTGAGAGTATCGAAATAACTATAGTTCTCTCTCTCTCTCTCTCTCTCTCTATTTAGTGCCGAAAACATAATTCCTTTCCCCAAAACTAATTCATCTGGCTTTCTTTGTCTGGTCATTTATAGGCCTATTACTGTTTCGTATCTAATGCAATTCCTATAAGGAATATTTAAAGTAAAGATGGTAAACACGTATTTTGGTAAATAGTCAACTACTTTAAAATCTTTCACTTTTTGGTTTGGGCCTAATCTTGTTGGTTCCCTTCCAGAGTTCACATGCATTTGTCAGCAGTCAGTGATCTGAGATTAATACTACTACTATTAATTATAATAGAGGTTTAACGTTCTTTTCCTCATCTAGGGATGATGTCTCGGACGTACCCACAGCACACATCACTACAGATCAATTCACCCAAACCAATCTGCAAAAGAAATTTGTCTCACATGAAAGTACTAACTGCGTTCCATGTTAAAAAATAATTTTTGAGGCTCATACTCTAGCGACGCGCCCAGCCCCGTTCAGCTACTTATGTTACAATTTTGAAAGTAGTTCAATGATGTTATAGTCATTTATTTACGAAACTTTACAAGTTCAGTCAGGTCGTTTGAAGGGCTTGTAACCTGTAAAGTTTCGCCTAAGGTTTAGTAAGTTTAAAGTTCATAAATAGACGTCAGTTAAGCTAGCTGACCTGAATTGAAGACGTCTGACTATATTTGTTTATTTTTAACAATAATACTAAAGACGCTAATAATAATAATAATAATAATAATATGATATGATATGATATGATACGATACGATACGATACGATAGAATACAATACGATACAATACTAACAATACAATACAATACAATGCAATGCAATGTGATGTAATGTAATGTAATGTAAGATAATTATATATAATATTATCAATATTCTTGTAGCTTTTCGCAGGTCCTCTGCATAGAGAAGATCGATATCTGTTTAGGTTTAAATTCGACCTCGCAACCTGCAAACTCAAACCAGCTGCGCTATCGACTGTGCCGCAGCGGGACGTATAATAATAATAATATAATAATAATGACCATAATAATAATAATGACCTCGAGTAGCCGGGCGGCGATTCAGCACGTATTGCTTGAATCGTTTTTATCAAACCCCAGGTTCTTTACACCGGGGTAAAAATTAATAATAATAATAATAATAATAATAAAGTAATAGTCTGAATACGACTTCAGTCACAGCCGGTGGTGCTGCTGTTCATGCCGCCTCTAGGAAGTTGGATAAATACCGTGATCTGTCCTTAGGATATGAAGTTGTTCCGGTGGCTATTGAAACCATGGGCCCGATGAATCCCGAAGGAGTTGACTTTATTAATGGCATAGGCAGACTTATTGCAGAGCAAACCGGCGATAAGCGAGAGATATCTTTTCTTTGGCAAAGGCTTTCCATGACTTTGCAAAGATTTAATGCAGTCTGCTTCAACAATTCTTTTAAGCCGATTGATGACCTCGAGTAGCCGGGCGGCGATTCAGCACGTATTGCTCGAATCGTTTTTATCAAACTCCAGGTTCTTTACACCGGGGTAAAAAAAAAAAAATAATAATAATAATAATAATAATAATAATAATGCATACTACTATTAATTATAATAGTAATAGTAGTAGTAGTAGTAGTAGTAGTACTAGTACTAGTAGTACTACTACTACTACTACTACTACTAGTAGTAGTAGTAGTAGTAGTAGTAGTAGTAGTAGTAGTAGTAGTAGTAGTAGTAGTAATAGTAATAATAATAATAATAATGATAATAATAATAATAAAGACGCTTTTTTTAATTTCAGGTAAGCTGAATGTGGGTCAATGTTCGAAATTTAAATGGTTAAAAGGGTTGATTATACTGAATATGGCAGCTATCATATATAACGATTCTCTTATATTCACAGGACTGGTAACATGGATAATTGACTAAACTGCCTTATTATTAAACCTGCGGAAAAAATGGTAAAAGATATGGGATGATTACTTTAATGTTTTAGAGCACTAGATGTAACCACATAAGGTCTATAAATTATATATAATCCTATATGTATTGGAATCGATTTTCTTATCTATAAATTCAAAAATATGTATGGATCAAAATTTATTAAAAGGAGGTTTAAATTTGTTAGCCTAATGGTTGATTCGGGTATATTTTTATTAATAAAATACACTTTGTGCAACAGTACTATGGCCGCATTTTTCCTCCGAGACTGCTTTACGGAAAGAGTTCAATAATAGTAAAGTAATTAAAAATTTGATTGCAAATTTACTTTTGTGAGGTTGTTAACTAGGATCATACATCATATAGAGTTAGATACCGAATATAGCAAGTATATGATAAAAGTTACCATTATTGCGATACATAAAATACACTGAGGCGTATTCAAATTTAGCAAGCACACGAGAGACATTTCTCTCATAAACATTCGAAATTGTAAATTAATTAAATAAAGCTAAGCGATATCAATGGTGTTTAACAAGAGGGGATTTAGCGCATTCAGTTAAGCTGTGCGTTAATTGAACGAAGTAAAGCTACGTTATGTGCGGCTAGTAAGTACTTGTATACTCCGTGGGCGACCACTTTGGAAGATGGAGTGTCAAAAATGTGATGGAGTAGATGGAGTGTTACAGCTTAGAATGTAAATAATCCCTCGGTTTTTGGAGGTTACTATTAAATCCGAACCGGATACTATTGGAACTCCAACAAAGGCAACGATTACTAATAACTCTGGAGAGGAAAATAAGGAAATAACGAAAATTACAAAAACAACAACTAAGAAAGGTAACTACATAGAACATGCGATATATCATGTTAGGTAAAAATACGGAATGAAAGAAGAAATAAGAAAATATATTACAAAGCATTTAGTCAAAGTGGCTATTTTTGTTGAAGTATACTCTCTTTAGGCTAAAATTATTCCTAATATTGTCATCGTGACATTCAAACAAGTTATTTAAACAGTAAATGCGTCCATCATCGAAGCAAAACATAACTATGATAACAACACCAATAAAGGTACAGAATTTTAAAGCATTGCGATCAAATAAAGATTGATCAAATATAAAATGACTTTTTCTGTGACAATTAGCCTATTTCTAGAATTTTATATCTTTAGTGCGGTATAACTTTGTAAATAATTGAATATTCGTAAGTCTGTCGGGAATTGATAAAGGATGATCCGGAATCTAAATTAGATCAAATAATTATGCTTCAAATACCTTTAAATCCATTCTTAAGTTAATTAAGCTTTAAATGCGCGAACTAGTAGGACTTTGTTCATTTAATTTAAATTTAATTTTGAGCCAGCTTTAAGCTCCAACTCTAGATCAAACACTCGTTATTTCAAAGCGACAATTACAATAAAATAATAATCGAGTGCAGTTGATGCTGCACTTTTTAGACGATATCTACAAAAAGGTTCTTACAGAGTAAGTGTGACCAATAGTATCTGGTCCATTCGATATGAGACTAACAATAAAAATGACGAAACAATGCTTTACATGTATATTATTGATCGAATCTTCTACATGTTCATGAATTAATCATCATTCAATATATGTCTTTCTACTTGCAAATTCTTTAGATAATATAATGAATTTATATCTTGCTGAATAGTAAATAAGGGTAAACAGGATAATTTTCTCAGGGAATGCATAATAATACGCAGAATACACGAATAAACGGTATATCAAGTTATATGATTTAAGGATCCACTTGAATGTGGACGTGAAGAGGAAAACCTAAGACAGAGAAGAGTGCAGGCGTTTTATATCACGGACCTGCCAGTGGTGGGCAGTGCACTATGAGAGAGAGAGAGAGAGAGAGAGAGAGACAGAGAGAGAGACAGAGAGAGAATTTCACTTCTATGCATATCCTTTCTGTTGAACTAATTTTGTTAAGTTGAGCTATGAAATAGAATCAGACTAGTCGGTCACAACTCACAAGGCCAGGTTGTACTTAATTTATGTTCTCTTAGACAATCAATATACTGTAACAATGAATATACCCTGTATGTAGGCGTACACATGTTGTAGGCAATTGGCGAGTATAAATATACACTAAATTAGAAGTTATATTCGTGCAGGTCCCAAAGAGTTTACTTCAATACAATTGCAATGGAATGAAAAGCATGTATTTAGCTTGAGAGTTCTCAAGCTTAAATCAGGCATGTGCAGCAATGTACTTGGGTTCCTTCGGAGGCACTAGATGTGAACCAGCCGGATTGACGCGGATTATATTAGCGATATCCGCGTTGAAGGCAGAATTCACTTGGGCGTCAATCCCTTGAATCGTTTTCCCTTCAAGTGACTGACTGGGGGCCACAGCAGCAGATCTGTTGGCCGGGTGTTGTCGCTCCCGGTAAAACATTTTTAGAATTAGGTTGAAGACGATCACGTCCAGGATTTCGAAGACAGAAATAGCACTTCCGCCAAGAAAGAGTCCGATATATCCTCCCAAGTCACCTGTCAGGAAGAAGAAAAAGCAATTCCTGTTTATTATCTTATTTATAAAATTTTAATTATTTTATTTATATTTTAAACTTTTTTTTGCGATCTTTTATACTCATCTTAAACTTTTAATTTTAGAACTGTATTTTATTACATGTGAAGTAACGATAATATATCTATTTTGTTGACGTGGGATGCGGTGATTAAGAAGGACAGGTAAAATTAGGCACAGACAAATGATAGGGGTAGGAACATAGAGGATTGTCCCTACCGACCCTAGTCCAACTGGGATTTAAGTGAAGCGAAGAAGACGATGATGATAATGATGACGACGATGATGATGATTATAATATATCTAATTTAGAAATAATTAGAGTAACGGTAATAATAGTATTATAATTGTTTAAGAATTTAACGCCATTTAAATTCTTTGAAGCATCTGGAGTGAATGATCATACTTTAAACTTGCCAGTTGGTCGGGTTAGTTGAGAGAAAATTAGGCAATATTGTAGAGTTGTACTCACTGAAAAAGCTCGTGACGTCGTACGCGGGTTCCTGAACAATCTGCTGATATTTCAGTTCTCCATAGTAAAGATCCACCTTCACAATGTTGTTACTGAAATATGATAAATAGTGCACAAATAAAGTGGTACAATTATTCAATTTTCTTCAAAAGTTCAACGAATTTTTAGGCCAAATATTTTTTATATGTTTTTGTTGTTATTTTAACGGAATGATTTTAAACTAAACTCTATACAAAAATAATATTGTAAAAACTATTAAAATTTAATATATTTGAATCTAGAATCTCTATTCTTTTCGATGTACACTACCGAGCTGTTCACTATCATGAAAAAGCATGGTGTCAATGGACATTCATATGCTGAAGACATTAACATTCATATCAGTGTTCCCATAACATGTATGAATTCGGCTGCTGAACGCATTAGCCATACCCTAGAAGTTATAAAACTGTGGATGAATGACAGCAGAATAAAACTCAATGCTGATAAAACGCAATTTATAGGGATTAACGGAAATTGGAAGATTACCAAGATAAGTATGAAAGATATTTGTGTTCCAAGAATCATTTTTCCGTTGTCAAAAACAGTTAAACATCTTTGTGTTCAGGTTGACATTAGTCTGACAATGAGCGATCAAATTAATTCAATACTCCGATCATGCCTGTTTCAAGTTCGACAGATACGTCTACTTAAGCGTTAACCTTGTCCCTTATCTATCCAAGTATTAGTAAAGGTCTGTATTTGTAGTTTATCTATTTTATCTTGCCAAATACTACAGAGGAGACGGTAACAATAATCAATTATTGTTACCGTCTCCTCTGTAGTGTTTGGCAAGATAAAATAGATAAACTACAAAGAATACAAAATGTTGTTGCGCGTCCAGTATTTGGAAGAAGAAAAATATGACTTTATCACACGGTTCTGCGTGAATTTCACTAGCTAACCAATACTTCAAGGGATCGAATATAAGATTTTTTCCTTTGTCTACAAAAGTTCCAACCAAGCTCCTCTATACCTAAGTGGTACTTGCAAACCAGTTTATACGTTGACGGAGCGCAAGATCTTGAGATCTGCTGAATTTGGAATTCCGCATTCCATGGACTAGAACAAATATGAATGCCAGAGCATACTACATATCTGGACTAACTGTTTGGTATAGTCTTCCCGTCAGTCTGCGTCAGTCTGATCTATCCATTTATGGCCTCCAGAAGACACTTAACCCTCTGATGCAGAACCCCTGGGTCACCCCTGACCCGGGACTCGCATTTTGCCCTATATTTTTTAACGCTACAAAATAAAATCTTGTCATTCTAGGTATTCCTCATTCAATCTATTTTGCATAGGTACGTATATTTTCTAAATTGTATTTTCATCTATCCCCTACTCAGTTGCGAGCTGAAATGGAGAGGTCATAGGTCGTCTTATCGAAAGGCTGTGGAAAGGCTGTGCGATAGTTTTATGGTAATGGGATCTGTTTGATTTATATATGTACAATGATTTGGTATGAGTTACCTGACCTAACGGGCCAACAGAATCCTAGCTTTTTAAGCCCCTATTGGTCTCCTTACGCAGAATTTGGTCCAAGAAATGTGTGCAAAATAGCATATTCCCAGCTGTCATATCAAGATAGAGGTTTGCTGAAATACTTTCGCTTCTGAGATTTGATGACAAGGATACTAGAGATAGGAGAAGAGCAGTAGATAAGTTTGCAACCATCAGAGACTTGTGGAATTCCTTTACTGAACAATGTCGCTCTCTCCACACTATCAGCTTACATGACAGTCGATGAACAGATGTTGAGGTTTAGAGAAAAATGTCCTTTTCGACAGTATATCTAGTCTAAGCCAGATCGATATGGAATTAAGTTTTGGATTTGTGCTGATGCAGAGACGTATTATGTATTCAATCTCAAACCATATCTTTGACGGGAGGAAAGAACAAGAACTCAACCTCTAGGTTCAGAGGTTGTTCTCAGTCTCGTGCAACCAATTGAGAAATCTGGCAGAAATGTCACGTACGATAACTTCTTTACAAGTAAACATCTAGCTGACAAACTGAATGAGTAGAAGTTGACAATTTTTCTACAGTCCGAAATAACTCCGAAATAATAGACATTCCACAAGAATCGTTAGCTAATAAGTCAAAAGGGGCTGGTTCATCGTTGTTTGCTTTTAGTGAAGCAAAAACAGAAGTGTCATATGTTCCTAAACGTAACAGAACAATTGTTCTTCTCTCTACAATGCACAATGACAACAAGATTGAAGGAAACACCAAAAAACCTGAAATGATCATGGATTTTAACAGAACGAAAGGAGGTGTTGACAGTGTTGACCCATTCTGCCACAGATATACTGTGAAGCGGTCAACTCGTCGTTGGCCATTGTGCATTTTCTATGGACTTCTTGACATTGCAGTAGTAAATTTATTCATTGTGTTTCTCCATAACAAGACTGATTTTCATTCCAAGGAAAGTTGCAAGCGCAGGATGTTCATTAAAACATTGGCCATGGACTTGATGAAGCCACAACTGCAGTATCGACGGGATAATTATCGGGCCTTATCTGATCGTATTCGTTCATCCTTGAGTGCCGATGGATAAACCTGTGCCAGTCAGCCTAAACCAACACGGAAACTGTCGGAAAGAAGTGAGAAGTGCCCTGCCCTACCGCAAGAGACAGGAAAGTGTTCACTGAATGCTCTATCTGTCACAATCGTGCCGGCCCTGACCACTCCACAACTACAACTAGCATAGAGTGTGTAAATCGTGCAATTGTGCGTGATTTACCAGTATGTGTGCATCAATAACTTACATTTTTTCTTTCAGATTTACAGATTTCATTGAAGTTTTAAGAAGAATCACTGTTAATTCATTAATTAACCTTAATTCACTAAACATAAGCATTAAACTTGTCTACCCAAACTAAGTCACAGCATAAACTTTATAATTTAGCAAGGATTAAAATTTAATGGTGTTTCAAAGTATTTTTTGCTGAAACGTACCATGACATGATATCTTGATGATGATGACGTCCCTGACATCATCTCTCGCTTAGGAAATGGACGTTGAATCTTGTATTGTTATTATTACCATTAATTGCAATGATAAACATTGAAAGTTTTGCATACTGCTTTATTTCTGGCTATTTTCTGCGAATAATTATGACAATAAATGTCACGGGTCAGGGGTGACCCGGGGTTTTGCATTAACGTCAGTCAAAATACATATACCTTCTGCATCCGAGGGTTAAACTCTCCTATTCGATCGAGTATACACGTATTTCCACTTGTAGCGCAACTGTGGCATGTTGCATATTGCAGCGCGTACATGAATGTACTTATAATAATAATGATTATTATTATTATCATCATTATATTATTATTATTATTATTATAAAGACTTTGGATTATTTCCAAATCATACCTTATAAAGCTCTCGTCCATTACTAGTAAATCTAGGAATGTCTTAAGAAAGGACTGTACATCCGTCGTTTTAACATTGACATCCTGTTGCATGGATTTCAATGAACCTTGTAGTTCAACAAGAGCGCTCTTCAGGATGTCACCGTATCCCTGGAGGATAAACGAGAGCTGGTGCGGTGCAGCTGTGGCGGTGAAGCGCTCAATGGTAGTGTCTCCCGGCCAAGTTTTCCAGATCTCCGTGGATTCCAGTTCAAATCCGTAAAGCTGATAACAGGACACACAATTTGTTTAAGTAAGAAATAGTGGTCTTTAAACTTGTTATATCATAGATTTGATTAATAATTTAAAATTGATTCCTTGTTGTATTTTATGGCATTGGGCACACCTCGTCATAAGAAGAATTATCTCAAGAATAATGGCATGTCAATAGGGATGCTATAGATTGTTCAAAGATCCACTGTATGTGGATGTGAACTTAAGTTGACAAACGAAAGCCAGTATTAGTATAATTATTATTAGTATCTTTATTATCGTTATTATTACTATTATTATTATTATTTTTTTTTATTTCTTTTATTTTTTTTTATTTTATTTTTTAACCCCCTAAGAAGGGGATTCTTTTTTTTGAACATGCTCTCCACTCTGAAATGCCGTGTCACCAAAAGTAGCTCGGAAACAAACTGCATTGTATTGCTGCAGAGCCATTGACAAACATTGCCACAGAAAAGTTTTCTTGCGAAGATTATTATTAGTATTATTACTATTATTATGATTATTATTATTATTATTGTTTTATTTTTTTTAAATACCCCGGTATAAAGAACCTGGGGTTGATAAAAACGATTCAAGCATTACGTGCTGAATCGCCGCCCGGCTACTCGAGGTCATCAATCGGCGTAAAAGAATTGTTGAAGCAGACAGAATTAAATTATAAGACATATATATTCCCACTTTGGACATACTTTATCTATCCTTACCATTTTCGATCATCGGACCGGCTTTCATTTCAGGACCTTACTTCTACTCAGCACATTTAATTTGCAGATTAGTCTGGGTGAATTGGTCTGTAGTGATCTGAGCAGTTGGGATGTTCCTGACGTCATCCTTGGATGAGGAAACGGGCGTTAAACCTTTATTATTATTATTATTATTATTATTATTATTATTATTATTATTATTATTATTATTATCTTACCTCTTTACTTAGTAACCTTGCAGTTGGTTTGCGCCACACCTGTAGAGATCTCGCATATTTATCGACATCATTTGATGTTTCAAGTACTGTGAAATTGTTGAAGGAAGTCAGGTATGACATCATCGTCCTGTAATTCTTCTCCAGTGCAGCTACCTCGTTGTTAATTATAGTTGTCAGAGAGGAAAAGGTTACTTGATCTGCCAAGTCCAGAATTCGAATTATATTTAGAGGAGCGTGTTCGTTCCAGTAATTGAAACTTGTCGCCAATTTCATTAGAATATTTTGCAGGGATGACCAAATGTAGTTAGCATGCATATAACGTATAGACAATGAATCAGTTTCAAGCAAGGCTAACGCGGGCTTAAGACTCTCAGTGGATATTGTCGGCAAATCGAGTGACAGCGAATTCAAAAAAGCTGCAAAACTCTCGAGAAATATTTTAAATTGCGTCATACATGTTTCCAGATTCACCATCATATCGTACCATTCTTTGAGTTTAACGCTGATTTCAAAGAATGCAGTTCGTAAAGCGTATAAATTGTCTCCAATGTTTGAACTTGCAAATTCTTCTGTTCCTGGTATGACGCTGTTTAAGATAATCGTGAAGTTTTTCAATTCACTTGAGAGGACACTGAAGGCCTCCCCGCATTTTCCATCTATCGTGTTCCTGGCGCATGGGAGCCGCATATCATAAATGGGTGTATTATTGGCTTTTCCAAAAACCCTCCTAGTGTTGTTAATGACAACCAGGAGTAGGTCTACTTTAGCCTCTACATTGCGTACGAAATCAATTTCAACTTCCGTTAAATTATCTTCCCTCTCCAGCATGTCGTAAATGACGAGAAATGCCTGTGACGCGGATTGAAGCCGGGACGCTAGAGCAGTAGCCGTGGATTGTATATCTCTGTCGTAGCACTCTGTGTAGTTGTTGAGTAGAGACTTCCCATTTGTGATCAGGTCGTTCCTCGCAAGTGTTTGAAGTGCGTTGAGAGAATCGTATACCCTCTGTGTTGTTGAAGTAGTGTCATCAATGAGATTCCATTTTAGATTTTGTCTGTAGTAAATATTATTCACTTCAAGCATGCATTACTTCATGGAAGCAAGACATAAGTTAAAGCTAAGGCCAAGTATATCATCAGTTTCCTGCTCGAATTGCATGCCAGTGTCGGGAATAGCTCTGTTATACATGTACAGGTACATGTCGGCCTTCATATAAATACTTACACATACAGAAGTTTCAGCACATGAGCTTCAGTGCATTTGTTTTCCCTATATATGTGTGGCGGAGTGTTCGGGTGACAGTTTTCATTATTTTATGCATTTTTCAAATACATCGATTGCAGAGAAAATGAGACAACATGATTAATGTGCTTGTAACTTCGAACTATTAACTACCAATCAAAAACGATATACCAATTACTGTACAAACACTGAAATACATATACAAGTGTAACCTATTTGCAATTACAGTGTTTATCAACCGCTACGTTCCATAACTGCTTCATGGTTTCAGAACCGCAACGTAAGACCTTAAGTCCTCATGCAATCATTTTTTTCATTTTTGCACACCATTATTTTTATGCAGATATCTTAAATGGGTACGAATTTTATTACTTGAATCTCAAAGTTCCGCAATCAGTTCATTCAGAAATTATCACAACTTATGGCACTAAAGCAGTAAGCAGTAAAGCCTTGAACGATAAAGCTTAATTTAACGTCCATGTATGGCGCGAAAGCTATTCAGTGTCTATGATAGTATCTGAACCCTTCTGATATGAAATTACAGTCAAACAAATTACCTACCTAATACCATAGTAGGCCACTTACATGAAATACTTAGAAACAACAGTTTTGAAATTGTAATTTTAACTCTTACATAATAAAATTTAAATCTGAAACGAACCATCAGTTACAGCCTATATTTAGCCTACTGTTGTGCATTATTAAACCTATACGATTCTAAACATTAAAACAGACATTGAATTAAATAGTTGGCTTGAAAATGAAAGCAACTAACACCAAAGCAGCATGAGAGACGTTCAGTTGCTGCAGCAATGATAGCATATTCAGAAAGGAATCGACGTTCATTCTCATACTCAGATCCAAGGCTTTCGTATATCTCTCGCGAAATTCGCGAATATCCAGGTACTGTTGGATGCTTTCAATGGAAATCTTTGACTGAGATGGAGAAGGCGAGAAATCTGTGATGTAGCATTCGTCAGGGCAGTGCTCACAGGCTGTTTCGTTCATTGGACGTCTGATGGCGTCTGTGAAAATACATTGTTTCAAATTATAATGTGAAGTTAATTTTTGGCCATTTACATATAAAACATTATAGACCTAGTTAATGGCTGTGAACAGCAAGGTATAATGTGGAGCAGTCATCAATGGTAAAATGAAAAATAAGTCAATATGTTACAAAATTTACGATAAAAATATATACAAATAATGTCGTATTCATATAGTATATTATATATTGTATACGTAATTTATAGCCAATTTTATATATTTGCATATACATAAAAAGAAAAAAAAGCAATAGGACAGGGAGTATAATAAATAGCCGATAAAAGGGCCTCTCATTACAGTTAAAACTAAGTTAGGCTAAATAATTTATGACTAAACGTGTAACAAAGTAGCATGACTCTTTATATTACACAAAGAGCTTAAACATTGCAGGTTGAGGGTGCAGTTTGAATATGACAAAATGTGCTGTATCAATTAACTTGAAGTTATACGGAATTAACAAGTAAGTCAATATAAATTACAAGAAATTCATATAATGTGCTAAAATTAAAATAAATATAATTGTACTTCATGCTTAAAGTGACATAATAACAACAGTAAAATTGCAAACAAAGGTATATAACTAAATATTTCAATATGAAACGTTCAATATTTAAAACTATCCGAATATTTTTATATAAAATTTAAATGATAAACTCTATTCATTTAGACAAACTTGTCATTATTTCCTAAAAAGCAAATTCTCTTTCGTCGGCTACTTATTATGTTAAAATATCGCAACACTTTCTTTTAGATATAAGATCATAGGATATGTTCTAACAGAGGGGGGGGGGGGGTGTTAACGTATGTATTAGAACTAAGGGTTTACAGGAAAAAATAAGGAAAGACTTTGGCTGAAGGACATCGATACTTCAAAACTCATTCGTTTTTAGAGCCTTGGGATCTGAAATGAAAAGCATATTAATAGCAGCAATCCTATTCAATGAAGATGCGGAGGAGATATAGGCTTATGCTAAAAAGCCTGTTATAATCAAATATTAGCATAGTAGACATGTTCAAAGTAACAATTTGTTGACTCAATAAGAATAAGAAAAAATTGATCATATAAAACAAAATAAAGAAATAGAAAATTTTAAATTTAACTGCAAAAATGTTTAACGAACCATCCCTTAAAAGAAGGAGAAAGTTTCCATCATCTAGCGTACATCTCATTTCCTCCTCCAAGTTGCACACGCGGTCAGTTCCTGCAGAAGAAAATAAATTATTATAATAATTTAACTGAAACCCAATCTCAATGTGCTATAGGGCTACCTTAACCCCTTTCAAGCGTAGGTCTTACATGATTCTGCATGTGTACTCAGTCGTCATCGTGTGGTGCTTTGACGCCTGTTTGTGTAGAGTCCGCAAGAGACGTCCCTGACATTGCCTTTTGACGAGGAACCAGACGTTAAATTCTTATTGATTGATTGATTTATTTATTGATTGATTGACTTTAGAATATTGTTTTCAATCTGTCAGCAAACGAAAGAATATCAGATTGTTTATTAATTGAAAATGTAATATCACGTCTCAGGGCTGAGGGCATATGATATATGCATACACTTTATGTACAGTATAGTCATATTGTGTCATAACGCACTATATGTCATACTTTTTGGACTAAATGACGTCCATGACATCATCCTTGTATGAGGAAACGGAAGTCAAACCTTTATTATTATCATTATTACTATTCTCATACTTAAGAGAAATATTTAAATTCCAACTGATATCTTTTATACTAATGAGTGTGACATAAAGGAACTGGTCTTATAAATCTCTCGACTTCCTGAACCAGTGTAATTCTCTATCTCAGTGCACTGCCTACTAGCAGGTCCATGGTATATAACGCCTACACTCTTCTCTGTCTTTCATTTGTCTCTTCATATCTACATATGAGTGAAACTTTAAACTCTGTAGCAATAGGCTACTTCTCATTCCTGTTATTATATACCATTTTCTTGAGGGAATCTGTTTATGAAGAGGTGGCCCCCTATACCTTCCTCAGCCTAGACTAACATTTACTGGGCAGGGACGACTTTCTCTGACAAAACTATTCTGTTACAAAGTATAATTATGTTTGATTAATTAAAATCATCGTAGAATTTACTAAAATAAATGGTATGCAAAATGATACCCGATATGCATAATCTTACACGGCATGTTTGTTGAGACCTACATGAAACATGTAAAAACTTATCATACGCGTATATGGCCTACTTTAGATCATAACTGCTAAAAATAGAACATAGCTTATTAGACATGTAAGGAAATTATCTTGCAAGTACGGATTGCAAATGATAGGCCAACAATAAGTATCAGGATTTTTGATGAAAATAAAATATTTTATCAGTATAAGTATCCTCGCTAATAGTATTTTGCTCTTATAATCTTATCGGATGTGCAAGGATTGAACTTCTCATATAAGGATCTTATCTGACATGTAAATACTTTGCCTTACATGAAAGACCTTACCATATATTTAAGTTCATACAAGGCGTAGATGGTTCCTAGCTCGCCAATAAGAACACATTACTTGACAAGTGGGGATCTCACCAGGCATGTAAGGTGCTCTACATCCACACGCCTCCACCATTTGCTTAGTCCTGCACTCCAGGCGACACTTGGCTGCGGTGTACACTTCGGAGGAGTCGTAATAGTGTAGCGACCTGTTCGCACATGTTCCCCAGGGTGCCGTCAAACTCTGGGTCTGAAATAAAATGTGTAGGCTATTCATGAAAAGAGTCCTAGTCAAGTTTCCTGCACGGTATGCTGAATGTACATGTAAGCACGGTTTGCTCCACATCACAAGTGTCGGTAGCTAGGTCTCCAACCACGGATGGGTGCCATTTAGGTAATATCGTAAAACTAAATTTTGGCTGCCATATACGTGTAGCTTCTACTAAACATCTAGATCTATCCATTTATTGGATGACACGCACTAAAGAAGAAAGACATTTGATATCGAGCTGTGAGGATAAAGATATGAAGATAATCGTCAATTAACAATTTCTTATTCTTTGCATGTCTTACTCTGATTGAAAAACGTAAGGTAAAACTATTCTAATGTTTATTGAGGCCCGGATTATTATTCTTTGCACTGAGCGTAAGAAGATAGAATAAACTTACGGACAACTATTTAGCTCCGTTATATTTACACTTATTATACTAAATTTTAAAAAGTGTAAGAATTACGATGGTTGTTTCACTAAATTGTGCGATAATTTAAAATTATTTTATTGGATGAATGTTAAATTCATCAACCAATGAATACATGTGAAACAGAGACCAAAGTTTTCAAATTAAAAAGCCTACAGTTACAAAAGTAAAATTGTAATTCATAATTCAAGAATAATAATAATTAATAATAGAATAATAATAGCATTGTCAAGATTGATATTAAGCTCTTTGTTGATATATATGCACTTGTTGAAAGCATTTCGATGCAATTAACTAAAGAAATGAAGTTTGCAAAATTACTCGACACAACTAGTTAACCTTTTGTGGCACGCATGGGATCACATTGACGAACTCACCATTTCTATGGATTTATTTTTGCACAAATGGATACCACGGGCTTATTGTCTAAAACAGCAGCATTGAAAGTCCTTGATATCGAATAATTTGACATCACAAATGATGAAGCATATGCCAGACCCTAATGATAACGGTGAGGAAAAATTGATATGGTTGAAGTGAGCAGTGAGCATGCTTGTGATAGCGAGGTGGAAATAAGCGAGGACGAAGAAGTATGGAACATCCTAGAAGACGTATAAGAAAGTTCTGCTGAATGTAGCTGGAGTGGCCTGCGTAACTTTTATAGAAAACGAATATATATTGAATATTTATATATATATATATATTGAATATATATAAATGTGTCAAATAGAATATATATAAGTGTCAAATCGGTATTCATTCTCCTCGTCAAGAATATGCAATAATTCGATGTATTGAGTATGGAACGCCTAAATAGACTGATCTTAAACTGCTACATTGATTAGTTTGAATGTGGATTACTTTGACTGAATAAGTTGTGATTAGTTTGAATGTCGATTACTTTGAATGAATAAGTTGTGATTAGTTTGAATGTCGATTACTTTGAATGAATAAGTTGTGATTAGTTTGAATGTCGATTACTTTGAATGAATAAGTTGTGATTAGTTTGAATGTCGATTACTTTGAATGAATAAGTTGTGATTAGTTTGAATGTCGATTACTTTGAATGAATAAGTTGTGATTAGTTTGAATGTCGATTACTTTGAATGAATAAGTTGTGATTAGTTTGAATGTCGATTACTTTGAATGAATAAGTTGTGATTAGTTTGAATGTCTATTACTTTGAATGAATAAGTTGTGATTAGTTTGAATGTCGATTACTTTGAATGAATAAGTTGTGATTAGTTTGAATGTCGATTACTTTGAATGAATAAGTTGTGATTAGTTTGAATGTCGATTACTTTGAATGAATAAGTTGTGATTAGTTTGAATGAATAAGTCGTGATTAGTTTGAATGAATAAGTTGTGATTAGTTTGAATGAATAAGTTGTGATTAGTTTGAATGAATAAGTTGTGATTAGTTTGAATGAATAAGTTGTGATTAGTTTGAATGAATAAGTTGTGATTAGTTTGAATGAATAAGTTGTGATTAGTTTGAATGAATAAGTTGTGATTAGTTTGAATGAATAAGTTGTGATTAGTTTGAATGAATAAGTTGTGATTAGTTTGAATGAATAAGTTGTGATTAGTTTGAATGAATAGTTTCTGATTTGTTTGAATGTTACACGCTTAGAAATTAGCAAGACTTTCTGCTTTTGTGAAACTAAAAAAATAATTAATAAATATTAAATAAATAATGTAGAATTCTATTCTCTTTCATCTAAAACTACAGCTATATTATAATGAAACATTAGTAGTAAACTAATGAAAACACGATATGATCATTATATTATGAAAATAAAATAATAAATTAGTAAAATAATGCAAAATAGGGGCCTACATTGAGGTCAAATTGACCATAGATTACCTTCAGTGTAAGTTTTCTCATGTGCTAGTAAAGGGTTAAAAATATATGTTTAACTTATTAAAATTACCGTTGCGTAGCCGATTTCAGCGAGTGTGTACATCCCGGGTGGCACGGATATACCCAGATTCCAAATCTGCTCAACGTTATTGAGGTCACGTAGATGAATCTAAATAAATGACAATGAAAGGAATAAAGAAATATGGAATTGCATAGCTCTTACTGTTTAAAATATAACAGAATGAAATTTTTAGAAATCTTAAGTCAATGAAAAGCACCGCAATGATAACAAATAGGCCAACAGTAAGTTAAGTTTATTTGTATAAGGTACGAGTCAGAGGTGGTCCTATTTTGGATGAATGTCACGACACAATTTATCTAAATACAGATCCAACCCATCTAGGTACTGATCCAACCCATCTAGGTACTGATCCAACCCATCTAGGTACTGAGCCAATCATCCAAACCCAATCAAAGTTATATGCAATCCATCAAGATACTGATCGAGCCCAAAAGGTACTGATCTAACACATCAATGTACTGAACTAACCCATCAAGATACCGATATAACCCAACAAAGTACTTATCCTATACATCAAGGTACTGAATGAACCCATCAGGACATTAAACTAACTCATGAAGATTCCGATATTACCCAAAAGGTACTTATCTAACACATCAAGGTACTGATCTAGCACATCTAGGTACTGAAAAAATCCATGAATGTATTGATCCAACCAGCCAAGTTCAGGCTGCTCGCAGATAAGGCCACACATCCCACCCAGAATCGACACAAAGTCACTCGTTATTTATTTTATTAATTTATCAGTAATAGTTTTTTTATATCTACGTTAGTTAGATTTAGTTAATATTTGGTGTTTTCTGATGACAAAATATGAGCAACAGACTTACTGCATAGTCAGTATCACATATTTGCTGTATTGAATAGATTATATATGATTAATAATTGAGTGCTTAAAGTATTTTTATATCCAGCTTGATGCATTATATTTGAATGTAATTCTTGTATGAGTCAGCTGTTTAGATCTCCGTCGTGGGTGTGGCTTAAATATATTTTGAGTTCCTGATTGGTCGGCCTGCCTGGACAGAGGAGAATTCGAGACGTTTAGAAGAGTAGACTGGGGACAAGTGAAAAAGGATTTTAGACGTTTTTGGAAAGATACAAGTAAAGATAGAGATCATTCACGTCTAGACGACATAAATCGGTTCGCACATCGCAATCATTAAATATGCCATTACTTACCTTCGCACCGACGTCCTTTTCACGAGACAAAATATTTTCATACTGCTCCAAGTTTAAAAGCAGCTGCAAACCGTTAATCATATTATACCTTACTTTGCACACCAATATTAAATTTTGTTTACAACTGCAAAACTCTTGGTAAAATGGTGTTATTTAAATATACGTCAATTGCTTTTTCTAAGTAACGAGCTTCGTAGGAAAATGTTAGTATAATATTTGTTAAGGATATTTCGTTTAGAAGAGAGATCATTGCTAAAATATGCAAAATAAAAGATTTGAAATTTATATACTAAGCGTTCTACCTGATTTGGCTGGAGGTTTTATCTGGTATGTTATATTGTAACCTTGCTTAGTAACGGACACATCACTGTGGAAATCCAGTGTGACCTTGGATGTCTTCATGCTAATTACTTTGTCAATAGCCTGACCGCAGTACTTATTATATGCATAAGTAGACTTGCTGAGATCATCATAGTAGGAAATCTGTCAAATTAACAATATATTCAGAAAACATATTTCATCTCATTTAAATATTATACTTAAATAATATCATTTGATAACTAAATTTTATATAAATACAATCCAAATATTAAAGCAGCACATTTAGAAGTGTTTTTCGCCGAAGTTAGACGTGACGTGTATTGCTAATTGTACCTCGTAATCCAGCAATTTTTCAGTAGATCGGAAATCTTACATTGTTTCAAAACTGCTAAAGATTAGCAATAAATTTATCAGTTTTCGCATATCAGTATATTATGATCTACAGATTATACATAGATTGAGCTCTCAGTGCACTGCCTATTGCAGGTTCATGGCAAATAACACCTCCACTTACATGTATTTATGTCTTCCGTTTTCCTCTTCATGTACACATATGAGTGGATAAATCATGCTTTGGCATTTCTGATTGTGCTTTATCCCTTCTCACATCATATCTCTCATGTCGCTCACAATCGGTTGTTATTGGTCAAAATCGCTCTTCTGAACTACCCCTCCTATTCGGTGTTCCCCAAGGTCCAGTGTTGGGTCCATTGCTCTTCTCTTTACATATTACTCCTCTTAGCTACTTGCTTGCTCATCTTCCATCAGTTTTCCTTTCTATACAGACGACACGTAACTGTATATTTACTTTTCTAATCATGATTCTGATCAGAAACTGGCACATCTCTCATCCATTGTAGACTAGGTTTATCCCTGGTTTTGTGCTAACCGTCTTTCTGTCAATCACTCCAAAACTGAATACCTTTTAATTGGCACTTCTTTGCAAAGAAATAAAATTACTAATAATTTTGTTAATTTTTAGAATCTTGCTCTTTCACCGTCTCGATATGCCAAAAACATTGAAGTCATATTTGATGGATACCTTGACTTTAAATCCCATATCTCTTCTGTTTGTCGCGCTTCTTTCTTTCAGATTCGTCAGATTAGGCAAATACGTACATCCCTTACTAGAAATCCAGCCACTATCCTTGCCAATTCTATAGTTCATTCAAAGCTCTACTACTGTAATTCATTATTAAATGGATTTCCTACTTCTTCTCTCAATCGTTTGCAGCATGTCCAAAATTCTCTTGCACGTGTTGTCTGCAAGTCCTCTCGACTTCAATTTCGCTCTCTTGCTCTACTTCGCAGACTTCACTGGCTCCCTGTTAATCAACGAATAAAATATAAAATAGCTCTATTAACTTTCAAAACTCTGCATGCCTTCTTACTTATCTGAAATTCTTCTTCCCTATCGTCCCTCACGTTCA
The DNA here is from genome assembly GCA_905160935.1 of Enchytraeus crypticus. NCBI lineage: Eukaryota > Metazoa > Annelida > Clitellata > Enchytraeida > Enchytraeidae > Enchytraeus > Enchytraeus crypticus. The sequence continues at coordinate 2,874,992 of CAJHZI010000414.1, read as the reverse complement.
CTTCGTTCCACCGATGCCAATCTTCTCTCTGTTCCAAATATTCTGACATCATTGGGCAGACTTTCTTTTTCTTACGCAGCACCCACAATCTGGAACTCTTTACCTGCTAATTTTCGCTCTTGTTCTGCTCTTTCAACATTCTCTAGCAAGCTTAAGACTTACCTTTTCCCACCGCAGAATAATCAATCTACCCTGACCATTTCTGATCATCGGACTGGTTTTCATTTAGGACCTTACTTCTCAGCACATTTCTTTTGCAGATTGTTCTGGGTGAATAATCTGTAGTGATGTGTGCTGTTGGGGACGTCCCTGACATCATCCCTGGATGAAGAAACGGACCTTAAACCTTTATTATTATTATTATTATTATTATAATTATTATATTCAAATCATCTAACATTGCGCTACTTTGGTATATTATAATTATTATTATAATTGTAATTATAATTATAATTATAATTATAATAATAATAATAATAATAATATTAATAATAATATTAATAATAATATTAATAATAATATTAATAATAATATTAATAATAATATTAATTATTATTATTATTATTATTATTATTATTCCTAATATTACTATTATTATTATTATTACTAATATTACTATTATTACTATTATTATTATTATTATTAATAATCTGTAAACTTTCCCCTTTTACCAAAACCTCCACAAGTAATCTTTTAACTTCTTCCGAATATTCTTCTTGCATATTAATTTTAATTTAATTTTTTTGTATTCATGTTCATGAATTGAATTAATATTTAGTAGCATTTGAAATAGAGTATCTTCTGTGTCAACAGCGTGCATTTAGAGAAATTCTAATGTCAGTGGACCAAAATTTACTCAGTAAATCGAGATTATTCTGGCTATGTACATGTAGTTCAGTTACTTGTGCACATTTTTACTGATATTCATATCTAATGAGTAAAATCTAGTAACTAACAGAGAGATAGTCCCACGCACAGTCATTGGAATATTCCAGATCGAAAGTTTGAGGGAAGAGGATGACTGTGCTGCCAATCGGCGCATGGATCGTCTGCGTACAGTCCACGTTGATGTCGTAAATTAGAGGAAAGTTGACCGTCACCAGAGAGCCCGTAGCCGCGTAGTAATCCCCGCAGATTGATTGGGTTAAATCTGCAAGCAATTACTAGTACTAGATTACGATTGTCGGAAAGATTGTAATTTGTTAGTGCCATTATGTTAGTTTTATGTTTACGTTTATGTTATTGTTTAGAGTATGCTTTGCTATGTTATGTAGTACTATGATACGCTAAGCAACGTTGCGTTACACTACATTACTTTATATAACGTTATGTTGAGTTACGCAAAACTGTTCTATGTTATTTTACGTTGCGTTAAATAATATAAAATAACATAGCGTCATGTCACGTCGTGCCATGCCATGCCATGTTATGCTATTTTATCCTATTTTATGTTATGCCATATCATGATATTTTATGTTGTTATGCTATGCTTGTTGTTATATTATGTTATGTTATGTCATATCGAGTCACATCGAAAATTGATGTTGCGCTTTGGTATTTCAAAGTTTACCGTATGGCGTCTTCTCGATAACAATAAGCTACGGTTAATGGTGATATTAATGCTGCTAGATTAGGTATGTTAACTCTGATCTTAATGCTTATATTAAATTAATTGTTTATGATGAAATTACTGTTGATGATAATAATAATTACGGACGTGTATCATCACATAATATTTACTTAAATACATGAAAACTAAAATGACATTCTAAAAAACAATAGAAGGCAAACTAATAATTAGCCTAACCCGAATATTTCCCTTTATAAAGTAGGCATTACGTATTAATACATTTTTATAATAGTACATACTTTATTTCATCAAAACATGAAAAATCTAAAAAATCCAATAAAGGAAAGTACTTTAATATTTTTAATATTTAACTATTTTTTTAATACTATTGTTTACAACATTTTTGGCATGTAATCTGTAAACACCTGTAAAGAAATCGGTCAGTCTTTAGACTAAAAGCCAAGAATTAAACATACCACGTTGTGTTAGGGTTAACTCAAATGTGTAGGTGAATTTAGACGTCGTAGTGGTGACTTCGTAACCGCAGAGATCCACAACGAAGGTACAGCTGACTGACTCAGATTTATCTGATAAAAGAATTTGTTTAATGTCAATCAACCAGTTAATCCAAATTCCTATAAAATTCTTAATTCCTGATCATAATACTTTCAAAATAAATTACTATGCTGTTAATGATATATTATATATTTCTGAAAAAATATTAAGCTCTATTTCCGCAAATCATGTAACTAAAATATAGACCAAAGCCTAGTTTCCTTTCTAATGCTGATATATATTTATGCTATTCTAACTAAAATGTCATAGAACTACAAACGACTTAAATTTCGAGAAGAAATGTTCAGAATTAGCAATAGGTTGTGTGTAAACATTCATTGAGGGGTATGCCTAGATGTTAAGAGTGTTCGCCTCGGATATAAGTGGTTTAGGTTTGAAGACCAGGCCAATCAGAAAATGATTGATAGCCCACCGGGCATTGAAGATTGAGCATGAATCGGTGTAGGCTATTAACAGACGCTAACAATAGCCAATATATGGGGACCCAGGCTTCCTGCCCACTGGATCCGTCATTGCAAATCTATGAGGTGAATGGAAGAAGGTAGAGATAAAATTCCCAAGTTGGTGTGTACCAGGTGTTCCTACTTAAGTAACCAGTGCGCGACGCCATGAATATGTCGCTAGGCAGTAAACGAGTAAACGCAGAGTTAAGTGTTACACAAAACTCACAGCTTTTGATAGACGGTGAGCAAGCTGCGGCGTTGATATCTGTATTGTCCACCGCTACATTCGTAATGTAAGGTTCTCCGTGTGTGGCTTCAAACTCCAGATATGAAAATCCCTCCGGTGCACAAAAGGAATACTGATCCCAGTGAGGCAAGGTCACACCTGTCTGAGCTGGAATGATGTTCTCGACAAGAGTTCTCCCCAACAAAGATCTCAGTCTTACCACGAGAGCCACTGAGGGATCACTGCTATTTTTGGGCATGTGATACTTGAAGAGAACTTGTCCAGAAGCTGGAAATGAATTGGGGGGAGAAATCAGCCGAACTCTGTCTCCTAACAGTCCTGTCACTGAGCTCACCAGCATATAGTGACCTAGATATATTAATTAATATGTCTTGTTATGTTAAATGCTATATTTTTTTATCTGTTCTGCATTGCAATTATAACCTATAATATTACTCTCAACATTAATTGGTGGTATTTATTTAAAGTAATGAAAAGATAATTAACGATAAATTACAGTCGCATTATTTATTGCTGAAATATTGTAGATTGTAATGGATATCCAAGTTCTTAATATTGGTAGTCCAATGTTTGCTATTAGTATTAGGATTTCAGAATGGGATTAGCTTAATGTAAGAAATAAAAAAAACATAAAGCCTACATCTCATGCCACACCATATAGCTACTTTTAGATAATCATCATCATTATCACCCTCCCTTAAATACCAGTTTAACTATGGTCAGGATATCTTTCTTCTGTTCCTTTAAATTGCTGTTGCTGTTTTTGAAACCAAGACGCTCACCAACCGAATGCTCTTTCTGACGTTGGTTTAGATCTTGTTGTTATGTCTTCATTTACGACACGAGCATTTTTACACGGTAGGTCTATTCTACAAGCGAACCGACAAATCACCGTGAACGGATACAACACGGGGAGCCTAGTTTAAATAATGGCTCTATACAATATCAAATGCCCTCATAGGTAATGATACATTTAAAAAGATACACAAAATAGTGTAGCAAATAAAAAATACCTGAACTCCAGCCTCCGGCGTCCAATAGAGGAGTTCCCTGAGCAGAGGTGCTCTCACTGGCAGTGACGTGGGTCCAGGAAAGAGCTCCAGTCTGGGTGGAGTAGTATCCACCGATAAATGGATGCTCAAAGGCAGAATAAAGTGAACGCATCATGACTGCTCAAAAATTTTATAAAGTATATAAATATATACATGTAAAACTAGGTTTAAAATCGCGATATTGATTCGAAGAAAGTCGCATTAAAACGTGTCGTTCTTGATTTTTTCAGAAGTGGCTGATGATTATGCCATTTATGATTAAAATATCTCCATAAATATTCAATGATTAACTCTTGTATTTATCATTTATTGTTAATAAATGATAATCAGTAGTATTAAAATTGGTGGACTTTTACGAGCTGAAGTGATTTAAGAATAATTATAAGAATAGTAATAAAGGTTTAATGTCCGTTTCCTCATACAAAGATAATGTCAGGGACGTCATAATGAATTTAATGAATATGATATTAATGCAGTTTGGGTATGGTCAGTCGTCTAGTCTAAACGAATCTACATAAAGTTGTTGCAGTAACGGTTAACCCCATTGCGCTAGCCTTTACGTGCTTTGATGCAAAATCACGAGCATAAATTAAATTATCAAAGCATAATATGAACTAGTTCTAACATAATATAATTGATAAATTTAGTTGTAGCTTATTGTTTAAATGAATGATCCGAAATCAAAAAGCTATTTATGTAGAACTGTGTGATACCTGTATAACATACAACTTTGCAGCACATAATTACTCCTAGAAAACAATCCTCAACTATCGGAACCCGAAGATCTCTCTACTCCTCCTGATTTTAAGTGCTCGTTTGAAAATTTCATATTAACACAAATCGTTCTGAGATGGGAGAAATCTACAATAATTATCTTCAAACGATCCTTTAGTGAAGAGTTGCTACACCTCTTGTGTATCAGTTAAATGCGTCAAATCTCATCGGAGTGCATTCGAGTTGACTCGAGTTCGAGGCTTGAGCTTTCAATTTAATATCACTGATAACTTTGTGTTGGAGTATATGTATTAAATGTAATTTGTGATAGTGTAAGATTGCAGTAGAGAGAGAGAAAGCGATAGTGAGATATAGAAAGAGTGATTGATAGATAGACAGGCAAACAGATAGAGAGACAGAAGAAATATTTAATTAAGAACTAACCGCATTTTTACTCTCATCGCTTCCGTCTTGACAGTCTTTCCTACCATTGCACTGAAAGTTGGCAGAGATGCATTGACCATTGTCACAACGGAAATCCCCTTTGTTCCAACAACCTATAAAAAGCCATAAAATGGCAATAGCATCCATAATAGTGATATATACATGTGTTTTTGAGGAATTTAATGAAAGGAAGTATATAGTCCTAGTACTACTTCTATTAACGCTATTTAAAAAATTCTTACAGAGAAGTTAAATGCATGTAAGTAAATTTTAACTATTCCTTTAATAGTGAATTTCAAAAAATTTATTAAAAAAATCATCAACTAGGCATACTTAAGAAATTAAAGAAGTGCGGTTGTATGCACAAGATCAATCATCAAAGTTCATTATTTCTGCAACGTTCATTCAGAATATTACTATTATGTACATGTATGCTATTTAATGTTGTCTTCTTGTTGTTGAATAGGGTACAGCGTGTTATGCAGTTTTTTCGGCAACATTAAAAAATCATGATGCGCAATTTTGCCTGATGCAGTATTCTTCAGTTTTGTTCTTATGAAAACAAATTTCGATAGAATTCTTAATATATGAGTCTTTATTACACCTTCAAAACGTGGTAGTAAGTTACATGCAATAAACAACAAATACCGACAGTGCATTAAAACAAATACAACTGCATTGAAAAAAAAATTAAAAAACAATATAGTCTACAGCAGAAATGTTCTAATTATGAACTTAACAATGCCCGAGTAAGACAACGGGAAACCACCTCAGAAGTCACAATTTTCCCAAGCTATAGGCTATATAAGGTATGTATAAGCCATAGACGTTGTGAATGGAATAACATGTTGATCTAAGGAGTGCTCTTATGGAGCGAGAAAGCAGACTTTGAGTATGAATATGTACATTGAACCTGCACATTGTTATTGCACTAAGGAGAATGCATGATTAGCTAGACCTTTGCATTATTTATACATATATTTCTTAACCAAATTCTGACTGTTATAAGTCTTCATGACAAAATTATATTTAATTGTAGATAATTTGTATTTAATTTTAGATAGTTTATTTATGCTGTATTAAATTCTCCGTTATCCAGATTTCCGTCTTTGACATTTGCAATTTTAATATTGGCTACTTTTCACAAGGAAGTCATGCTATTGCGAAACATTGGAATTATAGTTGTAATTATAGTAATACTATAAATCAACTAAAGATAATAATTGTAAATAAAAAAATTAAAATAATAATATAATCAGTTGTTCTATCGATATTTTACACATTTTGGCTTAAGCCGTGTCGTAAAATTGAGCGAACAAAATAACCTGAATGGAAATTGTGAAATATCTTTTACATAACAGTACATGTCTATTTTAAATATTGCTTTCAAAGCAGACAATATATAGGGTGAGTAACAAATGATTACACCTGCAAAAAGTTGTAATATATATCAGAATATTGTTAATATATTACAAAATATCTTTTACCAATTACTAAAGGACTAATTGCTGATGGGGTGGCTAATTTACATTCATACCTAACTATGTAATATTTTAAAAATGTAGGTCTAAATAAACAACTTAGTAAAATGAACATATCGACTTTTGATATATACCACTTAAAAGGTGATATTAATCCTATATCTTTCCCTCTTATCACTCAATAAACAATACATTTCTCGCCCTTACTACTTATATATCCAATGTGTGCTTTAAAATCAGGTAAGTTGTAATTGAAATATATTTAAGCCTAGTAGTTCCTGAACAACTTAATTATTTAACTTACGTTGTGTTTTTACTATGCAAAATCGACAGTTTAAATAAATAAATATATAACAAAATTTAGACGACTAACTAATTAAATGTCAGTAATATGCCTATACTAACATACCCAGTTCTCTGAATCATGATATATATCTCTCTCTGTCGCTTATTACACTGCCGATTGGCAGGTCCATGGTATATATCTCCTACACTCTTCTCTATCTTCCATTTTCCATGTCAAGTCCACATCAAATAGAATCTTTAAATCATCTAACATACCTAATATCGGTCTGCCTCTGCCTCATTTTTCGTTCAGTTCTACCGGCTAATACCTCTTTAAGTAGACCTTCACCCCTTAGAATGTGTCCAAACAAACTCATCCTTCTATTTCTCATCGCATTTATCAACTGCAATAGAGTGCTACTGTGATCAATGACAACATCTAGTACTCTCATATCATCAGAATATTTTACAAGGACTCACCACAGAATGGAATATCACAAGGAAGCAGATCCTCAACTCCTTCACTTTTCTTCACAAGGCACTGAGGGCTGGACCACGGGGAGTCTCCCAGTATATTCCTACAGTAGTTCTGACAGTCGTCCAGGTTTAAACAAGGCAGCAGTGCCGTGACCGGGTTTGAGGAAGCGTACCAGAACAAACAAGGTTGACCCTGAGCCGTGGACTTGGTTCCCTCATAACCGCTTCCGGTTGGATACTGTAAACACTCTTTGTTAGCTCCTGTAAAACCACGCAAAGGCTATGAAACTCAGTGTAAATTCTCTCTTCACTTTAGAAGTATGCCTTCAGAAACTGAGTGCCTGAAATTATATCTGATGATCTCCTTCCTATCAGGCAAGAGTGCTGTTTAGTTGGCCATTCATCCGATATATCAAGCTGACAAATATAGTGTTCACGTAAGACTGTCAAGTTAATGCAGTTTGGAGCTAGGAATAGTATTAGAAAAAATTTCGTGCTTGAATCCGCAAACTTTCTATAGTTATTAACTACAAAGTGTAAAGTTGGAAATTAAATTCAATTAATACATCATTTTAAGAGAATAATCTCATACAGTATGATTTTATTAGTTACAGACGACAAATAAATCAATCTGTAGCTTCCACTGTCTATGACTATGCTACTTTATAACAAATTTTTTCAGCATTTCTACATAAAGTCTGGTTAATATTGTACTAAAAGGCGCATTCTTCAGTTACATGACATGTGTACTAGAAAGGCTCATAATGAACTTTCGTCCTACTTTACTTTAATACAATTGAAAACATATCGCTGTTAAATGAAGGTGGTTTACCTAAAGATTCCAACGACCAAACTTTGATATCATCGATGGCGATTCCATTAAATCCTGATCTACTTCGTCTTCCTTCCACGCGGAATTTGTTCACACCACCTATAAGTGGGAGAAGGAATTTATTCCATCCAGGCAATGTTTCCCCAGCCATTGTCTGTTCATCTACCACATATAATTCCTCATTCACAACCTGAACCTTGAGGCTGGGAAAATCTCCATCAGCAGTGATCCAATAGTAGAACTCCAGGACTCTTCCGGTACAGTTGATGAACTCGGACTCATAGCGAGCCACTCTACCGGGTCTGGTGTTCGTTGTAACCATTTGAATGAAATGTCCCGTACCTGTTAGGCCAATAAATGAAACACAAGCATAAACACAGCATAACACAACATAACACAAACATAACATAACTTAACAAACATACCATATCACTACATGTTATAATGTATGCTTGTCAAAAATTGCTGAATCACTAACATAAATTACTAATAAACTTGAGCTTAGAAGTCTTAAAACAAGGAAGCAATGGGGAAAGGTATATTACTTTGTCTGCAACTTTGCGAAGGGTAATCCACTAACGCTAAACTTAGCTTTAGAAGCGTCAGCTAAGCTCATTATAATGCTACTCAAGCGAAAGTTTTAGAAAATTGTTTTTATCTAGTAAATGTTGCCTGATTTAGTTATACAGTCCAAAACAATTCTCAGTAATTTTTTAAAACATTATATGTAACAGAACAGTTCTTTATCAGGAATCAATTTATTGAACAATATATCATTTATTAATCAGTGAATCAAGAATCCCTCAAATTATATTCAAAAGGTCTACATAAAATCATTAAAAGACAATCATTGGCAATAAAAAATCTTAACGGCAAAAGAATACTATTTTGTTCAAATTTCGCTGCGCTACAAGTAAATGAATGGACATTATATCAATTTATCAAAAGCTAACTCCTTCAACTTACAGACTATTTCGATTCTTATGGTTTCTCACAAAGTTATGTGATACTTTTTAATTGTTCTTCCTCTTACCCAGGTTTAGAGTGTGGTCAGCTGGCAGTGAGGTGGAGTCAGCGTCAGTCAACTCCCAATCCTCCAGCTGATCGCTGATTTCTGGATCATTGGTCATAGGACAGGATCCGCCATCAAAACTACAATAGAACTCATTGGAACCTGGAGCAGTTTTATTCATCAGTTTTGAAATTAGTTTGCCAGCTAATTAAATGTGAAGGTTTTACTTTAAACGTTGTATTTTAAAATATAGAAATTGCTTCAATCCAGTTACAAAATTGACAACAATTAAAATTAAATTAAAAATTAATTTCACATAGGGTCATAGTAAATAGATTATGAAATGATGTAAATAAAATAACAAAGGACCAGATTAAATTTTATGTTTTGGTTGCTAAAACTAGCAATTCCGAAATCAACACAAATTTAAAGTAATTTCCTTTAAAGTGCATTACCTGCTATTCGTGTAGATCTAGATTACAGAAAAGTTCATTTATATTAGAGGTATGTTCCAATATACAAAAAAGACTACAAATACTTCTGTTGGTAGTAAATCAATTAATAGATATAAATCAATTAATATATTAATATGTTGATCAACTGCAGTAAAATTACTTATAGGCCTAATTTATTGAAACGATCTAATAACTGCCCGCTTGAATGCTTTATTAACCGAATGAAAGCGAGAGAGAGAGAGAGAGAGAGAGAGAGAGAGAAAGAAAGAGAGAGAGAGAGAAAGAAAGGGAGAGAGTGAGAGAGAGCGAGCGAATGAGTGAGAGAAAAAATGGAGCAATCGTAATAATAGACTTCTGTATTAAATTAATAGCTAACAATGTTTTAGCAGGGTTTCCAAATGAACTGATTGCACGTGTGCAATGTTGCCACTGACAACAGTATCACTCTAATTACTCGTTGTTGGTGTTGTTGCTGCCGAATCATTTCGATAATTATTTGTACATGTATCTTAAAGCACACCTAGGTTCCGCATCCTTCTATAGAATTCTTGAAAATTCATCAGAGCTGATGGATTGGTGCAATATTGAGTCAGGAAATCTGTATAAGTTTCTCCGGTGAATGCGGATAGATAACAACTGCTGAATGCAGGTGCGTACAGAAATCCACTGCATGTCCTATTGTAGATTGTACTGCAAAGTCTCCTGCAAGCTGCGCGCGTTGTGCTGGATATTATTACTAGCCCATTGACAACATTTGTATACGAGCAGATTCCTGGATATAAAAGGTACCTTTCATAGTCGCCTGAAGTATAGCCTACACAAATAGCCTATAAATTCAAACATACATGTACAACAAATCATGTCCTGTCGTAATCCATGACAATTACGAGGGTCGAGAAAATTGAACTTAAACAAGTAGCATTCAGGTATTTCAGTATTAGTAGCTACGGTGAAAGGGAACACAAGAAACTAAGTATACTAACACAAGGAAACGCAAGGAACATAAGAAACGAGTGCTGACGAAATCAGCACTCGTTGTTTCTGAAGTTCTTCCCCTTCAAAATTATGTACTAGTGGCCTAGTGTAATGATTTTGGGGCCAGGAATTGTTTTAATTTCCACTTAAACCACAGTTCAGAAATTTACGTTAAAATGGAGCCTAACTGTTCAGCCATAGATCTATCCATAGAGGTGATAAAGTTTAATCCATCCAGTAAAATAAAAATAAATGCTGAAATTTGATGAGAGCAACACTTCACTGTTTAGTCATGAAGGAAACAATTAAGAGAATAAGTTTAACTAGAGATTTGAATGGAGGCATGCATTTGCTACATCATAATGTAAGTTGCGCGCTATTCTTCAAATATTTATATTTAGCTCTTGAAGTTTCTGTCTCGTTACTTACTCCCTCTCTCTCTCTCTCTCTCTTTCTTCTATTTCTCGCACTTTATTTTTTTCTCTCTCTCTCTTTCTCTTTATCTTTCTCTCTCTCTATCTCTTTCACTCTCCCTCTCCCTAATTCCTCTCCCCCCCTCTCTCTCTCTCTTTCTCTTCTTTCTTTCTCTCATTCACTCGATCTCTCTGTTTCCCTCTTCTCTCTCTCTTTCTCTCTCTCTCCTTTTCTCTCTTTCATTCTCCCTCGATCTTATCACTATCACTCTCTCTCTCTCTTAACCTTCTCTCTCTCACTCTTTCCGTCTCTCTCTCTCTTCTCTCTAGTGTCAGTCTAGTGCATATACATGTACATCTATTCTGTATATTATTATTCTCTTATTGTATTGTCTCTCTCTCTCTCTCTCTCGCTCTCTCCTCTCTCTCACTCTCTCTCTCTCTTTCTCTTCAGCAAATTTCCAAGTGGCAGGTTCAAGGTACATATTCATATTCAAAGTCTGCTTTCTCGCTCCATAAGAGCACTACTAAGATCAATAAGTTAAACTCTTCACAAAGTCTCTGCCTTATTTTATTATAATATCGCATAAAATGCTTCATCAAATAATCTAGAGCCATGGCCTTCTTCGAACCCCAAGGTCTTCTTATTTCCCTCCAATTTTCCTTCTATTGCCACCATTAGCAGTATATTATGGCTAGTTCCTACTCCAACAAAAACTGTTTATCAACATGACGAAGTGGAGACAGTAATAACAAAACTAATCTATACAAAACCCATCATGCTTACTGGGCTCTCTGCAAAAGGGCAGCCATCATCAGCATATTCAATATCTTTTATATTTTTAAGTTAAGGTTTCCTTCCCAAGCGTTGTAGTTTTTTCCTGATGTCACATTATATTTAAGATGTAAGCTAGTCAGCATAAGTATTTAATACGACTATTCTTCAGACTTGTGTCACTACTTATTGATCAACCCTCGTATATACATGTATATATATATATATATATATATATATATATATATATATATATATATATATAGCTGTATTAAGCTCTCCTTCAAATGTATTTCAACAATTTACCCAATCCTCTATATCATTCTCCAAGTATAACTTTTCTACTTAGTAGAAATAAAAATAAAAAGTGCAATTTTTTCTAAACAGTTGCTTAAAGAATTAGAGTATATAAATGTCATCCTGGAAATATTGATGCATTAGCCAAATATTAATAATAAATTTAAAACTAATATTTAGGTCTATAATAATAAATGTACGCCAATTGTCTGGGCGTTGCAACAAGCTTTCGAAATACCAATGCACCTCAGGTCTCGGTGTGTCGTCGGTATACTTTCAATTAGTCTAGAGTATCTCGTTGCATTGTTCTTTTGATATTCCATTGAAATGGCAACTTATCATCGTCATCAAATAAGTTGCCCAGATATAGAGAAAAAAACCTATATCAGTCATCATTAATCATTCATCTGTATTGAAAGAAGTAATTTGTGTTATTGTTTCACTTAAACGCATTGATGTCTCGTAAGAATATTTACTGTTTTGGAAGTAGAGCCACTTTTACTTGAAAGGTCAAGTAGCTTTATTTTTCAAATTGAATTCTATACGACGTTTTATTTGTAACTTATATTAACTTTAACAGTTAGAATAATACGGTATGATATACGTGGATCAGTATGTGCGGGTTTCAAATCTGGGGCTCGCCCGTAACTGGCTTGGATTTCGAGTGAGGAAACTGATCCTTTCATTCGCTTAACCAGCTTTCCATAATGAAAAAGTACATGTAGCTAGATATTTACCATTGTAAACTATACCATATAAAAACAAAAAAAGAAGGAAAAACAAAGAACATATATAGTTATATTAAAATAAGCAAATAATATTCTACACGTAATCATCAATAAACTTACGGAACGATTTAAGTAATCTTATAATTTAATACTTACAGGACTGATATTACAATTACAGTTTACTGAGGGACCTTGCGGCCATCGTTTCTAATTATTGCTAGGCGTCCTATATTTAAATAAACGTGGATATGCAGAAAATTGAAGTGATTAGCTGGATCAAAAAATTACAAATAAAGAAGTCTTGAAAGACGGGACATAGATAAATAGCTTCAGTAAGTCTTACAGGAAATATGAAGAATAATTAAATAGGAAGCTTTAAAAAATAGTTAAATAAATGGGGTTGTAGAAGGTTCAATGGCAGTAAAAAAGCAGAGACAGACCGAGATTAAGAATGTTAGATGATTTTAAGATCCACTTGAATGTGATCATGAAAAGGAAAACGGAAGACAGAGAAAAGTGGAGGCGTTATATACCATGGACTTTCCAGCAGATATTTAATAAGATAGAGAGAGAGAGAGAGAGAGGGAGAGAGCGAGAGAAAGAGAGAGAGAAACAATTTGTGACTAAATATTTTCTGAAAGAAAGCAAATGAAATGAAATGAAAGACATCACATACATGTATATTTAATTTTATATTCTAATATTACATTATATTTTTGCTTAACGGATTGACGATTAAAACCATCGAGATAGTAAGTTAATATGAACTGTTCTGGATTGTTTTCTGTTCGGAAAGGTTCTGTACGACATATCTTCGTCAATAATGCCATGAATTAATAACGTTGTGCGTTCGGGACACTGACGAATAAACACACAGCGAACTGGACGTGCCGTAAGAGGCGACACAACATGAACTAAAACAGGCAGCGAGAAATCAGAAGCCACATTTCCTCAAAGCCGTATTAAACTATTTATTAAAGTCTGCGTATGGCATAACCTTTAGTGATGGACTAACTTGTTTATCTATGTAGAGCTCTTTATGAGAAAGAAAAGCAAACTCTGAGGAAAAATTTGTACCATAGATCTCTCATTTGCCAGAATACTTGAGAGCGAGAGAGAGAGAGATTACACGAATTTATAGGAAGTTACCAATATTGCTCTGGAAAATATCCAACATAATTATGTATTAATATTTGTTACATTTATTAATGATTAATATTTCACATGATACCTCTGCATTCATTTTAAAATTAAATATAGAAGTAGCTCATTCATGAAGTGCCAAGATAGTTTCAATTATATTATTGTAGATGACGGGTCGCAATAGTTTCCGGATAGTTTTAAATGCTACTAGTGTACCTGACTAAGGGTCATGCTAGTGTCTAGATAGTTTTTATGTTACTAGTTTACATGAATAAGAGTTGTAATAGTGTCCTGATAGTTTTAATGTTACTAATGTACCTGGCTATGGGTCGTAATATTATCTAGATAATTTCAATATTACTTGACCTAACTAAGAGTCGTAAGAGTGTTTAGATAGTTTCAATGCTACTAGGGTACATAGCCCATGGTGCAATAGAGTCAAGATAATTTCAATATCCCTATAGTGTACCTGGATCATCGTCGTAATTTTCGTTCATCCAGGTCACGTTACTGTCGAAGACTATTGTGTCATAGAGACCATCCTCATAGACTGCTGTACGTCTGTATTATAATACAAGACTAACTGACACAGTGGAAGAGATCGTTCATGAAATTGAATAGTGTTCAAATTGTATTTATCAAATTACGAGTGAAATAAATTTTAATATAATTTCCTATACAATTTAGAAATTATTAATTAATAGACGGTTTTTGCTATCTAAATATTAAACTCTTTTGTTAGTAAATAATTCAAGAGATCGATAAAAATGAAGACAATCCTCTTCTCATTTAAAGTTCAATTACAACATAGTAATTTCCCCGCCTTGCTAATTTTTAACTTAAAAAGTTACACTAGTAGTAAAAAAGCAGACTGCACTAAGGAAATTATGAGTTTTACTTAAAGTAAGCTTTTTACATTGAATGTGCCTTGTTGGCTATCAATATTTTGCAGAATTTCATTACATAATCCTTGCAAATCATATTACTTCCTAGTCTTTAAAAAAAATCACATAATCCCTTTGCAGAACAAAATTGTAGCAGTTGAAATGATTGTGCTTCAAAAATACAATTTCATTCTACACAACTCCTGAGCTAATGGTTTTGCTTTTATCATTAATTAGTAAAAGTTTGATAAACCGCATGGAATTAATTGAATATCGTGAGGCTTAATTTGTATATTTGTTATCAAACTTTAGAAAATGACAAAAATAACATAAAATTATACATTAAAATATTCAATGCCTAACCTTTTTCAAGGATGATCCATATATTTAATTCTATTTCAACAACGGAATCAACAGATGAACTATGATAATTATTTAGAAACCCTTCACACTCTCTGTAATCTGGATTATTTAAATCAATCTCTTTATTTAATTCAACATTCTTTACTATTCTATTTAACGAATTCAATCCATTGTATTCATATCATGCGTGAAAGATATCGGTAAAATAGCCTACTGTAATATGCATTTGCTGATAAACAGGTAACAGCATCAGTGCCACAAAGCAATACTGACACTTCATTGCTTGGGTCTATATAAGTGTTTGCGTAATAGTTCACGTGACGATGCTATAGCTGACAGTCGTTTGTTTTGGCAAACAAGCACCGGACATTGACGAAATGTTCCTTAAATTTACAATTATTTCAATATTTTATATTATATTATGATTTTTAAATATTTATTCAAAGCAATATATCATTTTCTATCGTATAATGAAAAGAAACACCTTGAAAACGATTATTTTGCGCATTTAAAATTTAATAATATAGATTAACCTTACAGCATCAACATTTGTTTGCCAACAAACGGTATCATATCTTTACCTTTTAGAGTCCATTTACTATTAAATAAGTCTATTACTATTAAACAGAAGCTACTGACAACATAAATTTCTACTGTCAATAACGTCTGTTTAAGTAGGCCTATTTTATATTGGCTACAACTTTCGACCCTGGCCATTAAATCGTCAAAATTTTACAAGGTATTAATCAGTTTATTTCACTTACGTGATGGGATTTTGATTGCAGATAGTCACAGTGGGAAATGGTAGCGTTTGATTGTAGACGATGTCTAAATTGATCTTCTTTGGGTATGATTGCAATTCTTGAATTTTCTGTATCGTCAGTAAGGAAAATAGACCAAATGCTGCGCAGCAGATGATGAACCACACGAACCTAAAATAAAGATATAACCATTATTACTGATAATGCTGAATTCTAGCAAAACATAGCATTCTGTTGTCGATTATCGGACAGTGAAGCAGAAAAGCAATCGTACATAGCATTTCACAACATCATCAATAACAACAACAATATAGGCCTAACTATATATAAATAAGGTGGTGTTTGCCTCGGTGGCGAAATAAATATATACATAACCTTTACAGTGCTACAGTTGTCTATTAAAAATTGAGCACTATTGAACCAAATCCAAACTGAAGAGCAGTAAAGATTCCAAAAGTTGTAAAAAAAATCCAAATTGCATAAAACCAATACTAAGAAAATCAATAATTTTCTCTACTTTTTTGTTTGTTTCACAGTACTTTTCTGTACAAATTGAGAAGTTTTAGGCTCATTTAATTTCGTACTATTTATATCTCTTCAGTATTTTTCTCTTTCATTAACTACGATGTCATTCACTGTGTATCGTGCACTGTATATTGTTTACCTTCTGTTTTTCTGCTATCACATTTTTAGTGAATGTCAAGGTAGGAGTAGAGATAATACTAATTATTACAATATACTCCACAATGACCTTTGTACTTTACTAGCACAGGGCAAGTTTCTTACCCTGCAGGCCTATTGTTCCCTGCCTGGGTCTGTGACTGGAGGAAACACGGGTGTGAGGACTGAGAGAGAGTTGGCCGCAAGCGAGGAGCTTGGATTTTATTTTGTTGATAAACTTTAGTTTTCAGATTTAAGATAAATCTTATTAGACGTTATATTTTTCGCTAGTGACTATTTTAGTACAGTGTACATTTGTTTTGACTAAGTATCGATCCACATGAGACAGTAAGGTTATATCGGATTGTATGTTAAGAAAGGCCTAGGAAGTGTTAGACTCATTTAGAGGGGAAGTCCTATGAATAGGTAACCCCTGAGTGGTGTTTATTGTGGTTTATTAGAAACTGCCAGTGAAGATAACAGGACGTTAAACGGCCATAGGGAACTGAGGGTTCTAGGGTCGTACGTTGCTGATAGTTCCTTCGAGAAGGTCCGAAGTTGAGTTGGATATTTTGAACTCAAGGAAGTTGTGATAGACTTGTGTCATTCCATTAAGAGAAGATTCTAGGGTTTGATGCTGTAGTCATTAGGTATGTTCTTATGGAAGAAGTGAGGACGTTGAATAGGAAATAGTTTGCCTTTATGTTCTGATGAGATAGTATTTGGTGACAAGTGTTGCGATTTATCTATAACTAAGTACTTCTCAACCTGTTTATAGTCTGGTATTTAATTAGTAGTATTTTCGGTTCTTACATTTTAGCCTGTATATTATTAAGTTATTTTCAACTCTATTATTAATATTTGATTATTAGATTTAATTCCGTTATTTGTCATATAAGGACAATTTTCAGTTTCTTGTAATATATTATTGTGTTATATTGTGTTTGAGTAAAATAAAACATAATTGAAGTGAACTAATTACACTTCATTTATAATACATTACCTATGTGTCTGTTATAATTTAACTGTAATTAGAAATTACAAATGGAAAGTAGTTATCTACTATTATAGATCATTAACTTTAAGTTTAGAGTTTTAGAATTTATGAACCTGGTCCAGGCTAGGGTTCACCCTTAGAACCCTTCCCTGACATAAATCTGGTGCCCAGACCCGTTTTGTTTCAGATAGAATTATCTTGATTAGATAGTAGTATTTTGATTTATTAGAGTGTGTTACATAATTCATTTAATTTGCGTTACAAGTGTAACGGTTGCTGGCTTAAAGCTTGAGTATAGTGTAATGGATTTGGTGAATCACAGGAGTATTAGGCCGTCTGACTTGTGAACTGTGAACAACTTAGCTACTCCACTCTGCCCGGCAGCTAGACAGTTAACTGCTGTTGCTGCTGGCACATCGTAAATATTTATTTTGGAGGGTGCGAAGAAATATTTCGTGTATTGATTAATGAAATTTAGTGATTGTATTAATATTGTCTTAGTATTTTACGTACTAATAGTTTGAATATTAGAGATACACATGGAAATAGAGAAGTTGTGTTGAGTGTACAGGTACATTTATCAAGTCGATATATGTTACTATAGCGTTTCTACGATAGTATTTAAGTGGTTTAAAACCTCCTCTACACACCTGGGTTTAGTGGTTACTACTCCTGCAAGAATTTGAAAGCTCGAGTTCGTCGGGAAATTCCTGGTTCCCTCTTTAACGGATATCAACAGCAGTTTCTGTTTCCTCGTTTGGTGTAGTCAACGTCTGTTTGGTGAGTTTATATATCACTTTCTACTGACTTATATTACTTTCAACATGGCGGAAAGTAAGAGAACTATAGAGATTGATTGGAAGAAAGTTCAACGCAACCTGTGGTCTTCCCGTCATACTGTGTTAAGACATGAGTTAGTAATGTGTCAAGACAAATTCAGTGCGGAGCAAATAGATTGCATGTCAGATGAGGAGATAGCTCATCATATTTTGAATCTTCGACGTCTATGCTCCACTGAAAAAGCAGTATTGAAAATGGTGTCTAATTTTCAATCCACACTATTCGTACCTGATTCTGACTATGATAAGTACAGATTTAGTAAGAGCAAAAGCACTCCATCCACTCCAGTCGATGCAGATGTACAATTCAAGTTTCCTGTAGCTAGTGAGATCTTTGTGGTAAAATGCTCTGGATCTGTGTTGTCTGGCGAAGTTCAGACTCGTGATGTTATTGCCGAGTCAGGCTTATCTCAAGGGACGACAGCTTCCACTGGAGCTTCGTTATCCTACTCTCAGACTCCCATGTTCGCAGCTCATCAACCCATTTTCTCTACCAGATCTCAACAACCAGTTGCTCCGTCTCACTTACCCGTTTATCAAGTTCCTACTACGATGACTCAGGCATCTCCGTCTATTCCTACGCAAAGTCCTCAGGATCCTTTAACAGTCATGTTTCAGATGATGATGTGGAAGGAAGAACAGAGAGATAAAGAAAGATCAGAGCAGGAAAGAATACGAAAAGAAGAACAGAGGGATAAGGAAGCACAGAGAGATAAAGAAAGATCAGAGCAGGAAAGAATACGAAAAGAAGAAAGACAAGCAGAGATAGAAGAACGTAGTAGAAGAGAAGAGTACGAGATGAGACTTTTAAGAGAAGAAAGAGAGAAAATTCGTCGAGAAGACATTGAAAGACAGGATAAGATTAGAGAAGCAGAAGAAGCTCAAAGGCATAGAGATAAGGTTAATGCTGCTATCTTAGAAGATAAAAAGTTAGAGGCTAAGTTAGAGAAAGAAAATAGAAAGAAAGAAAATGAGATGTTAATAAGTGCTAGACTAAAAAGAGCTACGGATGCCACGAGA
Source organism: Enchytraeus crypticus (assembly GCA_905160935.1). Lineage (NCBI taxonomy): Eukaryota > Metazoa > Annelida > Clitellata > Enchytraeida > Enchytraeidae > Enchytraeus > Enchytraeus crypticus. The sequence goes on along the minus strand of CAJHZI010000414.1, from coordinate 2,855,549 downwards.
GGATCCTTGTATCCAATGCCAAGCGACCCCATCGAGGTAGTTCCATATTTTAATCAGATCGAACGCATCTTTGATCAATGTAGTGTAGATAAGGATTTGCGAATCAATCTTCTCTGTCCATATTTAACAGATGGTGCTAGAAAAGCAGTGAATAACATTTCTGCAGCAGAAGCGAATGATTATGACGCTTGGAAAACAGTTATACTGCGAAATTATAAGTTGACTGCAACCGCTTACAGAGGACAATTTACATCAGATACTAGAACTGAAGGCGAAAGTTGTACTCAATTTACTACTAGATTACGAGCATTTCTGTCCTACTATCTTGCTGCTAGATATGTTAGTAGTTTTGATGATCTAGTGGAGTTAGTTCTGGCAGATCGGCTGCGTGACTCTCTGTACACGTCCTCTAGGTTCATGATTAATGATAAAGAGCAGGACACTTGGTTGAAACCTGATCATATGGCTCACGATGTAGACTTATTTGAGTCGTCTCGTGGATATATCTATAAAGCGAAGAAGGAGATTAAGGAATTTAAAGACAAAGTGAGATGGGTTATAGAGTCTCAGGATGCTACAGCTAACAATAATTTCAGCGAGAACAGTGACGATTGGAGACAGCGGATTATGTGTTTTAACTGCTCTCAGCGTGGACACATTGCGAAAGATTGCAAGAAATTTAATAGTGTGGATACACATTCGTTAAAGCAGGATCATAAGAAGTCAGAGAGTAGATCTGATCCTTTCTGCTTCTTTTGTCAGATTAGAGGTCATCATACAAAGGTCTGTAAAAAGAGACCTACATTTTCAAATGAAACGGAAGCATGTTACCTCTGTGGTAAAACTAATCATATTGCTAAGAATTGCATAAAACTGAAAAATGAAAGAGATCAGTCAAAGAAAGTACATAGAGTTACCCTAATGGAACCAGTTGAAGTAAGCTTAGACAAGTTTATCCTTCCTGGTGGCGACAACCTCTATGAGTCATCAGATGTTATTCTGCAGAAAGGGTTGATTAGTCTAGCAGGTGTCATATCAGAGTTTCTGTGTGACTCCGGTACACAGATAAGTGTGATTAACAGTAGCATGTTACCTGAAGGTTACCTGAATGATAGATCGACAGGTAAATCATTATGTCTCAAGAGTGCTTGGGGTGACATTGCTCAAGCTACAGTTATAACTGTACCAGCGAATTTAATATTAGATAAAACAGAAGCGAAACCTGATGTTATGCTTTGTTGCGCTGTGACGGATAGGCTTGTAGAGAACGTTGCATTGCTGACAACAGAAGACATCAAAGTTTTGCAAGAGGCTGCAAGCCATAAACTACCGACGACAGAATTGATTACCGGTACTCATATTCATTACACCGATCCACATTACGTAAGTAATCAGATGGTAAGGCGGATCGAAGAGAAAATTATAAATCGATCAGGAAGATCTGTAGGGATTCCTATATTCAAATCATCTACTCTACCAGATCTGATGAATTCTGATAGAGAATCAGTTGAAGAGTTTCGCAACTCACAAAGACAGGATGAATCTTTAGCGCCACTGTGGAAACAAGTTGGTGAAGAAGATAGTCAGTTACTAGTCAAAGATGATTTATTATACAGAAATAAGGCCTTCTGCATGACTACAATATCTCAACTCGTTCTGCCGACCAAGTATAGAGATCAGGTGATTTATGCCGCACATGATGCTCTATGGGCTATGCATTTTGGTTACAAGAAAACGTCAAAACGCATCCAATTATACTTCTGGTGGCCGGGTGTGGATGCGCAAGTAAAATCGTATGTTCGTTCTTGCCCAAATTGCCAGTCCGTTGCTAGGAAGACGAAGTTAGATCGTGTCCCAATCGCACCAGTGGAAAGAGGGTTACAGGCTTTTGACATAATTAACATTGATTTGATAGGTCCATTCCCTGTAAAGTCCACTAGAGGTCATCTCTATATTCTCACTGCTATATGCAGCCTTACACGATGGCCTATGGCTGTACCATTAAAAACGTTATCAGCAAAAGAATTATGTGACGCCCTTGTTACTTTATTCACCACCTGTGGAATTCCTAGGGTTATCATTAGTGATAATGGAACCAATATGGTGTCTGGCTTAACTCAGGAGGTCTACTCCAGACTAGGTATTGAACTACGCACTACCTCAGCTTACCACCCTGAGGGTAATGGCATGGTTGAACGCTTCAATCAAAGCTTAAAAAGGATGCTACACCATATAATGGCTACTGATAAGCCAAGAGACTGGGATCGTCAGCTGCCTTTTCTCCTATGGTCATATAGAGAATTGCCCAATGATACCACTGGAGTATCTCCACATATAATGGTATTCGGACAGACACCCAGAGGCCCTTTGTCAGTCCTGAAAGAGTCTTGGACAGGTAACCAGACGCTGAAGAAACAATTGCCGGCGAAGGTAAACGACTACATGGCAATGTTAAAGAAAGATTTAGCTCTCTGTCAGGAAGTTGCTAACGTTCAAGCAGCAGATATGGAAAATTCGTACAGATTTCAATATAACAAATCTGCTAAAGAAAAGTCCTTTAAAGTCGGCGAACAAGTCCTGGTGCTCATGCCGGATAACACACATAAACTACTATCTAAGTGGATGTGCCCAGGAATTGTGGATGCCAAATTATCTGACCACTCGTACCGCGTTGCTCTGGAATCTGGAGCGGTTAAGGAACTGCACGCTAATCTGCTTCGGAGATGGATTCCGCGAGTGAATTCTCTAGGAATTGTCTTCGAAGACGATCATGATTTTGGAAGAATTGAAGTCTATCCTACGGATAGAAAAGAATTCACTGCAGATTTTGATAATATTGATCTACAACATCTAGATAATGCCTGTGCTGATGATTTAAAGATAATTATTCATAGATTTCAGGATGTATTCAATAATAATCCTGGTCATTGTAACGTAATAGAACACGAGATCAATCTTATTGACGGTTTTAAACCAAAACCCTTGAAACAATACCGAATACCTGAAAAATACCTTCTTCAGAGAAGAAATTGACAGACAAATCGATAAATTATTAGCTGATGGTCGGGTTCAACATTCTAATAGCGAATTTTCCCATCCAATCATTGCAGTTAGTAAATCTGATGGCGGAGTTAGATTATGCACAGATCTTAGAATGGTCAATTCTGGTACAGTAAACTGTGCTTACCCATCCGTTATTCCTGATGATATACTGATGAGGGTTAGCGCCGCACCGTATATTACCACTCTGGATTGTACTTCTGGATACTGGCAAATACCTCTCAGAGCGTCGGACCGCTATAAGACAGCATTTCGTTCTAATCGTGGTCTCTTGGAGTGGATATATATGCCGTTTGGTTTAAAAACTGCATCTCAAACGTTTCAGAAAGCCATGGATATTATTCTTGGACCATTTTCTTACTTCGCGCATTCATATATTGATGATATAGTGGTCGACTCATTTACATGGAAAGATCACTTACAGCATCTGAAAACTATATTTACGGCGCTAAGAAAAGCTGGAATGACTCTTAAACTGAGTAAATGTAAATTTGCTCACGCTAAAGTGCAGTATATCGGCCACTTAATTGGATCAGGACATCGTTCTATCGTATAGGAGAAGATTGCACCGATTCTTAACTTGCCTGAACCTAAGAATAAGAAATTGCTCAGATCATTCCTCGGTATGTGTTCATTTTACAGAGGATACATAAAGGGATTTGCCAATATATCCGTCCCTCTCACGAATCTAACCAAGAAGAGTAAAGCCGTATATAATAAGCATGCAATAGTCATCATCATAACTCATCGGAATGATCTGACTAATCGGCAGTTTTAATAATTGAAATGAAGCAGCTCAGAAACCTTAGTGCTATCACTCATCCAACTATGATGCTTTATAAAATATAGTGAGTTTAAAATACCAAAATATTCAACCTGAAAATTCGTTAGCTTTTTAAATCAAAGGGAACATTATCATTATGTGATTTAAGGTATCCAAACCATAACTGATTGCGGCCTATTACGTGTTAATTGCTAATCGATGTGTAATTATCTTAACACACCTCTTGAAGTCAACCTAAGGTCAACTTCAAGTTTAGGTTGACGACCTTGACGAACATTATGATAATTCAGTTACAGTAACTTATATAACATAACATAACTAATTAAAGTTTAACCAACTTTCACCTTCGTCCCGGTAGATTTTTCACAGAACTATAAGATTTGAATATTTTACGAGAATTGGTCTTGGAGGTTAATATTTTTCTTAAACACGCATTATAGTGAAATGATCAACTATGTTGATCTCTATCACTTTTTAACATAACATGTTTAAACCGCAAGGCAATTTATTCCATTTTCCGTGTAACCAGTCCAGTGAATTTCCGAGATTTTACTCTCAGATCAGCGCGGCTGGGATTCGAACCCACGAGGGTTCAATTCACATCAGGATCTGTCATTTAAAACTTCATCATGTTTCCCCTGCGCTATTAAGACATTTCTTGTGTAAAAATAACGTTTTAAAATGGGATGCAGCAAAGTAAAACGTAAATATTTGCTGCAACCGCTTAATTTTTCTGCCATTCTCACAATTTAATTTTCACTTCACTTAATTATTCCACTCCATACGGACTCTGCCCTCCATTTAAGAAAACTCAGTTGAACAGGACGAATTACAAAATTTATATAACTTGGAATGAGGGATGGGGTTCAAGCCAGTCTGGGCTGGTTGTGTCACTGAGCTTACTCATAAATTAGCCAGGCCGTAAAAATCTCTATAATGACTAATCGGACGACAAAATAGTTATCTCAAAATTCGAATGGATCTCAATCGAACGCTTCACATTACTTCCTACAAGTCTATAAACAACATGTACACGAAGTCACGTACCATTTAGCTTCTGCTATAAAAACCGCTTCAAATTGATTAAATATCGTCCGGCTTATTTTGCTTATGGTACCGCTTTTGCTATAGAAATAGCGAGACTCTTCTACTTATTAAAAGTGCTTTATTCAACAATTAATCGCATTTTATTGGTTGAAAGTCATGCAACTAAATTTGTCACCTGGAGCGCGTAAAACGTGAATTACAGACGAATCAAAAACGCCATTCTATTGCATTATACCAAACTGCGTAGTCTAGACTGTTATATGAAATTTTAAATTAAAAGTAATCCATAGGGCCTACATAAAGGTTTATGATTTAGTAAAAAGGCATCCTGCATGCATGCGCCATGTCAGATAAAATTATGCTTTCAACAATTGAGGTATTGCAGAAATCTGCCAGGGATATCGACGCAGTTTCCTGATAACTCATTCCTCGCGATACATTTACAAGTTACAAAGCTAAGTCATATTTTATTTATAATTTGCATTAATATGCTACATAGATAAGTTTACATTTAAAATGCCTATCAAGGAAGGTTTATCGTATGTAACTTCTAGAATTATTGGATAATTAATACTTTTAATGGGATTCATAGAAGTTTAACAAGTGTAAATTATCGAAATGAATTCTTAGAAATACAATATAAACTCATTGAATACAAAATTTAAATATTTCTAACATAGTAAGCTAAATATTGGAGTAACTTAGACTGCTTTTTTTCTAAAATATATAATCTTACCGACGAATAAAGTATTGTCCGATAGTTAGCGTCAGAAATTTGACTCCATGAAAGGTTGTATCAATTGCCAGTTCACTGAACAGAACAGTCCAGGTTTAATGGGAACTCTCGGCTCCATAACTCTGCACCGTTCAGTAAATATGGAGCACCGTTCAGTAAACTAACTGTAATATTCTTTACTTACGATTGCAATAAAACAAATTCTGTCAACTGCAGAAATACGAGAATTATTTTAAAGGATTTTTAAGTTGATAGAATTTATCAAATCATTTAATATGTTCTTCAATATTATGAAACCTGATCTGAAATACTATGGGGAAAGAATTTAGTTTAAAAGGCCTTGACATACAATCCAAAAAATAAATTCACTGAAATCCAGTTTAAGCCAGCGATATCGGATGGAATACGCTGTAATTATTTGCTACATCTAAAATATGAAAATTATTTTTAAATATTTCTATGAAATATACAACATTTATCCAAATTATAGTATAGATTCGCAACAACATTAATTCTTCCTTAAATGTTTCAATGAAATGATCGCTGGCTTTCCATCAACTATTTCTTTAGTTAAATAATTTGTAGTACTTACAACATCCCGATTCTTTTAGTGCTTGAAGAATTTATGAAAATTAAAATGACTTATAAAATGAGCTTTCATCCATTCTAATTGGAATTATTATAACACCACAAGCATCAGGTGCAGGATATGTTAAAGAATAACGAGATGCTGAAGTAGGCCTACTTCAATCTTTGGTCATATAAATGAAACAATCTTGAAGCTCTCTTGCACTGACAAAAATTACGAAGGAGTAGGCCTACTAAATAGTTTTCATATAAATAGGCTATTAATAAATATCGTATGGAGTAGAAAGAATTAGTTGACTGATCATGTACTGAGAGAGAATGGTTTGCTGAAAGAGGTGATTGAGGGGAAATGGAAGGAAAAATGTTAGATTGAGACCGAGACTAGGAATGCTGGACGATTTAATAACTAGGCCATAATTCATATGTTGACACCACGAAAGAGTCAGATTATAGGAATACAGGTATATTGAGTTATATTAGACGTGTTGTGTAGGGGTGTGGCTGTGATTGCAGTAGGCCCTATAAGGCAACCGCAAACAAGCTGCCGTATGTAAGAGGAGGCAAAGGCGGGAGTTGAGGAAGGCAAATGGGACCCGCCTAACAACTAAACAAATACAGAAGTTCTAGAAAGAGGTCTACAGAGAGTCAGTTAATAGATGCGATATGAAATATAAAGTAATGCTTGAAAATACACAGTACGGGGGGGGTGGGGGGTTTCTATACAATTTAATAGTCAGATGATAGCAGAGGAAAGAGTTAGAGGCATACCATGATCTTGGATGTTGGGTGATTTGAAAACAAATTCTAATGTAGAGATGAAATGACATGCTGAAAATAGAATTGGCTTAAAGAGTTCTATTCCATGGACCAGCCGTTTGGCAGAGCAATATAAGAAGAAGTATATTACTGTATATTACAATTGGGCGGTTCATGGCATATCTTCTTCTTATAGTGCTCTGCCAAATGAATGATCCCTGACATAGAACTCCTCCCACAAATTCTGTCCTCAGCTTATACACACACACATATATATATACATATATAAATATATATATATATATATATATATATAATATATATATATATATATATATATATATATATATATATATATATATATATATGCGTATGTGTATTTAATATTGAAAATCGTATAATTATTTAAAATCGTGGAATTAACGTCAATACCACTGTAGCTATAATTCTATGTAGAGCAATCATAAGCTGGAACGGATGCACTTTAGTGCCTCGTATTTTTATAGTTTACAAAATGAACAGGATGAAAGTTCAATGTACGTTAATTGGTTTCGACAGGTCGTTGCCATTATAAAGATCGATTAAATATTTCGGTTTAATAGAAGTGGACCGACAATTTGTCAGTGATGCGATAACTGCGATATACTAGCATAGTTCTGCATAATTAAAAACTACCTGTCTTAATGAAAATTAAATGAATGGCAGCGATAATTTGCCTTTTGAGTCAGATAACACGGACCCTAGATATCGATCTTTCTTTGACAACAACATCAATCTCCATAAATACTAAATATTTCAAAGCGCCAATGCTAACCCTAACGCTTAAACGTACCCTAACCAGAACTAATTTGACCATTTTTGTTAGTTTAGGAAGGAAAATTTATGTTATTTTGGGCAAATCCTCTCATGGCTTCAAAAGAAAATAAAGCTTTCCAAAAATTACAAATATTACACATTTAAATTAGCAAAGTAGGCTAATCAATACTACGTTATACCCCAAGTGAAAATTTTTAGAATTAATTGGTGAATTTCAATCCTTACTGTAATTATAAATGAACAAAAATGTCCGGTTGCCTTTGTATCTATATATGGTGCATTTACCACCAGCTTGCCTTTGTATTGAATCTGGATAGTAAATATAATCAATATCAAAGTTTAATACAGTAATATAGCAATATTTCTCAACGGAGGATGTAATAATATTGGAATACAATAAGGAGGTTGTATTTCACCACTAAAAAGCTGGCAAAGCTAATGTTAACGTCAATTTAATTACTCGAAAGCGATGTAAGTGGCGGGGGAGCCAAGGATTTGAACCCGGCACATACTGATCCGCGGTCGAATATCTAAACGAAGTCGCCACTGGCTCCAGTCTATGGCGACTACTACACTACTATTAAAACTCTCTGCCGAGATGGATTCGACGGAATGCATTGTAAAAAATAGCTATCGGAGGTAAATTTCTGAAAGGTGTGAAGCTTGCAGACGACCACGGTGTTCTCGATAGTAGTGAAATGGGATTGCCAAGGATTACGAATCTGATTATCGGATTAATAATACGGATTGAAGTATTGTACGAAGTTTGATATAAAACACACAAAGGAGATGAGAGTGTCTTGGAATTACGGAAAGTTAACAATTACATGAATTGTGCAGGATTAAAACCGGTAAAATGTGTCAAGTATCTAGGCCTCATAATTATATATGATGGGAAATAAGAAATAGAAATTGCCAGTAGAATTATATATACAGGAGAAAGAGGCGCTATGGAAGAATACAACTTCTAATGCAGGGTTTTGCGAAAAACTTACAAATAAAGACTGTGAAAAATATAGTGTGGTCGAAACATTCTAACGTATGTGAAACGTGAACATTAAAGAAACAGGATGTCAGGATACAATGGGCATTGAAAATGTGATTATGGTGAAAAGATGAAAACGATTTGTTGGACTCCTCCCAAAATTAGAAATTAAGAAGCAATCGAAAGATAGTTAAATCTTTTCTTCTATTCAACCTTCCATGACTACACTTAGAAAATTCCTCCCCAGCCCATATAATGTTTCCTATCCAGTTCTTCTTCATATTTCTTAATGCACTTATCAACTGCCTATCTATACCAGCTCTCTAATTGAGCTAAAACTAATTCGTTTTGATTTTTGGAATCATCTAATCTTTCCATTCAACATGTACTCAAATTCACATTTTCAGCTCATCATGGTTCCTTGTATTCAACTTCCTTAATGTCTACATAAGGTCCACGATTCACTTTCATATAATGACTTGGTATTTAGGAAGGTTTTCATGAACTAAATCTTTGTGGCTCACTTAAACTTTTTATTTACGGTTCTTTCCTACTACTGATGGCTTCGGTAGCTTGTTCAAATATACTGCATATTTCAGTCTAACATTTCCATCTAATCTGTTATAGACCTAATATGACATAAATATTCGAAACTCCATACTAGTACCAATCTCGTATCATTTATTGTAACATTTTATCTACGTGTATATCCTGGGACTCTCATGTCACTTTTGACTTACATATGTTAATCTTCATACCATATTTCATTGCAGTATCGTTCACAACATTATACAGCTCATTTTCGTTTCCCGCTATCATTACCAGATTATCTATATGCCTAAATCACACATCTTGTATCAAATTGACACATCATTTGATTACTTCCGCAATATTTTCCTCTTCAATGATGGAGGAAGCTATGCATTCGTTGAGCCATTTCAATAATACCCAAAACGTACACTACACTGTGTTTTTTATTACTGATATCGCAAATTGTTTTAACAATAAAGTCGTAAGAAGTTGATCGATGTCCATGAAATTCACAGCACTTGACCAACAGCCAATTCTACTAAACATAGAGAAATTTTGTTTGAATATCTTTAATAACGTGAAAGTATAGTTTGTGAATAGGAGTACGGTCAGATAAGAAATTTCCAGTACAGGATTACGGGTATGTTACATGCAGCGTAAAATTATCTCTATAAAAACACCAGCGAACAGGTCACAAAATTTCAGCTAATGCTATTTTGAAGGGCAATAACTTCTTTGCAAAATGCAGTAAAATACGTGCTGATATGTTCTTAATTGACAAAGTTATTGAAGTTTAATGCATGCATTGCATGACTGGGTACACTGTTATCACGGCGGCCACTACAGCGGCGTCTTCTTCTTCGTTTATTCTCTTCATGCAATGCATGCATAAAAAGTTCAATAACTTTATCAATTAAGAACATATCAGCACGCATTTTATGTCGTTTTGAAAAGAAGTGATTGCTCTTCAAAATAGTATTAGCAGAAATTTTATATTGCGTGATAGCTTGTATGTTTTATAGAGATATTCTACGCTAAATGTAACAAATTAATTGGAAATTTATTCTCTGACCCCACTCATATTCGCGAAACTATAACTTTTGCGTTATTAAATATATTCCAACAAAATTTTCATGTTTCTCTATGTTTTGTAGAATTGGATTCTGGTCAAGTGCTGTAAATTTCAAGAACATTGGTCCACTTCTTAAGACTATACTGTTAAAGCAATTGGTGGTATCAGTTATAAAAACACAATGTACAAGTATATTAATCGTCGCACATCTAAAAGCTATATTAAGAATCAAATGCTACTCTTTCCACTCCAAAATAATAGGACTAAAGCCTAGTTTGGCGTTAGTTTCCATCTAGAACAGCACGTCAGTGACGGGGAGGGCACTGATTTGGACACTGCTCCTACTAATCTGCAGTCGAACAACTTGCTAACGAAAAAAACACTGGTTCATCTGATTGTGAAGAAAATTTAATGAATTTTAAGTATTGTTAAAACGCAAATCTACAAGGAATCGAAAATAGTAGTGCACAAAAAATTTAATTATTATGACTTCGGGCTTAGGAACTGTCGCTTATAGGTGCACAAAATAAATAAGAACATTAGGAAGATCAATTTGATGTATAACTGAAAACTTCATCTCATTATTTTAACATATGACTCGGTGAGAACATTTCTTGTGAACCCATTCATCAATGTCCGTTGCATAGAGCTACTGCACTTTGCACAAGAGGATAGATTGAAAATAAGGAGAGTAAATCCGTCATCTATAAACCTAACGCCATGAAATGAAGGCATTTTATGCGAAATTGGGCGGCCTTCTAGGAATGAAAATATTAAGTACATTAGTCAAAAGGCACCCAACAAATGATAAATTATATTTGTGTACAAATTATTTTAGTCACTCTGTATAATACAAGCACATTGTTAATCTGTTCCTTTCTAAACAGTATCGTTAAGATGAAATGTAAACGAGAGTCAGACGGTTTGGAAAGAGTTTTGCTATCCATTGAGGTTCTCTAAAATAATAAATATATTTACAAAAAGGTGAACTATTCAATTAATAAATAAAATATAGAAAATATGAAAAGTCGTATTCACACAAGTCCTAAAGTTATACTCTTACTTCATTACAGTTAGGCTTATGCTGGAATGAGAATCATGTATCAAGCATGAGAATTTGTAAGCATATATCAGGCATGAGAAGTAATGTACTTAGGTTCTTTCGGAGGCACTAGATGTGAACCAGCTGGATTGACGCGGATTATATTTGCGAGATTCTTGTCGAAAGCAGTATTCACTTGGGCGTCAATCCCTTGGATCATTTTCCCTTCAAGTGACTGACTGGGGGCTATCGCAGTAGCTCTATTGGCCGGGTATTGACGCTCCCGGTAGAACATTTTTAGAATTAGATTGAAGACAATCACGTCCAGAATTTCGAAGACAGAAATAGCACTTCCGCCTAGAAAGAGTCCGATATATCCTCCCAAGTCACCTGTCAAGAGGAAAGAAAAGCACTTCCTGTTAATTGTCTTATTTAAATAATTGTATTTATTTTATTTTTTATGATATTATATATTTCTTCAACTGAAAATGTTAATTTTAGAGCTGTATTCTATTACATGTATACTATTTACAATATATCTAATTTATTGACGTGGGCTGCGGTGAGTAAGAAGGATAAGAAAACAATTGTGATGATGATGATGATGAAGATGATTATAATGATGACGATTATGATAATGATGATGATGACGATATTTCTAGTTTAGATATAATTAGAGTAACAGTAATAATAGCATTGCATTTTTTTAAAATTTAGCGTCCTTTAAATTCAATGAAGCATCCGGTGTGTATGATCATACTTTACATATGCCAAATGGTCGGGTTAGCTGAGAGAAAATTAGGTAATATTGGGGAGGTGTACTCACTGAAGAAACTCGTGACGTCATAGGCGGGTTCCTGAACAATCTGCTGATATTTCAGTTCTCCATAGTAAAGATCCACCTTCACAATGTTGTTACTGAAGAAATAGAAATAGTACACAGACATAGTAATACAGAGTAGTAGGTCAAAATAATCACTTGTTTGTAGGCGCAATAATTTTTTATATGCTCTTTGTTATTTTTAACAGTTTGTTTACAGACTAAATTCAATATACATACTTTATTGAATAAACAGCAACAATTTAATGTATTTGAATTTTGTAAAGACTTACAATTATTTCTAATCCAAACCTTATAAAGCTCTCGTCCATTACGAGTAAATCCAGGAATTCCTTAAGAAAGGACTGAATATTCGTCGTTTTAACATTGACATCCTGTTGCATGGATTTCAAAGAGCTCTGCAGGTCAATAAGAGCGCTCTTCAGGGTGTCACCGTATCCCTGGAGGGTAAACGAGAGCTGATGCAGTGCAGCTGTGGCGGTGAAGCGCTCGATGGTAGTGTCTCCCGGCCAGGTTTTCCAGATCTCCGTGGGTTTCAGTTCAAATCCGTAAAGCTGATAACAGGAAACACAATCATGTGTCAATATTCGTTAGTAGAATACGACATTTATTTTGATTAAAAATTAGATGTAGCAGTAAGTCAATAAGTATAAATATATCAGAATTCATTCTACTAGATATATAAGAATATACATTTTCGCTTCATACAGGTAGGCTTAATTTACACAGCGAAACCATTTGTGAGCTAATTCTTAGGCTACCATAAGAATTATATATTCAATCAAAAGTGTTATGGCAGGAAACACTCAGTGAAAATACGAGCCCTATGAATCCCGATAGAGTTGACTTCATTAATGGCATAGTAGTAGTAGTAGTAGTAGTAGTAGTAGTAGTAGTAGTAGTAGTAGTAGTAGTAGTAGTAGTAGTAGTAGTAGTAGTATTAGTAGTAGTAGTAGTAGTAGTATTAGTAGTAGTAGTAGTAGTAGTAGTAGTAGTAGTAGTAGTAGTAGTAGTAGTAGTAGTAGTAGTAGTAGTAGTAGTAGTAGTAGTAGTAGTAGTAGTAGTAGTAGTAGTAGTAGTAGTAGTAGTAGTAGTAGTAGTAGTAGTAGTAGTAGTAGTTGTAGTAGTAGTGGTAGTAGTATTGTTGCGAATACCACGAATTCTCGTACCTCTTTACTTAGTAACCTGGCTGTCGGTTTGCGCCACACCAGTAGAGATCTCGCATATTTATCGACATCATTAGGTGTTTCCAGTACAGTGAAATTGTTGAAGGATGTCAGATATGACATCATCGTCTTGTAATTTTTCTCCAGTGCTGCTACCTCGTTATTGATTATAGTTGTCAGACTGGAAAAAACAGATTGGTCTGCCAAGTCCAGAATTCTAATAATATTTAGAGGAGCGCGTACGTTCCAGTTATAGAAATTTGTGTCCAAGTCTTTGAAATGATTAGCGGGGGCACGGTAGTAGCTGTCCAGCATTTCAGATATAGAAGATGCATCCGTTTCAAGCAAGGCTAAAACGGGCTTAAGACTCTCGGAGGACATTGTCGGCAAATCGAGTGATAGCGAATTCAAATAAGCAGAAAAACTGTCGAGAAATATTTTAAACTGCGTCATACATGATTCCAAATTTACCATTATGTCATACCACTTTTTAAGTTTAACGATGATTTCAGAGAATGCCTCTTTTAGTGCGTATGCATTGTCTCCAATGCTTGAGCTTGCATATTCATTCGTTCCCGGCATGACCATGTTTAATATATTGGTGAAGTTTTTCAATTGATTTGCCAGGACGCTGAAGGACTCGCCGCATTTTCCATCAACAGTGTTTCTGGCGCAAAGAAGCCGATCATCGATAGGTTTTAGAGTGGCTTGTCCCAAAATCGTCTTACTGTTATCAATGACATCCAGGAGTATATCCACTTTCGCCTCTGTATCACGTACAAAATCCATTTGGACTTCGGTTAAATTCGTTTCCTTTAGTCGAAACATGTCACATAGGACGAGAAATGCCTTTGACGTGGATCGAAGCCGGGACGCTAGAGCAGTAGCCGTGGATTTTATATCCCTCTCGTAACACTCTGTGTAGCGGCCGAGTAGAGCCTGTCCATTTGTGATCAGGTCGTTCCTCGCAATTGTTTGAAGAGCGTTGAGAGAATCGTATACCCGCTGTGTTGTGGAGGTGGCGTCGTCAATGAGATTCCATTTTAGCTTTTGTCTGCAGTAAAATTTTGTTCACGATATATTGTAGCTATTTCATAGACAAACTGTACGAAAGTAAAAGTTTTCCATTGAAATATCAACAATATATCGCTTTAGCTAATAGCTTTAGTCTGCAGTAAAAGATTATTCACGATATATTGTTCATATTTCAATGGCAAACTGTACGAAACTATCAGTTGAACGCTGTATTATGTCACTATAATAAAAACAAGTGTTCGTAAGCTCACGTTACGAAATGGGCTTAAGCACACTTATTTTTATTTTAGTGATGTAATACATCGTTCAACTGATAGCTGCTAATAGTTTGCTAATGAAATATAATATATCGATATTATTGCATTTAGCATGATTTTTAAAATTAAACTTTTATACTTATTTCTCAATGAAACTTATAAAATTACTAACTGAATCTATATTAACTAAGCTAAGTTTGAGGAAAAGGCATTTGCAGCCTTTTCACACTTACGTTCATCGTTCTTTTGTGCATCTCATTGCCTGAAGATGGAACCTATATACATTCGTCGTAAAATTATCTGATCTCACTATTATTGCATTCATAGTTGACGTATTCAAGCGAACACATTTATTATATGGATTTTATAATTCCATTACCCAGATCAATCCAACTAATTACAATTTAATACAGGAAATTATAGCAGCGAGGCGTAAATAATAAAACTTACTATAACGTCAGTGTATGGTTCGAAAGCAAGTCAGTGACAAAAGGCATTATTTTTGAGACCTTCAGATACGGAACCGCTGTCAAACATCGCGTCAACAGGTTTTCCTTCTCGACAAAGTACAAGCAGTACTTGAATTAAACGGTCTTTAAATTAAATTTTCGATCTTATTTTCAAATTTCAAATCACAACAGATTCGTCACTTTCTGTATCCTCTTTATATCATATTACATCTAGATGGATCAAAGCAGTAAACACAGATAACAAGTTAAATAGTTTGCTTTAAAAATATAAGTAGCTCACATCAACGTTGCGTGAGAGTCGTTCAGTTGCTGAAACAAGGATAACATCTCCGTAAAGTCACTCATTTTCATTCTAATACTCAGTTCCAAAGCTTTTGTATATCTATTGGTAAATTCGTCACTGCTCAGGTACTGTTGGACGATTTCAGTTGAAATTTTTGACTGAGAGGGAGAAGGAGAGAAATCTGTGATGTAGCATTCGTCAGGGCAGTGCTCACAGGCTGTGTCGTTCATTGGACGTCTGGTGGCGTCTGTGAAAATACATTGTTTCAAATTATAAGTTGAAGCTTTCTATATATATATATATATATATATATATATATATATATATATATATATGTATATATATATATATGTATATATATATATATATATGTATATATATGTATATATATATATATATGTATATATATATATATATATATATGTATATATATATATGTATATATATATATATGTATATATATATATATATATATATATATATATATATATATATATGATGTGGCACTATGGTCGTCGTTTACAATTGGTTCAGTTGAGAAGTTTCGATCTTGCTATAATAAATATATTAAAATATTTTTTGCATACAAACGTTACAGCAGCATAACCATCGCGCTGCTAGAAACTCGATTGCCCAGTTTTGGTACTATCCTTTCTAATTACAGATTAAAGTTTAGAATGTGCTTGCTGGATAATGCTAATATGCTAGTTATTTTTTTGCTGTTCTGAGCTTAATATAGCGTTGTATGCCTAATTCTATAAGTAATTGTTTTATAGCTCAATTTTTTCGTAGCCCATTTGCTTTTCTGGTTTTTGTTGCATTGTTGAATGTGCAAGATTCGTGTATGATTTATTACACCTGAAATAAAGCAATATATATATATATATATATATATATATATATATATATATATATATAGATATAGCTGCCTATATCTATCTATCTATCTATCTATCTATATATATATATATATATATATATATATATATATATATATATATATATATATATATATATATATATATATATATATATATAGATAGATAGATAGATAGATAGATAGATAGATAGATAGATAGATAGATAGATATAGGCAGCTCTAAAAACAAAATATTACAAGTAGTACAAAAAACGTAGGCTTATGTTAATCTGCACAATGTTTATGTTTGTTTTGCTTACCATCCTTTAAAAGAAGGAGAAAATTTCCATCATCTACCGTACATCTCATTTCATCCTCCAAGTTACACACACGGTCAGTTCCTACAAAAATGTTTTTATTTATATAAATTATAAAATTATATTATATATTATATATATATGTATATCTATATTAAAAGTATATATATATATATATATACAGTATATGCAGTATATAATATATATATATATATATATATATATACATATATATAGCCTATATACATGTATATATGCTCATATAATATGCTCATATATAATATGCTAATGTATATATATATATATATATATATATATATATATATATATATATATATATATATATATATATATAATTTGTCTAAAATGGACATTTTTTAATATAGGGCCTAGCATATTTCCAAAAATTTATTGTGGGATACTTTACACCAAGATACATCGAGGAACAAGCTAAAATCTAATTGGAGCAAATTGTCAGGAAAAAGGCAAGAATATATGGATCCTAGCTCACAAATAAGAACATTACTTGACAAGTGAGGATCTCACCTGGCATGTAAGGTGCTCTACATCCACACGCCTCCACCATTTGCTTAGTCCTGCACTCCAGGCGACACTTGGCTGCGGTGTACACCTCGGAGGAGTCGTAGTAGTGTAGCGACCTGTTCGCACATGTTCCCCAGGGTGCCGGCAAACTCTGGGTCTGAAATTAAGCATGCATCCAAGAACTCTCTATTACTAAGACATACATGTTCTTAGAGGGTATGTTATTCAATGTTCGTTTATATCACTGGTATCGATGGCATTAGGTCTCCTAAGACGGCTGGATGCAATATTTGAAATCATAAAAATAAGTTTTGGTAGCCGAACAATATTTATTGAACACCTAAAAGTTTCCATCTTATACCATTTAAGAAGAACGTCATTTCATTTCGAGCTAGGAGGTGTTAGAAGCTTTAGGATTAGCTGATATTCTTCAATTTAAAATTAATTATTCCTTGCACATTTACATGTAGTGTTATAGATCAGACTGTAAGCCTATATGCAATTGCAGAAAATATTTTTATGTATTTAAATAAAGAAGTTATAACAAACAAACTCGTATAATACAGCTTATTAAAAAAGAAAGATTGTTATCATAATAATGATACCGTTGCGTAGTCGATTTCAGCTAGAGTGTACATCCCGGGTGGCACGGATATACCCAGGTTCCAAATCTGCTCAACGTTATTGATGTCACGTAGATGAATCTAAATAAAATGTCAAGAAATAGAAATTAACAGACTGGATTTGCATTTAGTATAACTGCATACAGTATATCTGAAAGTATTTTTTTTTTTTTTTTTTCTATGAGACATACAGCAATCAGAAAAAATAAATTACACATGAATTATTAAATAATACTCTAGCATAACATGGATAATCATTGATGTTTAGATTGCATGCAGATAGTTAATTATTCAATTAATATATTATTTTAATTCTTTTTTCAAGATATGACCCAATTGTGACCGAATTTCACTCCCTCAACCCAAAAAGGCACTGTTCGATCCTGCCAGATCAATTCTGACGGTTCTCAGGAAAAATAATGTGACACATCCCAACCCAACAATCTACGCAAAACAGCACATTTATTACTTTACTATTTTAAAATATTACAATTTACCTTTGCACCTATATCTTTTTCACGATCCCATACATTTTCATACTGTTCTAGGTTTAATACCAGCTGTAAACCGTTCTTGGCACCTATGAAAAATAAAAAAATGGAATGAATATCAATTGAATGAATATAAAATTTTCTCGCACCTCACTGAGATTCAATCAATGGCTTAATTGTATTATTATGGAGACTCCAGATTCTCACACATCCAGTTAACCATATCTGTTGAGAAGGCCGATGGACTCTAAAATTTCGAAGAGAGTTACTGGAATTTGCATGCTGGAAATCCATAATACTCTGACAACTTAGAGTGTTAGTGTCCTCAATGACAACAATGACCACAGCTTATTTTAAAGTTTAAAGTAATGCTGTGAGCAAAACTGTACTGTATTTATTTATCCATCAATAACGGTAGGGCCTATTCTAATAGAGCATAATCTCATGTAAGAATAATGTAATATATACCTATTACACAACGTCTTTTGCTTATTACTATATTAACAGCACTAATATGCAAACTATAAAACACAAATGATGCAAGTAGTTTCGCACTGATGTTTAGTACTGGTTTGCCAAAATTATATTCTGATTAAAAATGTTGATTATAAATATAAATTCTAATATATAGTCTAAATGTTACACATCAGCGGCGAAATGCCATAACCTTGTCTTACTCCGCGTCTTATTTCATCTGCAATCAAGTGTCAAACAAGATGATTTTATCTCCTAATTTATTTTTATTATTAAATTTCTAGATACTCGTGCTCTCTCCGGGTTCCTGAGGAATAGACCAACCGCACGTGTCGTAAAAGGTGACAAAATAATAAGACCACAAAGCTTCAGAAGAGGTAATCGATTGGAGAGCGCCTAGGTCCCAAAAAATTTATAAAAATTTATGAAACACAGCCCAAAAGAAAATGGGATTCAAGGAAAGAAGAAGATGACGTCGATTAAATTGGTATATATATTTATTTAAAATACTAGAAATGTATCATCTTATTTTATCCAGTGCTCTTAATTGTCACAATCGTCGTCGTGGTATCCGGCGTTAAATCCCATAAAATTGTTTCTTAATATGGTGCAAATCCTATGTTCCACATCGATACATTGGCTGGAGAGTTCGTAATGGTCGTAACGCAGTTAAGTGACGAAGGTTTTTATCTGCTATATATATTTACGTAAAGTGGAATAAATAAAATTCAAGTTTTGTATGGCATGGTGGAGATGCGAGTGAACAGATTAGAGCATTAATGTGTGCATTTTCACTTAGGTCTAAATAACTTACATAAAAGATGGCTCAATGATTGTAGAAATAGGCTGCTCACTTTTAGTAAGAGAGACATAAATTTTCTCCTTCGTGTTGTGAAACTTATGTTATACAGAAATGTTGATATACAAGGTCAAATTGTAATAAAGATTGATTACCAAGTTTCTATTTGTCCCAACTCTAACATTTACATGTACGCTGAAGGTAAAACATTTCAGTGTCAAACTCAGTATACTTAATACAATAATCTATCGATGAATAACAAAGCGCACACTGTATTGTTTAGTGAGTTGTATATTTAGATAAACTAGCTTTGAATAAAATTAGGAGAAGACGCAGCGAGGACGTCATATCACAAATGAGTTGACGCTATAAATTCAAACTTTCATACGTAATTGGATCAGTGTGACTGTTCACTAAAGGATAAAATGCTAATAGTGATGGAGAAGATGAAGCGACTGCGATATACCTGTGATTTCTGTGATGTATTGCTGGTCGTGACGAGCATTAAAGGAGTAACAGACTCCGAATTCAGTAAAGGTCATCTCAAAGTCATTTTGTTTACACGGCTCACCATTCCAAGCACAACTGTTCAGTCACATTATATAATCAATAAAATTGAAACCAATAAATAATCAAAGCAATTTTAACTATTTAAACAAATATTTTTTCAAAACATTGTGATTAATCCCATAAAATGCTACAAATCTGTATCAGGTGCAACTCAATAAATAAATTATATCCTTCAATTATAAACTCATCAAACGCTACAGTTGAATTTTAGGATTTCAAGAATTTGAATGAACAGTAATGAATTACATAAATTCCACATTCTCAACATCGTCAACTGTTAACCTTAAACAGAAAAAAATATTGTGACCGCTTTGATGTATGATATTGATAAATGCTTTAATCTTCAGTGATATATCGATCTTGATGTCACAGTTTAACAACTTTTTAGCAATTAAATTCACCAATAAACATCATTACTCAAAGCCCTACAACAGCGGAACAGAGTGAAAGAGCGAGTGAAAAACGGGAAAAATGAGAGTAACTCCAACTATAAACAGTGACAGTGACGGATACGAGAAAACATGTACTTAGAAATAGGTTAAAAGAAGATAGAAGATTTCGATCAAAACGAATAAGTGCTGGTAAACATTGAAAACTATGCTAAAACTTACTGCATAATAAAATTATCCTTAGAGTGCCCAAGATTTCTGAGTATATCAGCAGTTGAATCTGTTAGAACAAAAGTGAACCATACATTTGAACTACCGATTCATAATTACTGATATTTTACACATCATATTGCGATTTAAGAACATTTTATTTAAAAAATCTCTCTCTGCAAATGCACAATGTAGGCTGGGGATGGCGAATTACATGCGATTCATATGGACTATAATTATACTTAATAAATAGAATTCCACAATGTTTATTCTTGCCCAAAATTTTCGCTCTTAAATCTGATAACATGCATCTCCGATACAAATCGCTCATTATAGAAAGCCGTAATAGAATTTTGTCATTACAACCAATAAGAAAGCTGGACTAGGATACTGAATGAGGTACTGGATTAGAGTACCTGATGAGGTACTGAATGAGGGATCTGAATTAGGGTACAGGATGAGATCTAACTTACGGTACTGGATGAGGTACTGAGTTGTGGTACTGGATGAAGGTACTGGATGAGGTACTGAATGAAACAACTAAATGAGGTACTGAATTAGTGTACTGAATTAGGGTACTGGTTGAGGTACGGAATTAGGGTAATGAATGAGGTTTTGAATTAGGGTACTGGATGATGGTACTGTATGAAGGTACTGCGATGGGGCAGAGATTATATGATGTGATAAATGAAATAAATAAATTATTAATAAATTACGAATACAGAAGTTGAACGTACATATATCCTTTAAATGTATACTAATTACTTATACTTACCTTAGCTGTAATCCACAATTACTGAATATTTAAATAATAAAATATTTAACTTTAATAATTTAATTAAATAAATATTTACAAGTATACATCAACTAAAGTCTAATTTTTGGTGTATAGTCAAATTTCTGGTCTATCAAAACTGCTAAAGATACCATTGTTTCTCCTGAAGATGTTTTTGAGGTAGGCTAATCGATGCAGCCTCGGTCCAGTGTAGTTCTGTGTAGTTGAAGGAATTGGCTCATTTCCAGTGCTACTATCTGTTACATATTAGGTGTAGGATTATGCAGACACTACATCTTCTCGCAGTAATATATATATATATATATATATATATATAAATATATATATATATATATATATATATATATATGTATATATACAGGGTGAGTAAAAAAAATGATAACACCTGCAAAAAGTTTGAATATCTCAGGCTATTGTTACAATAAAACTTTTACCAATTACTAAAGGACTAATTTTTGATGGGGTGGCCAATTTTCATCCATTTTGGTACATAGACAGGCCAGTTATGCAAGTTTCAGCAGAGCAACCCCCCTATTTTTACCTAAAAATGGCGTAAAGCACCTCCTGCAGTTCTGTCTTGTTTTTAGGCTTCGGCTGGTGTTTTTGATAGAGATGCAGCATGGTTCCCCAGATATGGTAATCCAGAGGATTATGATCGGGTGAGTTTGGAGGCCATTCATTCTTCTTGATGTAATCCGGGTTTCTCTCGCTGATCCTTTCCTGTGCATGACGAGATGCATCAGCCGGAGCACCATTCTGCGGAAAGATGAAACCATCTGGTAGAAGAGCATGGCAATCATCAAACAGCTCCGGAAGCAAAGTACTGACGTAATACTGAGAGTTCAACCTTACCTTCTCGTCAATGAAGTGCAATCTGCCCTTAGCGTTGTAGCAAACGCCATTTTAAGGTAAAAATGGGGGGTTGCTCAGCTAAAACTTGCATAATTGGACAATCTATGCACCAAAATGGTTGAAAATTGGCCACCCCACCAGAAATTAGTCCCTTATTAATTGGTAAAAGTTTAATTTACAAATATTAATAGCCTGAGATATTCAAACTTTTTGCAGGTGTTATCATTTTTTTTACTCACCCTGTATATATACTCACTATATATTTACGCTACATGTATACTCATCCATATGTATGCTCACAATATGTTTACATTAAATGTATGCTCGCTACATTTATACTAGTAGTATGACAATGGCTGGTGCCATTGAAAACTATTAAAGCCTCTTTTCACCTTGGACAGTTTAGATTCTCTCAATTCATTCGAAACCCGAAGTTGTATTTTATGAGCAAATACTATTTGCAATAATATTAGTGCAATTTTCATTTTTTTATTTCTCTTAATTAGACTACTATTCAATTAAGTATTAAATTAAATTAATTTTTTGTATCTCTACACTTGTCACAACACTCATTATCATCATCATTCTTGATTTTCAGTTTAGCGTGGGTCGGCTTTTAGGAAATTTAGCCGCAATTTATCGAGCCTAGGCTATCACCAACCGAATGCTCTTACTGGTGTTGGTTTGAACTAAGTGCTTTGCCGCCTCTTATGACACGTGCAGTCTACGGTTAGCCTATTTTTCAGCAACCCGGACACAACACACATAAAAGCTGTCACTACTATAATAAACGAAAAGTCTGGATGACGTCGTCAATATGTAGTCCATTATAATTGTCAATTTAAGAAATGAAAAGATATTTAACATTACTCATATTAAACGCCTAAAGAGATCTTTAGGCCTATAATTGTAAATATTTGTATGAAATTTACTGAAGCAATATTATTAAATTTAAAACATTACCAATTTATTTAGAACATCTCTATAATCAAATAAACTCCGGTTGTGAAAGAAACTATTGTATTATTACGCAATTTTGTAGAACGTCGACCAAAGAATGAATATTAAATATTTCTGACTTGAATCATTCAGATATTAAATGTAATTTATTCATTTTTGACTTCAGATTATTAAATTCTATATGTGCCTCATATAATTAATTTCTTTGCTTGTAACTTGATGGCATGTTGTTCGATAGCGCATCAATGGGTGTATATTTAAATTATGTATTGAACTCCTAACTGGTATACCACAGAGCAGGAAACTGACGTTAAATTTGTCTTTAGCTTTTTAAAAAGACTTACCAGCTGATTTACAGGGTCCTCTTGTCAACGTTATGTCGTCTAGAAACACCATATCGCTCTTTTGAGTATTTCCCTGCTTTTTAGCGGTGATCCAGTATCTCGAAGAACCTTGTGGCAATGTTACTGAATACCAAGTCCAATTTGCTGTTAAATTTTGATTGATGTAATTCATTGTGTCAACTTGTGCCATAGAATTTCCCTCGGCAAATTTATTGCCTGCATCAATTATTATTACAATTTTTGGAGATGATATGTAGTAACGAAAGCTCAAGCAAACGTCTCCGTCGAAATTATAACTGGATGATTCGAGAATGGCTGACGCGGTCATGTTATCAAACACCGCTCTGAGATAGTAATCTAAATATAAATAAATAATGGTAATCAATTTTTATCAAGTTTAATCAATGGCTTTATTTTGTTATTAAAAGTCCACATTGTTTTCTTCACCAACTGTATTTTATAACAAGAGAGAGAGATATGTGTTTTTTTATTATTTCAGCATCAACACCAAATCACTGACAAACAACATACGTGCAAAAATCATCAGACACTAGCAAAAGAAATCATACAAAAATCAAATGAAAGCAAATATCCGAGAAAAAATTAATAAGCATGCACAACAATAGAAAAGTAAGGGTACAGATTACGAGTACGAGTAGCCATCAGTGAAGATACACGGTATATTATCTAGCTGAACACCACGACGTACTCGTAAGATGCTTTGTAGAAATGCAACATGAAAATATTATAAGATACTAGCAAAAGAAATCGTTATAAAATCAAATGAAGGCAAAAGTCGAGCAAACATTAATGCGCATGCACAGCAATAGAAAAGTAAAGGTACATATGTAAATGAAATATTGCATGTGTAGATGAAATTTAAAATAACTAACTATTGATCACCAATCATTCATTAAATAATCTTTGTATAATTTATTAAACGAATTCATGGTTGAAGCATTACGAATATTAAGTGGAATATTATTCCAAATACAACAACAGGTGTATACAACTGAATTAAACATGGTCGCGCTGGGCTCAATTGAAAGATAATTAGTTAAGGATTGTCTGGTGGAGTATGAGTGCTGAGAGACGTTGAGATTGATCATGTCTCTGATTGAATTTGACATAACTCCTTCGTAATATAAACATTTATATATTAATTTACCAATTGAAAGTTTATACTGCAGCTGAATAGGCAAGACATTGAAATTAGCATAAAGAATCTTAGTAGTACAGAATCTGCTCAAGTACTGCAGAGTACGATAACAAATAGAATATTTCAAAGAAAATACCAAAACTCCAATGAATACTTAATATTGACTGTCTACATATGTTTAAAGATATAAAAAATACTACAAACCTTGACAGCGTGGTATATCACAGAACTCCGGTATGTCAGAATCTAAATTCGTTATTGGAACACAAAACGGAGCGGCTGGTTTATTTCCAGATATGTCCGTCACACTCCTGCAATAGTTTAGTAGATCAGGTAGGTCTATCATATCATTCAATGTGTAGTCTGGAAAAGCTGTGGGATCTGTGTAGTCGTGAGCCACTGGATACTGGTCAGCCCAGTTCTGACATGGTGTGCCGTGGATTGTCGTGGAAATGTTCCCTAGGTAGTCACTTCCATCATCAGTCATACGACAGTTGTAGTGGCTATCTGAACCAGCTAATTAAACAAAAGTAGTAAATAATATAAATTAGAAATAATAATATAATTAATAATAATAATATAACATTTCGTGTGATTTCCTAGAAGGTTGTCTAGGGATAAATGGATATGCCTCAAAGTGGAAACCACCGAATATGTTGTAACGGCTCGTTAAACCTTGACTACCTGTTATTCGGTTCTTAACCTCTTCTTTACTACTGAGATACTTTTACACTGGCATTTATAAAATATAATTTTATTAACAAATGTCACACAACGCTATCAACAATATAGTTGAGCACACAAGTACTCTAGAGATACTTAGCTTAAAGAAGAAGAGTAGAATAGCAGAGCGTCCGAGGACTCAAGGGAAGACCCAGGATCTCAAGCACCACAGAACCGCACACTCTGACGACCGGAACAGAAGTGAGCAAAATTATACTAAGTCACTTCCCTCCTAAACTAAGTGGGTATAAAGTTCGCCTCAAGTTTGAACTCGACAGCGTTAACAACAAGAAAGGACAGTGGATACCAATGTTGTTGCTATCCCACTGTTACAATATATATATATATCAATCTAGTAAAGTTCTTAAATTATATATAAAATTAACCTAATATATGTTAGTATGATTTCATCATCTTCATCATCATCATTATCGACATCATCATTTACCTTTGCATCGCAGTTTAACTACGGTCGGAATACGAATGTATAGTCTACATTCCTCAATGTCTCAAACTCCATTATCAGTCAATCCTATATTTTTTAAATCCCTCTAAATCACCGCATCAAACGAAAATTATGGTCGTCCTCTCTCTAAATTAACCTCAAACGCCTAACTCCAAACCCTCTTCACTACTTCCTCAACCGCCTTACATTAATTAAATGATAATATAAGTAACATTACATACTATTATACACATGTAATTTGTCTTCATACTTAAATCAAAATTTAGTTATATTTCTTTAATTCTTTATGTTTCTGTTGAAGTCTCAACAACAACAACGTAATTAGAGTGCTACTGTCGTCCAGGAAAACGTTGAGCACTAAGGCACAAAATCCAATCCGATCAGAAGAGTTCACTATAATTTAATAAACTTGCAGATTTTCTATCTAGGCCACTATAACTAAGACGTCACAATAGCATATCTTTTGAAATACTAGGTCTATGATTTTGCCAATTAACATTTTCTAATTCAACCAATGTATTAGCAGTGCAATCCACGAAGGCTATTAATGCTGCGCATGTAGAAATATTCTAACCCCATGTTGTTCCCGGGTTACCCCGTGTTGTGTCCGGGTTGCTTGAAGAATAGACCAACCGTGTAAATATGCACGTGTCGTAGAAGGCGACAAAAACAGATCCAAACCAGCGATAGAAAGGGCATTCGGTTGGTGAGCGACTTGGCTCCAAAAATTACTAAAAAATTTAAGCGAATGGAAAAACTTCAAAAGACTTTAGGATTGGAGAAGGTCGATTCGTATCCCGACCCTAGTTAAACTGGGGATTTAAGGGAAGATGATGATGATGATGATGATGATAATGAAAAATTACCGTGAAAAATTGAAATTTCTCTAGTGGTTTAAAAAACCTCTTTCGTTATACAATGTTTAATTATTACACATTACTGGTAATTAAACAAAAGTAGTAGTGAAATCAAATTACAAATAAATAAAAAAGGCATATAATACCCGCATCCATGGAATTCACGGATACCACGGTCCATTTTACATGATGCAATGATGATATGTCCACAAATCCACAAAGGTCAAATCGGTCAAAAGTGCAAAGATTATCAAATGAGTCCCTAGCTGGTAAGGTATCTGCAGTTGAATAAAATATTACAGATCGACTTTTAACGGATTCTCAAGATATCTCAAGCTACATATTCCAGGGGGATTCTACACTAGAAGAGGTCAAACATTTATTGAATAAATGATGGTAACGATAATATTAACGCAAGTTTCCTCACTGGAAACCCGTAAAATCAACATTCTGGTTTATAATTTTCCCGTAATTACTGAGAAAAAAGGCGTTGTTTGCGTAATTTATGACTTGAATTCACCGTCTTGCAGCGGAGTAGAGAGAGCGAGAGAGAGACTTGAGATACAGTTAAATGAGATACATTTAAGTTACATGCATTTAAGTAATATACATTTCCGTAAAATACATCGAAGTATTACAGAGTTTATTTCCTGAAAGGTTAAATAGGTATTTTAAAAAATTAAATTGAAATTGAAAGCTTGAATCTAGACTAAATAAATTTCTGTACGTGAGCAATGTCGAAATTGACATTTGTTCTCAATCTAATGTTTCATTATAAATTATAAAAAAATTCCGCCTATAAGATAAGTGCGCAGATTGTTATTCAAATGGACTATTGGAAAGTTTTCGGGTTGCTTAGCTTACTGTACTATCATACCATCCGGATTACAAGATGTGCTGCTGATATCAAATCTCTTCAGAATTGTTCCGTTGGAAAATGTTCCAGTGATCTGATAGAAGTGGCAATCTAATTCAGAAAGATGTGGAATCTCCTCCGTGCTAATAAAAGTCATCAGCTTCATCTCAGACACCGTTAAATAAGACTCCGATATTTCCAAGAGAACTGCTGTCATTGTGTTATTTAGATCAACTCCGTCACAACATATGTTAAGCTGCAGGATGTCTGATGGTATGGCGTGAAATGTTACACAGATTTTGTCCGAGTTAAATACGTCCGAAGTCCATTGTCCAAGAGTAATAATATTATTTCCCTTTAATGAATTTACATCAAGATAGAGTCCCAGATTATAATCTGTAAAATCAATCAATCAGTCGAATAATTAATAAATAAAGTTCATTTTCTTACAAGTATTTGAAATAAACTCCGATTAAAACTAAGACAGCAATTAACAAAATAAGCATATGGAAACACAATATAAAATGATGTTGTCGGTAATAATTAACTAATTTTTATTCTTACTAACATTATAGATATACATATACATACATTGAGGTATATATATATATATATATATATATATATATATATATATATATATATATATATATATATATGTGTGTATATATATATATATATATATATATAGTATTAATAAGTTACGTATATTATATATAAATAATATATATATATATATATATATATATATATATTACTGAAATCTACAAATTTTCCAATGTCTCAATCATCTAGAGTAAAATTTTAATTTTTACATTTTTTTATTTTGCATAATTATTCTGATACATTAAATTGCTCCCTAATGATGAACCCGTTAAACTAAATTATTATTATGGAGTCATAATTTACGTGACAAAGGCACTCGGTGTCAAACCAAAACTTGCATATGTTCTATGATTTAACGTAACGTACGTTAACGTTCGTAAAGTAGGTTGTTTAGTAACTTACGTTAATTTAACCTACGTTTAGCATGTTAAATTAATCTAAGATTGAAAACTAGGAATCAATTTTTGCTTGATTCACGACTTTACATTTTATTATAAACTTTCAACTTAAATTTATTAATTTCAACAATCAACTGCTATCCCCGAAATGTCACCGTTCATATCGGGCCTAATCTTCAAAATTTATCCATCTATATTGCGGCGAGGTTCATTTCTATCACATAAATAACTAATGCATTAGTTATTAGATTTGCATGTAGATTTCTTTATCTGATCATATTGAGCGCAAAGTTTGAAATACATACCAATTAAATTCCGAGGATAGACTTTGTAGCGAATTATGATGTCGTAGATTTTAGGCCACGCTGGAAATGTCAACTTGAGGAATCGATCAACTATCCTGGATCTCTTGACGTAGGTTTTCTTTACGTCATTGAAAGAATCCTCGATCATACCATGCACGACACTCATTGAATCGAATGATGGCTCCAGATTCGTAAGAAAATGTTCAAACTGAGCAGATAAATGCACTACTGAATACGCAAGTTTTAAGCATAACATATTAATAATTAAATATAAGAAAATTAAATATTTAAATATCTCCCAACAAAATTTCTTTTGAAAACAGAGAAGGTGCATCACCCGATGATGACGCTATTCAAAAGTCATAATAAAAACTAAATTGCTATATTTAACTTAATTATTATGCGATTCATAATATCAGCAATAACTTTATGATGCGATCAACTGTTGCGATTACCGCTGGTTTTAGTACCGTAAATGTTGTTTGCCAGTTTAGATGATGCTGATGACTAAACCGTTGATTTCCTTGTTTCCTATTAATTAGGAAATTTTGTTTCATACTCTTAATTCAGCTTTTACACTCTATAGAGTGCACTCCATAAGTCAACAAATTAAGCCCTTCAAAAAGGCTCTGCCTTACTCAAATGTTCTGTAATTTAACTTCATTAGTTCATGCTTTTTCGCCTCTTAATAAAAGTGTATTTAAATACAACATCATCATCATCAATTCTTTGCTTTCTGAAGAGAACATAGAGCGACAACATTCATCTATTCTTTTCTGTCTTTAGCAACCGTAAGAGCTTCCTTACACCAGATGACCAAAGGCTTCAAATCTTTGTTGATCGTGTTGAACCAAGTACTTCTAGGGCTTCCTATTTTTCTTTTTTCCTTGACTTGGCTTCCAATTCATTACTGTGTTTGAATATCTACCAGTCAACAACACATCTCGATATATGTAGAAAGAAAAGAACACACCCGTTTGATGAACATAACCGCATGTAATAATTGCACAGAGGAAATCAGTTGATTGTATTACCATGATATCGTAGGTATCAGAATTCAAACAGGACTCAGGCGCTTCACAGTACGGAACCGTAACAGTGAGCTCCACCTGCATTTCAGTACTACCAATGAACAAAACTGTCCGGCTACTGTCCAATAAACCGCTCTCAATATAGCCTTCAAGATCATATATGAGGATGTACTGGTAACCTTTAAAAATATATCAATGAACGCCAGTTTAGCTATGCCAATACTAACACTCATTTCACCGATGCATTTACATACATGTACATGTGCATAGGCCTAAGTATGCGAGTGGGGTAGAGTGGTTAGGGTAACTGAATATAGTCAATGATTTAAAAATTGTAATTTATGGCAATGAAAACTTTCAAATTACAGCAAGTTTTCAAAATTGTATCACTTTTAAAATTGTTTTGTCATTGGCAACTTTAAAATTGTAACACTGTAAGTCGTAGGTTTCGTATGTAGTTTAAAATAAATGTCTACACTAAAATCACACAAGAAGTAAATTTTTTCTAAGCTGTGGGATTCATGATGATATGGACAAGGCGTGGCATTTGAAGAAGGGGTTAATTTGTTGATCCATGGAGTGCTCATTGGAGAGCAACAAAGCAGAGGGCAAGTAGGACATTGTGCTTGCCGTTATTGTTTTGCAATAACTGAAAAAGTAGTAGTGACCTATGTATCAGTACACATGGCTATTGTGACGTGGGATTAAATCACATGGAAATGAATTTAATATAATGGTGACTTTAAAGTATTGATATGATTTAGAAAAAACTTACCCTGCAAATACTGACGCGGTCTAAGCGTAAATCTCCAATGTATTGGTTTTCTATTAATGCTAAGATGAGTATCGCATATATCAATAGACTGGCATGCTACAACATAATCATTGAGGAATGTAAAATGTTATAAATTACGCTCATATTCAGTGATTATTTCATGTAAGATATTTAAATATGAGCAATATTACTATTTACAATTTCATACACTTTCCGGATCTTTGCCTGATATTTTTTATATTTTAAAAATAGTAAATAATTATCATCATCACTTTCGATTGAATTCAAGCTATCATAGGGTCGGGATATGAATAGATCATATCCACTTCTCTCGATTTATGTTCATTTTGACGGTTTTAAGATATTTCTGACGTATACGCGGTCGCCAACCGAAGGCCCTTCCTGACATTCTTAATGAATATTTAATGATGAACGACGGCCCCTTCTTCAATCCTCAACTTCTACCTTAGTCGCCTCTTACGTACACGCGACAGATAGTTTGCAGTTGCCTATTCTGCAGTGGTCCCAACCATAGCCGAGCTCAATAGGGGAAAATAGTAAAAAGTCATTTTTAATATTTTTGTTAATGATATTTTGCTGATATGAAGTATGAATCTCATTTATTTACTTGTTTTAGTCTTTGTCGAGTGAATTACAGAAAACTTAGAAAGACTATGTAGAGGATATCTGACAAAGATGAAGAGTCGAATGAAACAAACTTTGAAGTCATTTTCAAATTAGATCGGAGGGCGCATAGATTTTTTCACACATGCCTTTCAACGACTAGCTCTATTATAATTAAAACTAATTGTGCAAAATTAGCTGCACCTACCACAATTAGCTGTGTTATTAACATCAGCACCGTCACTCGGACCCTCTGATACTATAACGCACTGGGATTCTACGGAGCTGCTCGAGTTAACTCTAACCAAACAGAGCGCCGTTGAGTTAGATGTCACCGTGCATGGAAAAGAATACGCAGTACCAGCGTTACACTCGAACGCCAAGCCGCCATTTGTCACCGTACAGCTATAGGTCGTATTGTCGATCTCATCACAGACAATCACATCCGTGTCTACCAATGGATCGATGCCATTAACAAGACACTTCTGGGTAGACACGCCCACTCTGGGCAGAGTGTTCTTCACGTAGGTACAGCTTTGTGACGTCAGTGAAACAGATTGCAAGATACAGCCCACGTTATTCGCGCAGTATGCGGCAAATATCAGTTGATTTCGACCAGCAGGCAGGCAGACTGTCATATGTGAAAAACTCGTCAACCTGTCATCAGCTCGAGCTACCAGTGTCATGGGTTGCTGTAGAATGGATGCCAAGTAGACTTCAAATACACTCGATGTGTCTAATGACTGGAAAGTGAAGTCGATCTCAATATTTGTGTCGTTTTCTAAATTAAAACTGGGGCTGTACAGCAATTGTGCGTCTGTCGATGTGGTGATAAAGTGCTCCACGTAGACGTAACCTACACAAATCAAGCAAGCAAATATCGTAAAATATAAATATAAGAATTCAAATGTCTGTAGAAATAACTAACAATAAAATAGTTTGCATCGTGTCATTTTCATTTAATGCTTCCTTCCGTTATTGGCCAATTAACATTGCACCTGGTGGTCTAATAGTACCCGTATATATGTATTGGTGTGAGGTTCGATTCGTCACTATGTTTGTGTAATTATCTTATTGATTATAAGCGAATGGGTCAAGCATTCGCTATTCCTGAAAGTTGGGACTTTTAGAGTTCTAGCTTTGGAGTTCGATTTTCTGCCTTAGTTTACTTCTTGTAGAGTACGGGTGTAAACTCACTGTTCTAAGGTTTTAGTCTTAAGGAAATATTTTTGTACGTTATTATAATAAAAGCAACGATTACTAATAACCATGGAGAGGAAGGAAGAAATGGGTCTTAAACAAGCATCTGTGCTTCCTGACCCAGTGTGCCGTCATATTTATGTTATGTTTACTGGACTATGAGTGCTTTTGAATGATTTCTATGGAAAAAAATTGTATTTTGTCTTGAAGATATTAGTATCAAAGCCTACCTGCAGTAAATATTTTAGGAATCATTATCCAAGTGAAATCTACATGTACATTCCGTCCATAATTACTGAACGAGAACGATTTTTCGTTAAAGCAATGAGTTAAATAAAGCAAGCTAAGGAGGCCAACAAGCCAAGTTTGGGGAAGTTGCGGATTTGAAAATTGAGCGGATCATCAATTTAATTCCGCAAAAATAATGGAATTGAGCATGATTGTCTCTTTTATTCGCTTCAGCAACACTATTTTAGAATTATTACTATTATTAGAATTATTATTATTAGTATTATTATTATTAACACGACTGTTATATTTCTTAATCCGGAGTAGGCCTACGGAACCCAGTGTTTGATAGAAATGTGTTCGAGGAATACTTGACGAATCGCCGCCTGACTAAGCGAGAGCATTCAGCTTCTTAATTGAATTGCTGTAGCAGACTGCAACTAGTTTTCCGTGACTTTGAAAATTTGGTCAGTAAAAGCCTTTAATACGTTATTTCCCGAGACGGTTTACTTAAGTCTGCCAATGCCATTAGAAATTCAACTCCATCGAATTTCATAAGGTCCACCTTTTCAATGGTAACCGGAAAAACTTCATACTCTAAGATCAGATCACCACAGTTTTGAAATTTCTTAAAGTCGGCTAGATCAGCAGTTCCGCATGCATAGACTGAAGTAGTGCACAGGTAAGATTTTGACATAGTGTCAACGAACGTTACGTAAATTAGTCTCATTATTTACTTATTTCATTACTACTATTAATACTTCGTATCGTATTCGGCTAATTTGATGAATGGACCAACCGGTGCTTCACGTGTAGTGGTAGGCGACTAAAACACTAGGATCCAAACCAGCGTCAGAAAGGACTTTCGGTTTGTGAGAGACTAGGTTACAGAAATTGCTGCACATTATTTTCAAAATGAATGGAAGAGAGTATGCGGGATTGACGGAAAATATGGTGTGGGACAAAGAGGAGTGACGAAGGCTTAATCGAATCCCGACCCTAGTTTAACTGCAAAACTAAGGGAATATGATGATTTACGATTATTGTTACTATTAAAATTTATTATTATTAGGACTTCCGTGGCAATAATATACAGTTGAGCACCAGCGCTATAACGCGGTCTGCATTCGCGGCACATTCGCTGATCAGGCATCCCAGAATGCAGAAAATTTAAAATCTGTATTTTCTTCGTATGCCAAGAGCATACGAAGTAAACGAAAAACAAAATTTCTAATAAAAACGTTAAATTAAACATAATAAATAATAATATTAAAATAAATTACAAATATGAAATAAATAATATTACTTATTTTAATACTAATAAGATATTTGTATTAATAATAATAATAATAATAATAATAATAATAATAATAGTAATAATAATAATCTATCGCCTCTCTATCGCACTCCAGCGTTTTAATGCTGTATGCATTCGTGGCACATTGGTTGGCGAATGCGGCTTCCCAGAGCGTAGAGGAACTATTTTAAATATTTTTTATCTTTCTTTTAATTAAATAAAGTCTTTTCTATCTTATATTTTAGCCCAGGGCCTTATACAGCCCAGGGCAATTAAAAAAATAATAAAAATAAAATAAAAAATAATTGAATTGGTTTAGCCTAGCGTAAATGTAATGAACATAAGCTACGCTAGGCTTGGTAAGTACATCATTGGGTACATTCGAAGACCAATTGTTGGCATCGTTGATGAAAAAATCCCAGGTTGTTAGAGGGCTATTCTTTAATTCGCGCCGACTGCATTCGATGCAACAAGAATAGACAACGGTTACTAGTAACAATGAAGAGGAAGGAGGAAATACCAAAAACTACAAAAAGAGAAACTGAGAAAGAAAATTTTGTAATACATGCTGTGCCATGTGTGTAACCGACGAAAGATATTATTATTATAGAACATGACGCATGTATCATACCTAAACCATATGAAAAATACCAGGAGCTGCTGCTGGCAGTGTCATAACCACATACGTTGTGGTCGCTGTATGGCATGCCGACGAAAGCACAGGAAACGTTTTCAGCTGCCGATTGATAATTTTCTGAAATGTATTTGTAAAATAATCATATGAAATATTTGCAAAAAAATAAGTGACAGTATATTACTATTTTTTCTACCCTTATTGGTAATTACAATTTATTTATAAAGATTCATTGATTGTAATAACATCCCCAAACTATCGCGACCCTAGCTAAACGGAACTTTAAGGGAAGATGACGATCAGAATGATTAATTGTAGTACGAACGCGTTTTCTAACAAACATTTCTCAAACATAGGCAGAGCCCAAGACCGGTCTTCGAGACGGCTTCCCTTCATTAATGTCTTGCTATTATTATCGCCAATTGTTAGCAGAATTTGATGCAGTGATGTAGGAAGAGGGGCTATAAGGCTTAAGCCACCTTCGAAATCGAAAGGAAAGCAAGGCAAGAAAGGAGAAAAAAGAAACAGAACAAATCGAATAACTGGGAAGAAACTAGGGGCACAATGATGCTAGACACAGGGTTGGACTACTGAGTCTTTTCCAAGGTGATCGTTGGGATGATCGATGGATAATCAGGAGGTCGTAAGGGATTTGCATTAGCGGGAAAGTTAAAACTGAGCGATTAATACTTTAGTCATGGGGATCATAAACCTGCTAATGGGAGTGATCCAGAATCCCATTCTCCCCAACCTCCCAGCAAACCAACCTCTGGCTAAACCGGTAAGTGATAGACTAAGCCCTCCAACTTTCAATCATATACACTATACTGAGGTTAGAAGATAACCCGTAACTTTGCCCCCACCCCACTTTAGTCTGGACGTATCACAAATATTGAACGTTTTAAGTTTTCTTCAAATTTTGGACGTACTAAAAATGCTCCAGGAGACATTTCAGTAATTCATTGACATGCGAGATATTTTCAATAGACTACATCGTTTCACAGCAGGCCAATACATGTATTCGTTGAATACGTTCTTGACGAGGTCATCTCTCATGAATATTTCATGTTTCGAACCAGCAATAATCGAGTTGGATGAGAAAGCGGACGTTAAACCTCGATATTGATTGACTACCTAAGCTCAGTTGCCTCCTGATGGCTCTGACTTGAACACGGCAAAGAGGATCGCACTTAGAGTAGTTGAAGCGTAGCACCTCTATTTCCAGCCGAATAATTTTCTGAAGTGGGATAGTTAAGACTAAAGGTAAACTACTGACTGTATCCGCCTGAAACACATACAGAAAAATTTTAAAAATTCAACCAACACTTATCGCAATGTCTTCCTTGCTTTTCAATGTTTTCTCAACCCAATGAAAAAGTGGATATGCAAACTGATATATTTAGAAGTAATACATTCAGTGAAGCCAGTCATGGATCATTACTTTTTGACTAATTTGTAACGTTTTTCTTTATCTTTGCAAACTGTTGTTGACGTTGCCAAGCAAAGAACTCTAAGTGAATTAAGCAAACCTCCTTTATATAATTAATGAAAGACTGTATAATTAACTGCATAGCAGTTATTAGTCTATAATTGGAGGTAATGTGAAGAATTCCAAGTAATTTATAGAATTAAAAGATCTAGAACATATGCAGGTTAGCTGGACTACTGAAGCCATGGAAAATGCAAAATGGACATGAGTGGATAGAGAGAAGCCGCTGAAAGAGTCTTGAATTTACTTTTATACATATTTAATGTGAAAATTATAGTCGTGGTATTTCGCAATAGTCGATATTCTTGATCGCCGGGGTTTTCCCAATGGAAGATATACATCTAATAATTTAATTCTATATGCATTAACAGTGTATTTGTAACTATTTAATAATGTACAGAATGAAAGCAGTTTATGTTAATGACTAATTTCTCTAAAATATGTTTATCATCATCTTATTCGCTTGAATCTCAGTTTGACTGGGTCGGGATACGAATGGACTTTCACCAATCCATTCTGTCTTACACCATATCATATCGGTCAATGCCCTATTTTGTCACATTCGTTTAAATGTTTGCATCAATTTCTGAAGCCTAGGCGATCAACAGCCGAATGCCCATTTTTTACATTGATTTGGATCTAAGCGCCTCAGTCGTCTTTTACGGCACGAGTAGTCACTGATTGGTCTATTCTCTATACTGTATACTGGTATACTCTAAATTCTTTATTTTATTCACCTCATATTCACAAATCCAATACTCTCCTGCTATACATTTTAGATATTCAAAAGAAATATCTATACGTTTAGCAGGATTGGCAACAGGTTAACGTCATGTGAATTATAAGAGCATCAGTCCTCATTCTCTTATTGCAATAAAATAAATTGTATCAGTTACAAAAAAACACAGTATAGATTTAAGATCCTTAATTAAAGTCAACTACATAGGTAACAGCCAAGAAATGCTAAGTCAAGTAACGCTAAGTCAAACAAATAATTGAAGTCATTTTACAACCTTATTGACAACTATTCCCGTTGCGACGTCTCGCAGCCTAGCAGTGATGGACACTTGATTGGATGGACAGACGCTGAGATCTACGTAGAAATCGTAGCTGTCCGTGATATTCAGATCTGACGTGAATATGTTGTCTGAGGTCAGTATAGCATTGGATTCAATTCCGCTAGAAAATTCTGCTTGAAACGTGCAGACTGAAATATATGTATATATACAAGTATATATATATATATATATATATATATATATATATATATGCATCTTAGTGCACTGCCCACTTGCAGGTCCGTGATATATATCGCCTCCACTCTTCTCAGTCTTCTGCTTTCCTTTCATTTTTACGTTTGCGTGGGTCTTTAAATCATCTAACGTACCTAATCTCGGCATGCCCTTGCTTCTTTTGCCTTCCATTCTACCTTCTGTGATCTCTATTAACAGACCTTCCCCCCTTAGGATGTATCCTATCCAACCCTTCTTCCTATTTCTTAATAAATTTATGAGCTGTCTATCTGTACCAACTCTCTCAAGAACATCC
Organism: Enchytraeus crypticus; assembly: GCA_905160935.1. Classification (NCBI taxonomy): domain Eukaryota; kingdom Metazoa; phylum Annelida; class Clitellata; order Enchytraeida; family Enchytraeidae; genus Enchytraeus; species Enchytraeus crypticus. The sequence goes on along the minus strand of CAJHZI010000414.1, from coordinate 2,817,657 downwards.
TCATTTTTAACCTTTTGAGTCCAGCTAATCCTCTCCATTCATCTCCAAATCCACATTTCCTCCAGTTTCCTCGTATCGTCCTTCCCTAAGGTCCATGGTTCACATCCTTTTGATACATAAAATTATTGAAAATACGTTGTGAACAGCAGTGGATAAAGACAGGCCACAAAGATAGAAGGAAAATGAAAGGAAATAAAAGATACTCCATAAGCTAGAAAGAAAACGAAATAAAACTGACATGCAAGTAGAAGAAATGCGAAGAAACGAGTAAAATACGTTACCGTAGGGATCGTAATTCGTTTTGACGCAACTACGTGACCAAGTGATATCAGACAACGTTTGATCGGTTCTACGCTGTACGAAATATCCGTTTATACATCCGAGGTTGCTGCTAAACGCGTCACAGGGTATATCCAGATTTGTGTTAGCTAAGCGATATAACAATCAAATGTTTACAACTTATGCAGTATAATGACATCGATTTATTTAAGAGCTAGCCCAATTTTAACATCAGTTTCCTGCTCGGTAGCATGTCAGACATGCATGATTTTCAGTGCGCTTTTTGATATCTCTCTTATAGAGAAATATATAGTAGTGATTAGCACATACTGTAGTCATAACGTATTTTTTTATTTGGCAACTCTATTTTTTTATTTGTCGGAGTTAAAACTATTTCCGATTTGCTAATAGTTATAGATGTGGAATCGAAGTAATTCTTCTTTATTTTTCTTTTATCAGCTGTTCTTTTATGGCGACCACTTCTTTCGCTTGGAGAACATATCTGTTTCCTGTTAATTAAATGTGATAACTGGATGCTTTGATGATTCCACGCGAGTGTTACTTACTGACTTCACGTTTATGTGCTAAGTATTTCAGTGACTTTAAAGTTCCTTTGTATATTGCGTAAGAGATATTGCAAGTAAGGTATCTTTGGAATATGACTCAACGAGTCAAACTAAATTATGTCTTTGTCTTAAGAGTAATTTAATTGAGACACCACTAGAAAACTAGTTGAGACAGATAAGACTCAAAATCTTTTAAAGAATTAACAAACGTAAAATGAGAGAAAATTTTCCTCACAGTTGATTTAAAAACGTAAATAGTTGTATTCACATTGTCTAATTAGTGATAGTTTATTGATATATCTAAGTTCTTTTCATAGTTTTGCCATTTTTCAACACGGGGCATAGCTAAACTGTTTTGTGTGTTGTTCTATTTAGATAAGGTGCCATATCATGTTTACACTTACCTGTTTACCCGGGTTTTTAGATTCACACTTAGGCACTTGCGAAATTAGCATAATTACGGTATTAAATACAACTAGGCTTGTTTACCCAACAGCTGGCGAACATCAGTGCCTTCTACCTTATCTACAACATCAACAGTATTATAGTAAAGTTCGAGTACCGGATTGACATTTATTCGGAACAAGAAGTATGGATTTAATCATGAGAGTTCTCCCGGCTAGCGCGCTCTCAGACTGGAAGATTAAAACCATGTTTCCATCGTCCGGATCCAATTCCGGTATCGTGACGTATAATCCGGTCTCATCGAATGCTGTGGAAGTCCTGTGTAGAGCAATCATATGAGGCTCTTGGTTCTTATAGAATCTCAACCAGATGGCAAAGTAACCATAGGATTTGGCGATGACTTGAAGACAGGCGGCGGAAGAGTTGAGGGTGAAGAGAGGCGATGTGAGGTTAAAAGTGTGGTTAAATTCTAGTGGTGCGATGTTAGCTGTTTTCAAGTCCAGAGTGAGAATCCTCGCTGAAACAGTAAAATTCATTCAAAGAATTAGCAAACGATGAAAGCCAAAACGAGTAATGCAATCAATATGTCAGTAAAGTACCTGAATGTGGCCGATAAGATATAAGAATTAGCCTAACTTATAATATACCCTATCTAAGAATTTTTTCTAAAACATCTGTGACCATTAGCTTCAGTAATGTGTTAAAATTAGATATTCTTTGCTTTTTAATATGATCAAATAAGATTTACAATTTTAATTTCAATAGTTATCTTAAGTTACAAATTTGTTTATGAGAATGTTCGTATAGTTTTTGTTAGGGAGCCTCAATTTAGTTTAGGGACTGATGAGATTATCAAAATAGGAATTTCTAAATCTGTTTGACAATTGCTTTACCGGATTTAACTGGAGGTTTGATCCTGTACGTAATATTGTAGCCTCCCTTAGTTATTGACCCATCACTGTGGAAGTCCAGTGTGACCATTGATGTCTTCATGGATATTAATTGTTTAATAACTTGACCACAGAACTTGTTATACTCAATAGTAGAATTGGCTAATACATCGTAGTAAGATATCTGCCAAATATACAATTAATTCAACAAATAATGATTTATATCAGTCGGAGATATCATTTTTGAGCAATTGTTCAAAACAATCTAGTAACAAATATAAAATATGTAGGCCTTCATTTGGAAGTGTCATTTCATTAATATGTAATGGTGTATTGAGAATTGTTTAAATTTCATTTGGTAATCTAGCAAGTCGAAGAGCGAAATTCTGACAATGCTTCGAAACTGCTCAAAATCAACTCGTAGTTTGAATACATTAAAACGCTTGATTTTGCAAAACATTAATTGTCTCAAAGGGCTATCTATACATATCTTCAGTTGTTCAATAAACAATCTACAGAGAGGAACAACTTAAAATTTGTAACTTTTCATCTAAAATCTATTAATAGAGTGAGAGCTAGAGAGAGCCAGAGGGAGAGAGGGAATTTGTTTTTTTTCACGTTCCGACACTATAGATGCTTTGTAGACAAAAAAGCTCTCCACTTTGGTTGCTTTTGTTATGTTTTTGGTGATGCTGTGAGTGCACCAATAATTAAATATATAAACAGTTTCCTCAAACCTCGAATTCGATTTCTCAAAACTCAAAATTGTTACGAACGAGAATAACACTCTAATCCTATGCTGATAGGCTATTGTTACTATTTATCATCGTAATACCCTTCCACCTTCCTCTTCCCACAATCACAAAAATGTTAGCGTTGTTCCAATATTATCAGGACAAACGAAAGAGAATCGAAAAAAATCAAAACATTTATTTACGAAAATCAAATAAAAACCCTGCAAAAACCAGAATGGATCTTGCAATTGGTTTCCTGTTAATACTTTAAAATAGTGATTTTCTGATCCCACTCTGACGAAGCCAGTAAGTATAAGCTGATCGTGCTGTTAATTGAGAGAGGTCATCCATAACACAAGTACATTCTAATATTAGCTTTGGGCTCACTATCATAGGAATACACATTTACCATAGATGCATTCGAAACAAAGTATTCGCTGCTGCGTTAACAGCGTGCAATAAGAGATCAGTTAATGTCATCATAATAACTATATTTATTTCTCCGTGTTGTTTAAAAAATAGATATACCGATGCCTGCACGTATAGTAGAAGGCAACTAAGAAGCAATAAGTTCCAAACCCACGTCAGAATGAGCATTTGTTTGGCGAGCGTCTATGCTTCAAAATTTGCTACAAATTTTATAAAACCAATAGGAGGGATTATGGGGGAATTGGCATATGCTGTGGGACAGAGAGGAGTGGAGTAGTTCTATTCGTATGACAACCCTAGTTAAACTGGGATTAAAGGGAAGATGATGACAATGATATTAACTACATTTATTAGGTAAATCGACAGTATATGACCATTTAACTATTGTTTAAATCTAAACAGTAATAACTAACCTGGAGATAGTCGTACCCACACTCGCTATTATCTTCCAGATCGAAAGTTTGAGGGTAGAGTAAGATTGTGCTGCCTATCGGCGCATGGATCGTCTGGATACAGTCAACGTTGATGTCGTAAGATAGAGGAAAGTTGACCGTCAAAAGAGAACCAGTAGCCGCGTAGTAGTCACCGCAGTTTAAATAGGTCGTAACTATAAATGATAAACAATTGTTATCGTAGCACTAAATATATGCTATATTAAAATTGTGAGCATATAGAAAGCTACATTTGAAATTAGTTTCATTTTTTTAGATTTTTGTTTAACCTACAACATTTAAAAAAAACTAAAAAGCTAATGGTAAAGCTAATGTTAACGTGAGTTTTCTCACTCGAAAGCGATGCCAGTGGCGGGAGAGCCCAAGATTTGAACCCCGTACATACTGATCCGCGGTAGAATAACTTACCGACATCGTCACTGGATACAGCTAGTTATTAACGTTATTATTTTATGGATACATATATGTAATTGAAAATAAATTCAGTGATTAAAGTGAAGCGGGATCCCGTGGGATCTGCGATCCTGGGCCCACAGATTTTAAGCAATAGAGATCCCACAACAATTTTTTATATTTTCTAGAGGGATCTCCTGAAAGACTTGTGGGATCTCATAGTACTCTATTGATCTGGTTTCGAAAAAAATGACGCTTATCCTAGATATCCGTACAAAATAGCAAGATTTGATTATAAGAAATGTAGAGATTGTAGTTTTCGGAAAAATTTCCGTATTGTTAAATTTTGTTGATGTTTTTGGCAACGCGTAAAACCAAAAAATGTTATTTTGTCATCTAATATTGCTTAATTGTGTAATGATCAAGTCTAGGGTCTTGGTTTTACAAGTGTGAACATCGCTTTCAAGGTCAAATTGTTTACGAACTCTATCGCAAGGTTGCATTGTCATTTATCTACTAAATTTAGGCTCATCAAGGTCAACTCGGTTTTAATCTATAAGCAAGGCTAAAACATTGATATGCTAGTCGAGGTCAATTCGGTTATAAGCTGTGTGTAAGGCTAGAAGGTTTCACTTCAAGGTCTTATTGACTAAATGATTATCTTACTTCAAGGTTTTATTGACTAAATGAATATTTCACTTCAAGATCGTTTTGGCTCGAGTCCCTCACAAGGTCTGATATGTTGAGTGTAATCTTGTAATTCTCGTTCAAGGTAATATTTAGTATATCAGTCCTATCAAGCTTAGAAGTGTATTTTACTATTTATGAAGGCCGATTATGAGCCTTGAATAGAGAAGTATATAAGACTCAGGGGTAGAACTATTGACATTCGGGTTTTAAGCGGAGTTTAGTTTAGTCTGGAGTTATGAGCTCACGGGACTCGATCTGAGCTCGCAAACGGTCAACTAGTAGGAATCAGGATTCGAGCTATCGGAGACCGCCACGGACCAGTCTCTCAGGCTTAGTTATTCTTCTTTATTCAGTTAACTACTTAGGGAAGGAACTTGATTATACAAAGTCGTTTGATTTATTATGTAGCACCGTATACCGTAATTATTAACTATACATTTGTGTCGTTAATTTTATTGTTTATTTTACATTGACATTTAAAGATACATATATCGCCCGCTCTGATTATTTACTTATGATAACCAGTTTGTACAAGTTGTCCAAGAATTAAATAAAGCATCGGGCATGTCATTATCAACGGAGTGTGCTGTGATAATTAAGTTAGACATTAGATATTAATATTAGCTGCGATCAATTATAAATAACACAGAGTTACCTCTCACAAACGCAAGCGAGTAGCGGAGATTAGAAAACAATAACGAATAACTTAGGGAAGCAGTCATTAAACATAGGATACATCTACTACCTCCCAGAAGCATTCAGCAATCCAAGGACGATCCCTGAGGTTTAATTAACTTTAAACCTACTCTATCACAATTGTATATTTTAAATTGATTATTATCTTATTAAATTTGGTGTATTCTAAATTAATTATATATAATCTGGTATAATATTAATGGCTCGCAGAGTCGCGCATGATGTATGGGGTCCGGAAGTTATTCTAAGGAACCCGGGATAAATTTTAGGGGCCTGGAAGAAATTTTAGGGGCCCGGAAACTTTTTAGGGATCCCGCTGCAGAAAATCTATACTTTAACCACTGAAAATAATGTAAAGAAATGTAAATATAGCTTACCGGAGTATGATTTCGTTTAACCCATTAACTCTGGAGTTGACTGTTTCACTGAGCATTCATTTGCACACTAGTGCTGTATTTCACTCTATGTTACTGCATACATTCAGCTCCAACACTGACGATAACAACTATACTACGATTTCTGCCAACTTAGCCGATGTTATTTATGTTAACCTTAACATGAACTATGATACTAATGCTTATGTTAATTGCAATGTTAAAGATTACGCTAGTAACGATGTTAATAATTATGTAAAACGCCCTATTTATTTTATAGCGTTAAAGGATTAAAGGAAATGTTTATAATAATAATAATATGAAGACCACTAAATGATGGCTCACCATTCCACTGAGAAAATCTATCCAAGTAAATTCGAATATTATCTTTAATTAAGTGAAACTCTAATATGCTCTCTCTCTCTCAGTGCACTGCCTACTGGCAGGTCCATAGTGCATAACGCCTCCACTCTTCTCTGTCTTCCACCTTCCTCTTAATTTCCACATATGAGTGGGTCTTTAAATCATCTAACCTACCTAATCTCGGCCTGCCCCTGCCTCTTTTTCCTTCCATACTACTAATATTAATTACTCTAATATTAATGGCTCTAAATAATATTTGCTAAATTATTTCTTAAGGTAGGCCTATTGTCTTTTAATACTTAATAATGAAATCAGCTAGTATCTAGACTAATCAAGGTTTGAACAAACCACTCTGGGTTAAAGACAACTCGAAGGTGTAGGTGAATTTAGACGTTGTAGTGGTAACCTCGTATCCGCAGAGATCATTAGTGAAGGCACAGTTGACTGACTCAATTTTATCTGAATAAGAATTTAACATATCCGTTAACCAACCAGTCAATTCAAGAGCATATTAAAACATTAAACTCCAGATCATTGTACTTTAAAATATACAGTTACGTCTTCAGTGATAGAATGCTTCTGAAAATATCATGACACCGTTACCATGCATTTGAATTTTTTCTACTTCTATCAATACCTTTAAAACTAATAATGCACAAGCATACTTTAAGTGCTTCTGAGAAGGAACATTTATCGAAAGAAATATTGGACTGAAGAATTGAAAGAAAGGAAATGAGGGGAAGAACGGGACTTTGGATGCTGGATGATTACTTAACTTGTTCGTAAATCGATATGACGAGATAAGTAGAGGATAAAATGTGGACGGTTTATATACTATGACCCTTATATTACGTAGTACGCTGTGTTACATTAATAATTAGTGTATGCGAGGAATACTCTAGCATACATCTAACGAGCCTAAGCAAACTTTGCTCATTACATGTCTCAAAGTGATTTGATTGCTAAATAGCTTACAACTTATACCGTTTATTGACATCGATTTATATAAAAGCTATCCCAAATTTTAACATCAGTTTCCTATTCGGTAGCATGTCAGACATGCATGATATTAGTGCGCCAATCACTATGATATCTCTCTTATGATATCTCATCGCTTTCGAGTGAGGAAACTGACGTTAACCCTAGCTTCTTTCTTATGAGAAAGATATTATAGTGATTAGCTCACAATGTACCCATAACGTATTTTGTATTATGTGGCAACTCTATCATGTTGACTGCTAAAAGGTACAGCAAAAAGAATAATGGAACGGCCAATGAGTTGAGGAATATCTGAGAATTGAATCTCAATTGATTTGATAAAATATCAGTGAGAGTTGGCAACAAATAGAGAAGAAGTCATAAATTTATGCGATGAACCTGTTGGTAAGTATTACAGAGAGAGACAGAACTATTACATATTACTCACAGCTTTTAATAGAGGGTGAGCAAGGTGTATCGAAGTTCAAAGTTATATCATCCATCGCTACATTCGTAATGTAAGGTTCTCCGTGTGTGGCTTCAAACTCCAGATATGAAAATCCCTCTGGTGCACAGAAAGAATACTGATCCCAGTGAGGCAAGGTCACATCTGCCTGGGCTGGAATGATGTTCTCGACAAGAGTTCTGCCCAACAAAGATCTCAGTCTTACCACGAGAGCCACTGAGGGATCACTGATATTTTTGGGCATGTGATACTTGAAGAGAACTTGTCCAGAAGCTGAGAATGAATTGGGGGGAGAAATCAGCCGAACTCTGTCTCCTAACAGTCCTGTTATTGCGCTCACCATCATGTAGTGACCTAGATATTTCATTAAATAAGGCTATATTTTAATATTTCAACAGTATATTGTTGTTATAATGGCGATGACGGTAAGATATTCGACCGCGGATCAGTAAGTGCGGTGTTCAAATCATGGGCTCGCACGCCACTGACATCGCCTTAGAGTTAGGAAACTAGCGTTAACATTAGCATTTAGTTCTATCGATATTCTTCTACTTAATTTTAAGAATCATATAAACTATTTTTATTTATTTTTGTAATATTTATTAGTTTAATATTTGAAACTATTATGAATAAATTATTTTAGGTTTATTGCTATTGTTTGGGTTTGAGGATGGGTTTTATTTAATAAATAAATAAAAACATACTATTTATACACATTGCCACACCCCTACGTACATGAGTATCATAGAATTTATTTACATGAATATCATAGAATTTATTTAATATGTAGCCTAATGACTAATAAATAGCCATATGTATTTAATACGTACAGTATAGCTGACTGGAGCCAGTGGCGATGTCGGTAACGTATTCGACCACGGATCAGTATATGCAGGGTTAAATGCCTGGGATCTCCCGACGCTGACATCGCTTTCCCGTGATGATAGTGACGTTAACATCAGCTTTAGCTTTATTATCTTTAATGCTAAACATCAATATCTAACGCTATCTCCATAAAGATACGTAAAAGTACGACGCATATACAAAATACCTGAACTCTTGTCTTCACCATCTACAACAGGGGCTCCCTGAGCAGAAGTGACCTCACTGGCAGTGACGTAGGTCCAGGAAAGAGCTCCAGTCTGGGTGGAGAAGTATCCATTGATATACGGCATCTCAAAATCAGTTGACATTGAAAGATACGTGTCTGTTCAATAAAAGTTTAAATTTAAGACTCCATTAAATATAAAACTGCATGTACAGCACAGTGAATCCACTGCTATTGCTGCTGCTTTCCACGGGAAAACACCAACCTCGTCGACGAATAAATGAAATCAGGTAGTTGCGGAGATTTCATATCAATTCATTTGAATTGTCAGTCGTTCCTTTTTAAGTATTTAATGGCCCTGAAATGGGCTGACTAATTATAGGGTCGAATGGTCTATTCGGTAGATGCCACCCTCGGCGTGAATGCAGTCTTTTCAAAATGCAAGAATAGCTCGCTTGATTGTCATATTCGGTCAGGCCAGGTTTTTTATTTCAGCTCGGTAATTTGCTTACTCTTGTCTCAGTGCTGCAGCAGCCTAGGCCAGGCCTACCAAGGCCAACGATTGCTGGAGCTGTAGTGCATCTTAACTGAAGAGCTTGAAGCATACAATACATTTCAGCAACTCTATTTAATAAACTATTTAAAAATTTCTTTTAAAAAATTACCGAGGGTGGTAATTTTGAGCATCTACTTAATGGACCATTCGACCCCATAAATCGTCCGTCCAGTTCAGGGCCATTAATTACTCAAAAAGGATCGATAGACTATTCAAAAACCCTTGTTTAAATTGATTTAGCACTTTTTAGTATAGTCGCTGTAATTATGTTTCTACTGAATATTTTTCACAAAATTGCAGCATATATACCAAAATTCCTCACCCAGAAGCTCCGAATATTTTGTTGAAATACTTTGACTTTTGCCAAGTTATTGAGATTTCGCTATGGTGATTATTTTTGTTCCCCAGTTTGTATATATTATTTCGTACGCAGATGCCGTCAAATCAGGCCATAGACATGTACGCATGCCTCAGCCAATCATTAATCTGATGGTGTGTGGCTTAGAATTCGTGCAAGATTGTTCGCTTTTCTTGTATTCATCGTATGTATGAGGTACAGGCAAAACGAAAGGTAGACAGACAGAGACAGAAGAAACATTTCATTTAGAACTAACTGCAGGTTTTTCTCTCGTCGCTTCCGTCTTGACAGTCTTTCCTACCATTGCACTGTAACTTGGCCGGGATGCACTGACCATTGTCACAACGAAAATCATCTTTGTTCCAACAACCTACAAATAGCCATTCAATTATATTTTTAACACTGACGTTTTTCTATTCTTACAATATCCGCCGCTTCTAAAACTATGAGTTCACTTTAACTACCACTCCCAAAATATTCTTTAAACATTAAAGTATAATTTATCATTAATAAATGAAGAACATTTTGATTCCCGATCTATACAACTTAACATGTTCAATTAATCTTATGTCGTTTACGCTTAGCAGGAAACAGGCAAACTAAATGTCTCGCCTAAACTGGACAGCCTCTCAATCTTAGTAAAAATATTTAAATCACTACAGCTAGCAATAGAACAACACTACGTAAAATATTATACATGTAACTAGTTTAGGTATATGTTCAGGATAGTTTAATTCCTTTGGCTGAAATTTCGATCTAAATATAGTCTAATTAAATAAACTAGTAAAAAACTATTAGTAATATATTAAATAATATATAATTAATATACTAAGTGATAAATATTTAAAATAAACTAGTCTATATCGTGCCTTTATTGCATCACAAAACTGGCAATCGGAGAGAGTTTTAATTATTGATACATCAAGCAGTACTTGTGTAGCAGCTAAATGGAGCTATATAAAAGTTAACGACAACGGCAGATAGTGATAATTAAGTAGCATAAATTTCAAAGCCCAAGCAATTATATTATAATATTGAAACTCTTTTCACTTTCGTAGATGTAGTAAAGTTAGTCAGAAAGCAAAATGAATTTCACTGATAGTTAATTGAATCGTCAATGGAATTCGCAAATACATACCTCAAACATGTGACATAAATAGATTAAACTTACAATTGAGACATTGTATAGCATGCTAATTTCTAAAAAGCATGAAACGATTAACTAACTACATAGAATTGTGATTATTAGACAAGCACAGCCAGCAGCAATCCGGACGTGATGTTGCTAAGACATACATACGGGCTCTGCTGAAAGAATTGCTGCAGTACGCTGCAATTAATCCATTCAAAGAAACCATCAGTAAATAAATTCTATCTAACATGAGGAAACTGTAGAGATCAACCAGACATTACAAACTGCATAATGCTGTATATGAATTACTCCTTGCTAAGGACTCACCGCAGAATGGAATGTCACAAGGAAGTAGATCCTCCACTCCTTCACTTTTCGTCACAAGGCACTGAGGGCTGGACCAAGGAGAGTCTCCCAGTATATTTCTGCAGTAGTTCTGACAGTCGTCCAGGTTTATACAAGGCAACAAGGCCGTGACAGGATTGGAGGAAGCGTACCAGAACAAGCAAGGTCGACCCTGAGCAGTTGATTTTGTTCCCTCATAACCGCTTCCAGTTGGATACTGTCGACACTCTTTATTTGCTACTGTATAACCAATCAAAACTATGAAGTTCATTTAAGCTTCTCATTCCAAATAAAAAGCTCAATTTCAGAGACTGAGCGGCTGGAATTCGATAACATGATCCATTTCCTATAGGACAAGATTTTTATCCATTAAGCTAACTATTCGATATGTCAAGCTATCAATTATAATGCTCTGTTAAGACTGTCCAGTTAATATTGTTTAGAGCGCGTTAAAATATTAAAATAAAATATGCGTAACGGATCATGTTTACGACACGTGACATTTTTTTAGGCTAGTTATATATCCTTCCTTCAGTGTTATCTATGATATCAGATATAAAGTTGACAATTGGAATAAATTGAATTGTCAATATCAAATAGCAACCACAAACAATATAATTTTTAAGAATAAAAAAAATTAGTAAAACATTTCTAATATTTGAACAGTTCTTTTGCTTAATCTGTTCGTGACAGTGCTATCTTTGAAGAGCAATTCAAAGAATTGCTCTTAAAATCTAAGAGCAATTCAATTTCTCTTATTTGTAAGAGCAATTGAATCTTCTTTTTATACATTTCCACAAAATTTAAGTGGATTCAGTATTACCCTGCGTACCCTACTAAACGAGGTCATAGAAAGCAGAATGGAAGGGAAGAGAGACAGAGACAGGCCGAGATTAGGAATGTTCGATGGTTTAAAGATCCACTCAAATGTGGACAAGAAGTGGAAAGCTGAAGACAGGGACGAGTGGGGGCGCTATATACAATGGACCTGCCAGTAGGCAGTGTACTAAGAGAGAGTGAGCATAGCCTACTTTGACATGTTTAGAAGTAGAACTCATATCAAATTATCATCTTACTCTAACCTTTCAAGCACAGCGCTGCTAAACCTAACAATAATAATAACTAACCTAAAGATTCCATTGACCGCACTTTGATGTCATCGATGGCGATTCCATTGAAGCCAGACCTACTTCGTCTTCCTTCCACGCGGAATTTGTTTACACCATCACTAAGTGGGAGAAGGAATTTATTCCATCCAGGCAATGCTTCCCCAGCCATTTTCTGTTCACCTACCACATATAATTCCTCATTCACAATCTGCACCTTGAGGCTGGGGAAATCTCCATCAGCAGTGATCCAGTAGTAGAACTCTAGGACTCTTCCGGTACAGTTGATGAACTCGGACTCGTAACGAGCCACTCTACCGGGTCTGGTGTTCGTTGTAACCATTTGAATGAAATGTCCCGAACCTGTTATATATTGTTATAAAGATGGTAAAACTTCAATTAAATTCTCTCACACACAGATATACACAATAAATAATAAGTCAAACATGTTACTGTTCCTCTTTATAACTTGAACTTACTGTTAACTACTCAGTTTCTCTTTACTACAGGGTTACCCACTTACTTAAGTTACCTTACCTCAGTTACTGTCTTAAAGAGGAGACTTGGACAGAAATGATAGAGAAGAAAGAACAAGAAGAAGAACTAAAGACTAAGCCGACTAAGAAGAACGACTAAGAACCAAGGACTAAGAAGTAAGAACTAAGAAGCAAGAACCCCAAACTAACGTTCATGCTATTTAAATGCTACAGACGCACATAACTACAGAGACCAAGCATTTATGTAGACTAATAGCTAGAGCTACATATTCCAATTACTTCAAGGAAATCACAGGCAAAGGTTATCATTTGAAATGTTCATTAGCTCGAGTGTATAATAGAAAGTGATTTACTTTCACGCAGCTAATTATACGGATAAATATAAGATTTCAAAACAATATGGCTTGTGCCGAAACTGACGTTATATATATATATATATATATATATATATATATATATATATATATATATAGGCAGAGAGAGAGAGAGAGAGAGAGAGAGAGAGAGAGAGAGAGAGAGAGAGAAAGATAATCATTTATTTGTAACTGAATCATAATATACACAAAGCGCATACATCAAGACATAATACAAACAGAACGGCTGTCAGAAAGAGCACAATTGAGCTCTACATATATAGCTGACTATCGGACACATGAAATCATAGTGACATAGCAGCATAATATCGTAGAAAAAGAAACATTAGAGACATAAAAAATATCAATACTTGACAACATATTGGACATACCAATAAGGACATTGGATATAACAATATAGGATAAAATAATTATCATTCTTCTTTTCTTCTGCCTGCGGTAGATGGCTGAATCACTGACGCACTTTGAAAATAAAATGGGCGAGAGCGGTTTTTAAACAATGAAACAAATGGAAACGTTAAATGACAATCGTATGGAGTGCAGTCTGTTGGAATGCTTGTTAGCCAACGCTAAAATTAACTTTATTATACGAATAGCATGAGGTTAACTTATTGGGTTATTACTACATCTATTTCAAGTTAAAACCTTTTATCTTTAGTAATAGCCGCTTTATATAAACAAGAGATCAAAAATTATTACTAATGTTTTTAATTTCACCTAAGAGCTCAATTTTTAAAACCAGTTTAATGATCTGTTAATTTTAGCTCTAGTTGGTGAATCTAAAACCCTCAAATTGTTTCCAGAAAGACTATATCTATGATAACGCAGTGACATTCATTTACTTATACAAAATCATAAAGTCATAATAGCAACGTCCACACGACTTTAGAGAGTTTAAAAATTTCTAACTAAGTTATGCGATAATTTAATTGGCTTTTCTTCATACCCAGGTTTAGAGTGTGGTCAGCAGGCAGTGAGGTGGAATCAGCATTAGTTATCTCCCAATTCTCCAGCTGATCACTGATTTCTGGATCATTGTTCATGGGACAAGAGCCTTCTTCAAAACTGCAGTAGAACTCGTTGGTACCTGACGTAATTTTATCATTTTAGGCATTGGCTTAATAGTTGAATAGCATAAATAAAAAATATAGGCTTTAGAAGTTAGATTTAAAAATATATTCACCTTTAAACGAGAATTAAATTGTAAAAGTAGAAGATCGTTTATTTTTTACATAGTGAGAATATTTTGAAGTGTTTTATATAAATTTATTAGCATAATAGCATAAGTCCAGATTCAATTAAACGGTTTGATCGCTCACCCGAAACCTCGCAAATTAGCATAATTTTAGTGTACAGTATTTGGAACCATAGGGACTTTGTAGGTTCACAGAAGTACTTAGAAATGATAGCTATGTTGTAAAGCTGGTAAGGCTAATGTTAACGTCAGTTTCCTCACTCGAATGCGATGTCAGTGACGGGCGAGTCCAGTATGTTGTGATATGTGGATATATAAATATTGATACTTTTGGAAAATCAATTCACACATATGAAGTCAAACAAGAGATTAACTAATTGATCAGCTGCAATAAGGAGTCTGACAATTTACCAGATTTTACATATCCAGTTACAGTTAAGTGTTACATACTAAGTGTTATATAGTAAATGTTACACAGTGTTATATTTATTAGTTTAGTGCTACAACAATATAATTATTAACTGCTTGTATGATGCTTACATGTGTGATTAACTGACTACGAGAGAGATGGAGAGAGAGAGAGAGAGAGATAGACAGATAGAAAGAGAGAGAAAGGGGAACATTCCAGTTATTTTACTTCTACTGTAATTTAATAGTTAACTCTAATTTAGTCCGGTTTCCTAATTAATCCATTATAAAACATTGCACATGCGCAGTATTGTCTTGGAAAACAGTAGTACTCTGTATTGTTGTTGTTGAATCTACATGTATATCATTGTACATATCACAAAGTATACCTAGTTTTCGTATCCTTCTATAGTATTCTTGAAAACTGGTTATATCAGAGGGATCGTTGCAAAATTTATTTTGGCTTTCAGAATAAATCTCCCCAGTGTACGAGGATAGGTAACACACGCTATACCCTGGATGATACAGAAATCCACTACAGGTTCTTCGATAGCTTGCGCTGCAAAGTACCCTGCAAGCTGCGCGCGTTGTGCTTCCTATTATTACTACTCCTTTGAGAGTAGTTGGATAATTGCAAATGTCTGGGTACAGAAGGTACGTTTCGAGGTCAGGTGAAAAGTACTCTGCTCAAATAAACATTTAAACAACCAATAAATATTAGTCCATGACAATCTAAAACATGTCACATTCAGACGTTCAGGAAGAATTTCGGTAACGTAAAGCGGAGATGTTATAATCTAAAATCAAGATTCTTGGTCTCCTCCGAATCAATTTCTCTTCCGCTGCTCCTTCTAAAGTTTCCTTTAGGAATATATTGTAGTCCCTGTTGGGATATGTTTAAAGACAATAGTTTCCAAGACTTCTTTCTATTTCTTAAAACAACTATAACTTTCCAATCTTTATCAACTATGTAAGCTCACCTGAATTTTTTTGATCACCGGATCGGCACCGTTTAGGATCGTTTTCTTTCTCCTCAGTACATGTTTTTCGGATCGTTTGGAGTGAAGCGATTTGTAGTGACATGTGATGGGGGACGTCCCACACAGCATCCTTGCATGAGGAAACGAACGTTAAATCTTAACTATTATTATTAAAATTCTCCATGACGTTTGTATTTTGTTTAGTAGAAAATAAACAAAACGTGCAAATATATTTCAAACGAGGTGATAACAGAATAAGATAATATAAATATCATCATGAAAAATAGAAGCATTCACGAATTTCAACATCAAGTCAGTTTTGGACCTCTCAATTACTCAATTCTCGTTTGCTGATAGCATTGTTTAAGTCTCTTAATGCACCATATTTTGCAGGGCTTTGTCACAAGTGATTGGAATACAAATGTCCCTATGGACGCGAAGTGTCGTCGTCATAGTTTCAAGTATATGCGTCCTATTGTTCTTTTGATTGGTCCATTGAACTGGTAATTTATCATCATCACCATCATATGAGCCGCTTATTAGATATAGAGAAAACATCCATCGGTTATCATTAATAATTTATCTCATTTCAAAGAGGCACAATTGTGCTAACGTATCACTTAAACAATTTCAATTAAACATTTCACAAAGGCACATTAATATTGTCGGAAGAAAATTCGCCTTGTAGTCAAGCGGCTTTATTTTTATTTAAATTCTATACAATATATTTCTGGTGGCCTATGTTATGTATGACAGTAAGAAAATATGACAATGAACGTAAAAAAGTTAGTTAATTAATTACTGCAAGTTACCTTTTAGTTATTTTCAATTCCCGCCATGTGTGAATAAAAGGACATATAACATATAGTAACATATTAAAATCACAGACATTGTACATATATATTATCAAAATTGATCTTAAGCCTACTTTAACTTTACGCACTGAGCGTATCAAAATACGTGGGGAAATTATTTTGTGGTTTCCCTCGAGACCTTAGGCTACGGTCACCGACCAAATTGTCACACATTATTACTGGAAATATGGTAAAATCGAAAGTAAAATAAATTACATTTAATTTTAAACAGTAACATTTACATTTTTGTTATTTACTAAAAGGTTGAACACAATAATCGTAACGTCGAGTCGGTGGCATGTTGGCAAGTTGTTCAATAGCGGACCTGTAGATGCAGGTTTGAGATCTAGGGCTATCCCGTTCATGATACGCTATATACGAACAGGAAGCTGACGTTAATTATCGCCATAAAAGTTTAACGAGACATAAGGTTATTTTGAAGTGCTCAACTGGATAGAGTCCTATCGGGAAAAGTTCTGAACTACGAATCTTAATCCAAATACCGCTGCATGATTCCAAGTTACCGGCATTACCGTTAAAAACATGTTAAATATATTTTTATTTTAAAATGTATTTTCCAATAGTATAATATTCGTATTATATCAGCATTTATTTCGTATAAGATTATCACAGAGAAGTATCTGCAGATATTTCCTTTCTCTCTTTTAGCGCACTGGCAAGTCCATGTTATATAACGCCTTCATTCTTCTCTTTCTTCCGCTTTTCCCTTCGTGTTCTCATATGATTGGATCTTTAAAACGAATATTCCTCATCGCGGCCTGCCTCTGCCTCTCTTTCTTCCATTCTGCCGTCTGTTACCTCGTCTAGTAGACGTTCCCCACTTTGAAGATAAATATATTATTAAATAGTCTTAAATATCACCATAGTGTAGAGAGAGAGAGAGAGAGAAAGAGAGAGAGAGAGAGAGAGAGAGAGAACTATGTTTATTTCGATACACTCAAAATATACAGTGACATACATAAAAAGTATACCTGGATCATCGTCGTAATTTTCGTTCATCCAGGTCACGTTACTGTCGAAGATGATTGTGTCATAAAGACCAGCCTCGTAGACTGCAGTACGTCTGTAGACAAAAAGCGCAACACAAGATTATATGTTATCGAGAAAGTGAGTCAGAAATAATAAAACACACATTACATTTTGATATGTATAAGATTTTTTAATATTATAGATACAGAGTGATTATGAAGTAAATGGTGACAAGGTGTTTGAGTAATAAGACTAGTATAATATTAATAACCAGTCCAGTAAATGTCCAAGATTTTTATCTGAGTAAAATCTCATACATTCACTGGACTGACTATAAGGAAAATGACCTAAATTGCCTTACGGTTAAAACATGTGGTACTAAATGTGATATACATCAACGTATTTGATCATTCCACTACAATGAGCGTTGACTCTATAGTTTATTACCAGCTATAATATAGTGAATCATTTAAACTACGATTAATTAACATTTAAAAAGATGAAAAATGTACAAATAAATTAGTGCATTATTAGTATATATTAGTATATTCTTATTTAATAGTATTAGTATATCATTACCATTTATTATTATGTAGGCCTATCTTGGTTCTGTTTGTTATGGACAGGACTTACGTGATGGGATTTTGATTGCAGACCGTCACAGTTGGGAACGGTAGCGTCTGATTGTAGACTATGTCTAAATTGATCTTCTTCGGGTAGGATCGCAGTTCTTGAATTTTCTGAATGGTCAGTAAGCCGAAGAGACCCAATGCCACGCAACAAATAATGAACCAAACAAACCTTGAAATAGACATATAGACATCAATAACTAGATTGCTTAATAGGTCAATGATGTCGATAAGATATTTGACCGCAGTCCAGTATGTGCGGGGTTCAAATTTTGGGCTAGCTCGACACTGACATCAATTTAGAGCGAGGAGACAGACGTTAACATTATCTTTACTTTTTGATCCTGTAATCCTAGCTAAACCTCGCATTGCTTGAAGATCTCTCAATGACGGTTAGAGTTTCGTTATAGCACTGAACCTGCAACAGCAACAACGACAACGATTACAGTGCTACTGTCGTCTATGACAACACAGAGCGATACTGATCTAAACCGAAGACGACGAGCAAGACAAAGTTTTAAAATCTGTAAAAATCTAGAATTTGGAAAAGCAAAGGAAACCAGTTTAAAGCTTATTATGACAATTAATGACGTTCCGCTGCAGGGCGACCTTTATTATCGGTATACGTTATTGTTAACTCAAAGATTTGTTTAGAAATTTGGATATCATAAAAGTACAAGGCAGCAACATATATGTACATGCACACCCGGACTGATAGCTTTTCCTTTTCAATGTGTTTGAAATTCGTTGCAGTAGCGTGTTGATAGCAGAATTTAGTGCACCTTAACACTATGATCTAATTACTTTTGCTAACAGATTTGCTCACAACGCTTTACAGCATCACTTTACTACTAGATTGTAAATAATAGTTTATAATCTCCTGCAGCAAAAAATGAGTTATGCATGATCGTCTATCGTAATGGTGTTTATTCAACGTTCAAAACGCTAAGGCAAACGCTGTACCAATTTTGCTAATCTTCAAGCATATTATGCACGTAAATCACTGTAAATGTATTCGTTCCTTTGCAGTAGTTATTTTATATTTATGTGTTTGTATAACGTTCTATAACGTACATGTAGATATTTCATACTACATCGGATAATTGCTTTTTGGGTATTGAAGTAGACTAATAGCCTATAAGTCTTCCAGAGATAGCGAAGCAGTTTGCTGATAGCCAAGTCCTCATTTTAAAATGGTAGGCATATATTGAAAGTACAAAAATAAGAAATGTTGTAGTTTGTTTTAGAGTTACATAAAAAATGAAAATTGTATCGCTCTTTAAATTTTAAAAAATGAAAGTAGGACTAATCGAAACACTTCCTCGAAATATAAATTGTGATTACTATATAAAAATTGAAAAATTTATTGAAATCATTTTCCACAAGTCAGCAAAATAAAAGTAGTAAAGTAAATGACGCCTGTTATACACTTTTACATAATCTTACCGTCGAATGAAGTATTGTCCAATAGTTAGCGTCAGAAACTTTACTCCATGAAAGGTTGTATCAATTGCCAGTTCACTAAACAGAACAACCCAGGGTTTAATGGGAACTCTCGGCTCCATACCTCTGTATTCTTGAGTAAATATTATACTGTCTGACTTCTCTCAAACGTTGCAGTACCAGCAGATCATGAAAGGAATTTTGAGGCTAATACAAATTACGCGAAAACATGTTAATTGTTCTTCAATGATTTCACAAATATCAAGGAAAACGTTTTTGGCTTAAAGTGCTACAATTCCGAATCAGTATAAACTAATAAATAACTATATACCCGGAAACCAAAGCTTAGCCAGCGATACCAAAAACGATGCAGCCTAATATTTGCTTACTAAAATAAGAACATTTATGGAAGTCTTATTATAAAATGTTCAAGTCATATAGGCCTAAAGAATTTAAATGCTGAATATACATGTAATTTGGATTAGCATAGGTTGAACTGTTTACTGGATGGTTTGCAATATGAAAAAAATAACTGCTTAAACTACCTAATACCTATATGCTTGTAGATTAAATTCTTTATTTTGATTTTTTTGTGTTTAGTTTAGTTCTGTTGGTTTACATGTATCTACAATATAATGGTGCATAGAGAATATACAAGGGACCCATCTCGACACAAGCATAACCCCCAAGAAAGTATGCATGGAATAAAAAAAGTAAACACGCATTATAGTGAATAATCAACTATGCTGATATCTATCACTTTTAAAATCACATGTTTAATCCGTTAGGCAATTTAGACCATTTTTTCCGTATAACCAGTCCAGTGAATGTCCCAGATTTTACTCTCAGATCAGCGCGGCCGGGATTCGAACCCACGAGGTTGCAATTCACCTCAGGATTTGTCATTTGAAACTTCATGACGTTACCCCTACGCTATTAAGACATTCTACGTTATTAAGAATTTTACAAATGCAGAGGCAGACCGAGGGTATGAATGTTAGATAATTAAAGGATCCACTCATATGTGAACATAGAGAGGAGAGCGGAAGATAAAGATGATTAGAGGCGTAATATACCATTGACCGGCCAGTAAGCAATGTACCTAGAATTATATATATATATATATATATATATATATATATATATATATATATATATATATATATTTAGATCCTTATTTAGTATTATCTATCCTATATATTTTATAATATATATATATATATATATATATATATATATATATATATATATACTATATATATATATACTGTATATATATATATATATATATATATATATATGTTATGTGATATATGCACATCTCTTAGTGCACTGCCTACTGGCAGGTCCATGGTACATAACGCATCCACTCTTCTCTGTCTTCCGCCTTCCTCTTCATTTCCACATATGAGTGGGTCTTTAAATCATCTAACATACCTAATCTCGGCCTGCCCCGCCTCTTTTTCCTTCCATTCTACCTTCTATGACCTCTTTTAATAGACCTTCCCCCCTTAGAATGTGTCCTATCCATCTCTTCTTCCTATTTCTTAAAACATTTATCAACTGTCTATCTGTGCCAACTCTCTCCAGGACTTCCTCATTTGTAACCTTTTGGGTCCAGCTAATCCTCTCCATTCTTCTCCAAATCCACATTTCCAATGCCTCCAGTTCCTAATATTTTCCTTCGTTAAGGTCCATGTTTCACATCCATACAATATCGTGGTCCAAACCAAAGTTTTCACTATCTTTATCTTTGTGTCTTTCTTTAGACTTTTTGTTAATAGTTCTTTTCTACTATCAAAGGCCGCTTTTGCTTGTGCAATCCTACTGTATATTTCCGTCTCACATTTCCCATCATCGGTTATAGTATGACCCAAATATTTGAAAATCCTTACCTGTTCCAATTTCGTACCATTTATTGTGATATTAACTTCACCTTTATTATTGGACACTCTCATAACCTTGGTCTTTTTTATATTAATCTTCATGCCATATCTTAGGGCCGTATCATTCAGCCTATCCATTATCTTCTGCAATCCAATCTCGCTGCCCGCTACCATTCATTGGTCATCTGCAAATCGTACATCTTGTAACAAATTCCCTCCTACTTTTATTCCTTCTTCCAATTCTTCCATGGCTTCCTCCATCACTACCTCAGCGTAAATGTTAAACAGCAGCGGCGAAATGCTACAACCTTATCTTACTCCACGTCCTATTATATATGCATATATTTTTGTGATAAAAACATAATATAAAAATCGTGAAGACAATATCAGCGTTATACGAATTTATAACTACATATAATTATATGTAACATTTATATATACATGTTAACATGATAAATACAAGCAATAATAAAATCGAACTGATGTGCTTTCGCATATCGTTTTCTGTGTATAGTTTACACTGCCACTATAGCGTCAAGATCAAACGCATTGACAGGTTTATTTCCTCACAAAGAGTGATTAATTGTATCGGTTGATTAGAAAGAAGCAAGATGTACAGGTATCCATTATTAATAACTCTTTGTTGTCACCTTCAGTCGTTTGAATGGTTTCAATAATGAGCCTTTCATAAAGGCAAAATAGTAGGCCCACTAACCACTAAATATCGATCTGATTCGTCTACAATATCAATGATTCAGAGTGGAGGCGTTATATACGGATCATCTATTCTTCCGCCTCGGACATAGCACGGAAACAGCCTAGAGGTAAACGATTCCAGGTATCTCTCATTTTAACTATTCACTAGCCAAACTTGCAGTTAACGCGATGAGTTAAAATACTGGCGGATAGACTTAGGGCCTACATTGTAATTCTATATCCTCATAATACTGACGACGGAGATCCCATGAAAATTTAATGGTTGGATGTCGATTCTTTGGTCTTTTATTCTCGACCGTACTTATTTAGTTATAAATTTTCATATACAATGTAGATTATTGTCCATTTTCACTGGCGTCACAAAGACCTTGGGGTTTGAAAACTAATTCATTGAGAACAATTATGAATTAATTATTTAAGAAATACATTATCAGTTGCTAGGGAATAGCAATGACTAGCCTAGTCTTATTAGGACATCTCGTTTAACTTGGTATCTAGGAGAGGTTGGTGGAATCTCAACCCCATTCTTCCAATACCTGAGTTGCCCTTCCACTGGGATACAGGCCTTTTATTTGAATTCAGAAACATAAAAAATTAGCAAAATGAAATTTTCTTCCCAACAAAATCATCACATTATAAATGGGAAAATAGGGATAGGGATACAAAAAGGACAAATGATGGATGATTGTATTGCCACTTAGAGAATTGTCTAAAATTTAAACACAAAACACCCCAACCAATCAGAGAATCAACCTCTACTTCTCCTCTAAATTATCTCAAATTAGGTATATTTTATTGCGAAGAATCGGACCCTAGACAAAAATGATCGCAAATAACGTCTGTAATAGCTTAGCCTTTAGGCTATTTAAATCTAATTTTAAATCCTTATAAATTTGAAGAAAATAAATGCATCAGAACTAATGAGAATAATGAGAGGGAGTGAAAAAAAATAATTAAAAAAACTCTTAAATTAATAAGGCCTATGAATTTTAAACCCAAAAACTACAAAATATAATATTATTTTCCACCAAATCCCCATAGTAGACACGAGAACTACTATTCAGTATTAAGTTGTATCCCAACACGGTATACATGCAGAATTAAAATTAATACCAAGAAGTGAAAGTGACGAGAGTAACTATATCACAAGTCGAAGTCAATTTAATATTGGAAGGTACGAACGAAGTAGAAGAAGTATTTAAAGTTCTCCAGATATTCAGGACACAGAAAAGAAGATAGGCCTAGTTAGGCCCATGTGAAACAGACATAAAATGCACTATTATGGAAACAGAAGAGGCCTTCAGTAAGAAAAAAAGAATTTCTAATAAAAATTTTGAACAATTTCACAAACATCACTCCCTAATATTCTGCCTTTTGGCAGATTCAAGTTTTCAACGACGCAACGAACATATATTCATAGTCAGAGTCTGTTTCACGCTCCATGTGTAGCACTCCATATACATGTATATGATAGATCAACAATTTAATCTCTCAATTTCACGATATAGTCATTTGCTTTATTAATACCTTATTTAATCTAGCTTGCGAACAATTTATCTAGTTTCTGATGTGATTTCCCGTTACCTTCCTCAGTTTTTGCTCATTTGCCTCTCTCTTACGACACATACAGTCACTTGTGGTTGGTTTAATCTTCAGTGTCATGGATACAACATGGGAAATGGGTCTTTAGCTATATATTAAAATAATGTAGGTCCATCCGTCCGTCTGTTTATGGCCCGTCCGTGCGTCCGTCTATATATACATATATATATATATAGATATATATATATATATATATATATATATATATATATATATATATATATATATATATATATATATATATATAACCAATGACGAAAGTAGGAATCAGTTAATAATTGATTTCTGTCGCTGATGTTGTTGTTGACCTGCAAAATCATACTAAGTTTTAGAAACATTGTAGTTGGTATCACTATGATTCACTATAGTTTCTTCAACTTTTACCCTTGATGTGATTGTTTACAAACAAACAGGCCCTGGTACAGGTGAATGAACTTTTATATGTACACAAAGTTATGAACACACGATCACATTGCATTACAAAACCACGTATGCAAACTACTATTGTTATACAAAACCACTACACGTATGTTTTCGTTAGGTCATCGAATTTCTAAATGGATTTAGCTATTGAGGTGTCAGACTATAAATAGAGTGTTGATTTAGCAAATTGCCTATTACGCCTAAACTCCTGTATATAAATTCTATTGGGTTAATGAATGAATAATAAATTGCCGACTGTGAGCATGATAACTTAAATTGACCGATTTTGAATATTCTATAATCTCAAATAAATCCTAAATACCTCCGTTATTTAATTACAATTAATAGAAATTATAGCCATATAATTATGTATTTAGTGCACCGATCACGATTTCAGTGCTACCTTCGTAATTGATAACTTCGAGCAAAGGCAACTAAGCCGACTAGTAAAATAAAGCAAAAAAGTAAAAATAAACAATTTTTCATTGTCCAAAAAGATGTCAGTTTGACCGATTAACCGTAATAAAACAAAAAGGTAAAAACCAATCAACGCATAAGTAGTCATTTACATTTTCTGAGAAGATGTCAGTTAGACCGATTGTTCGCAGGGCCACCATAAATGATTTTGAGAAAATTCTTGATATTCACAGAAACATCTATGATGGAAACGACTATTTACCAGTTCTCTTTCATACCTATTTTCATCAACCAGGATACGTACTCTACGTACTGGAACTCGATGGAATTCTTGTAAGTATTGACATAAATACTATTTATTTTTGTGTAGAAGATATTTGTGCATAATCCATTACTTGTGAAAAATATATTTCTAGTAATGTAAAACCCTTGCATACAGTGTTGAGTACATAGTATGGCCTCATCTTAGAAAATTATATTTTGTATAACATTTGGTTTTAATTTAAATTATTTCTCTCGTTGTAGTTCGAAAAATAATTTGTACATATTGTGACAAAATTTCCTATAAAAATAATAAAATATCTAAGGGTATTTAATTTATAAAAATAAACTTAGGCAATTGCACTGTGAGTTTTAGTGAGCTACATGTAACTAGTACTGGTATTTTTAATTTTTATTCTAAGACAGCCTATTAATTATTAAAAGGAAATTTAATTCTATAGATGCTGAAATCTAACCATTGCAATATCTTCTGTGGTGCTTGTTTATTTCTCTCAGGTCCACTACCTGTAACAATTCTTCCCTTTAAGAATTACATTATCCTTTTAATAATACTTGTCCTTCAATGTAATACCTGGTTACATGAATGTTTTGATAGTAGTTATATAATTATAATAATTAATTTAATTGTAGCATCAATTGTATGTAGACAGACTCACAATGTATATGGATATAAACACCTTGTTTTATGTTGCTCACTGATGATGATCACTGATTTGTTTGGCAATATACTCCTCTGTTATAAATGTTAACTTTTAAATACTTAAATTCTGTTTTATATGGAACTAGGATTTGTGCATTCAGAAGTTTATTAGTATGGTTTAACAATGTTTAATAATTCAGGCAGGCCGCAAATGACCAGAAACATCATAACTTGTAAATTATCCCTAAATCTTAGTTGTCCCATCCCCTAGAGTACCTCACACTTAGGATCTCAATCGACCCCTACTAGAGATCTCATTGACCCTGCACTGGGATCTCATTTGAACAGGAGGTCTCAATTGCCCATGTTGAAGATACCAATTTCTCCAGACCTCTAAACTTTACAGGTTCCTGTTATTTTACTTTATTAAAACTGTCGATTTTCAGCACCTAGTGGTTAAACTTCAGATTTCTCCTGTAATGTAAAACATAAAAAGTTACTTTCCTATTCAGATGTATATTTTGCATTTGACAGATTTCTTTGGCAGTGTTCAGAATTTTGGAAGATGGAAGAGCCTTAGCCTCATTTGCAGGAAGAGTTAGACCTTCATATCAGAGGAAACACTACGGTGTAGTAAGAAACGTTGATTTAAGACAAAGGATTTACGATGAATTCCCCAGGATGGCTAAAGCTCTGTTTATAACTGAAAGGCCGCTGGCTTCAAGACTGATTGAGGAAGGAAAGGGAGAAGCTTTGTGTCGTTGGGTATGATGCCTTCTTATTACAGTTCTGCCTCGTGCCGCTCTACTAACTATGCTTTCTAGCAATAATAAGTTAATGTTTATTAGGACATTTATACTATATATTTTTATGTTATTTTTGTTTATTTTTAATAAACAAAATTTGTTGCAATGTTTGCAATGTTGTATTTGTTTTAATGCACTGTTGGTATTATTTGTTTGTTTATTGTATGTAACTTGCTACCACGTCTTGATGGTGTAATAGAGATTCATATATAGAATGGTTCACTTTCATCAAACATGTTCTGTTATGCGATGATATCTTTGGACCGATTTCTGGATTTTGGAATTTGTACTGTTTTTGGACCCGTTTGTTTGGCTTACTGGCATGAATTTGTCTCAATAGTGTTTGATGTTGTCATTGATGACAGGAGCACTCTAATTGTTATTATATTAAATTTAATGATGAAGTAGAAGCCTTAATCAATAGAAAAATTAAATCGACCTTGTTCAAGTATGGAATTAAGAAATCGACAGATGTAAATGTATGTACAATTAATACTGTTATGCAATTTACAAAACAGACCTACGAATAGAAACTAAAAATTAAACTAAATTTGATGTTTGCCAGTCAATAATTATGATATTCAAAAGCATACACAGTAAATTATGTCTCCAGCTAAATTTAGCTTGTCTACTCTATGTAGTCAGGAATATTTTATGTTGGTTTTCTTGTTTTCTTAAACTCAATTTTTATAGTTTTCTTCACCTGACTTATCGAATACACTTCTTACAAGCTGATACCACTTGGCCAGAAATTAGTTACAATTTTTAAATCGAAACTTTTTCACTTCATCATATTTGCTCAAAGTCTTTGCACTGCAAAGCTGTAGCAACTCTGTTTTCTTATTTTTTTTACTTTGTATCATTGGCTGCTATATTACCTACAATTAACTTTAGCCGTGATATGCACAGAATGTGGAGAATATACTCTTTGTGTAAATACATGTATTTGTAAATGTATTTGTCACATAATGCGTGAATATATGTGTGTGTGTTTGTTTGTACGTATGTGTGAGTGTATGTATATGCCAATGTAAGTATTTGTGTATGTGTGTGTGTGTGTGTGTGGGGCCTATATATGTATGTGTGTGTCCATGTAAGTGTGATTGTGTGTGTATATGTAAGTGTGTGTGTGTGTGTGTGTGTGTGTGTATATGTGTGTGTTTGAATGTGTGCCTATGTATGTTTGTGTAATATCACACGTCTAAGCAGAGGCTGAGGAAGACAATAAAAATTCACTTCAGTGAAATAAAGCCGAACATTTATGTTTAGTTGAAGGATTGAACCTATCAAAAGTTCATAGCAATAAATTTATACACTACCATGTATTTAATTTAACGTTTGCGAAAGACTCATTAAATATTGTAAGCCTAAATATATTAATTTAAATAGGCCTATATGGTTCAAATCCTGGGCTCATCCGTCACTGACATCACTTTCGAGTGTGGAAATTGATGTTAAACTTAGCTTTATTGCACTTGAATCCTTCAAGTACGTAGATCTTATAAAGACCTATTTGTCAATTAATATTCAAAATTTTACAGTATATTCAAAGCTTTAGCATTTGTTCTGTTAAGCGATATATCACTAGTTAGTAAGTGAATAATTTCTGCCATTCTATTATAGGCTCAAATATTTTCTGCTTTTACAACCATTTAACATTAATTTTTCTCTCTTTATATATAAATATAATTTTAAAGTATATATAATTACTCGAAAATCTACAAGACTATACATTGTTGTATTCTTTCACAGAAAACTCTCTCGTTT
The DNA here is from genome assembly GCA_905160935.1 of Enchytraeus crypticus. Classification (NCBI taxonomy): domain Eukaryota; kingdom Metazoa; phylum Annelida; class Clitellata; order Enchytraeida; family Enchytraeidae; genus Enchytraeus; species Enchytraeus crypticus. Next base: position 2,789,487 of record CAJHZI010000414.1, on the reverse strand, counting down.
CGCCTAACCAGCAGCGACATCTCAAAGACCATCAATTGTCGATCAACCACCGCAGAACAACTCGGTTACACCAAAGCAGTCAGTCTACTGGCCTCTGGTGACAAAATCCAAAATCTTCTTAGGCGCTACGCCAAGGACTACATTCCGCATGGAGCTGCTTGGATACCTGGACCCATCAACTCTGAAGAGCTGAGGCAAATAATCTCCAGAAACGTTGCTTTAATATCCTGCGTGGATTCAATTGACGGGGACGGGATTGAAGTACCAGCTGAACAAGGCTCGAAGCGAGAGGGAAGTGCTTCAACGAAAATTGATAAGAATCCGACATTTGAAAACTTTAATTCACACGGGAGTGAAACAACAATTGGTGGAGGAAATCCCGTGAAGCTTATGTCGTGCGGTGACTCTTTCACCGGGACTGCAATCCGCGATCGAACGCATTTGAAAAGTGTTAACCCGTCATCTGCAGTAATTGGAACCAAGAGTGTTGGTTGTGATAGAAACCAATTAAATGCGGAATCCTTGGTTAAGAAATCTCCAAGTGATCGTCGTATACACAGAGAATTGAATGAGATTGAACTGAAAGCTTTCAGTTACCACACTGTAATTCCCATCTCTCGAGGCAGTCTTGCTGTCATATTCTACTACGGTGAATTTGAAGATCTATTCGATCACCTCATCTCCCATCTCAAGCATCTCTCTCGAGTATTTCATCAGCTGCTCACTATTTACTATCATTTTCCCGTCAGTATAGATTCTGACAGGATTAGCCGTGGTGTGGAAGAGCTGAATCTGTCCAGCTGCGAGAAATTTGAAATGGCTAATAACAATGAGTATATCCTGGGATGGGTTCATTTGAAAGAACTGAAAGCAATGTTGTAAGACCTAAGTACTGTAACTTATTCGGAGTCTGATGTATTGATCTATCGTAGTTCTCAATTATTAACGTCATTGTTATTAAGTAGTTTCCTTGTTATTATTAGTCGATAATAAGAGCACTTTCTGTCATTGACTGATTCATTCTTGTAATAATCTGCTTTTAGTTATTTGTTTAGATTGCTCTTGTAATTACCACTTAAATGCATGTGCGATTTGCTTTGTGGACGTGTGCTTCGTTACTGGATTACCTCAATTTAACTGGATTAAGTTTGCTTGATCTGTCGTCTGCCTTTGATTCCATTGATCACAAAATTCTCTTATAAAGCCTTCTTTCTGGTTTCGCATTCTGGGAAGTGCTCTTTTTCGTTTTCCTGGTATATATGCATAGTTCCTTTCGGGTGAAAGTAGCATATAAAACTTATACCTTCGCGTTCCCACTTCAAATACGGCTTGCGTCGATATTGTCATGGACGACGGTAGCACTGTTATTGTTATTTTGATATGTAATCTCTCAGGGCTCCGTTCGTGGTCCTATCTTTCTCAGTGTGTATACCAGACGTTTACATTCTCTAACCTCCTCTTTTTCTGTAGAATCTTGAACTGTTTAAAAAAAGTTAATGTTAACGTCGGTTTCTTCACTCAAAAGCGATGTCAGTGACGAGCGAGCCCAGGATTTAACCCCGCACATATTGATCCGCAGTCTAATATCTTACCGACATCGCCACTAGGCGCAGCCAGTGACCTACCTCAACCGACCTCCTCTAGCTATATTTTCAGTCTCTTCCTTCTTGGATGTCTGCGAATATCTTAGAACTTCACCCTTCTAAGAATGAATTCTTGTAGTAAAGGACACCTCAATTGTCGCTAAAGCTAATTGGACCCTTTCCCATTATTATCTTCGGGTATCTTGATAACTCAGGTTTCTGCAGTGAAGATTTCCAATGCTATCATTGACCACAAGTAACATTCCATGAACATAAATAGTTGGTAGGTCCGTGGATTAATTTTTTAATTTGTAAGTACATTTGTAATATTTATTATATATATATATATATATATATATATATATATATATATATATATATATATATATATATATTTATACCATGGTACTACTTGATTGTATCTGAATCTTTAGGTTTGATAGATAGGCGTACATTTTAATTCATAAAACCTAATGTAATTGGTAAGATATCTAAGTATTAATGTAACGGAAATTAAACAGTAAAGTAAATAAACTAGTTCTTAATGTATCTGAAGCATAAGCAAATTATATTTGGCTCCTAACGCCTACTCAGTACAGTTCATATAATATCAAGTGCACTGGGTGAAGACGATTTATATTTGTGAACATTGTTCGTACAGCTAGTATCTCTCTTATATATTTTCTTAGTGTTTCTTAGTGTGTGTTTGATTCTAACTTCACTAAATTTTCTTCTTGTTTTTTTTCTTCAAATTTATCTGTTATAGAGCACTGGACATTGTTTGTGTAATTCTTTCACAGAAATTCTTGTTCATGCCTTTATTTTCTCAAGGCTGGAATGCTGTAATAGCCTGTTCTTAAGTTGTAATAAATCTCTAACTGATAGTCTGCAAGGGATTAGGAGTGCTGCTGCACGATTAGTTACTCGTGCTAAGAGCTCTGATTCTGTTTCACCTGTGCTACACCAACTTCATTGGCTTAAAATTCCAGATCGCATTGACTGTAAAACCTGTCTGACCAGATTCAAATGCCTGACTAACTCAGTCCCGTAATATTTTACAGACTTCTATATACCTTCAAGTGCTTGCTCGTTTAGGAAAAAAACTTGCTATCTATTGAGTCAGAAGAACTTTCTGTTCCTAAATGCCGAACAGTTTCTTATGGTGACAAGTATTTTCCTGTAGTAGGTCCCAAATTGTGAAACGAGTTTCCACATTTTATTAGACATTCTGATATTAGAACTGATAGCGTAAAGTGATTTGTAAGGCGCATCTTTTTGCAAGATCCTTCCCTGTAAATTCTGCTCACTGATAATCTTAATGTCTCTCAGATTTTGGCATCGTGGCACATGTTAGTAAGTGTATTTTATTGAACGTTTCATTTTTCTATATATAATTGTTGTAAAGCATAGATATGTATTTGCACAATGTACTCTTTATAATCTACGCAGTCAATAGTGTCATACAGGCCACACAGTCAATAGTGTCATACAGGCCACACAGTCAATAGTGTCATACAGGCCACACAGTCAATAGTGTCATACAGGCTACACAGTCAATAGTGTCATACAGGTTACATAGTAAATCGTGCCATACAGGCTACATTGTCAATAGTATCATACATGCTACACAGTCAATACTGTCATACATGCTACACAGTCAATACTGTCATATAGGCTACACAGTCAATACTGTCATATAGGCTACCCACGCGTGGTGGCCCAGCGACGTCATCATCTGTGGTATGTAATTATTATTTCTCTTTTTGGAAGTCACGAATTAGCTTGAATGTTGTAGCAAATATTGTACTGTTACGCCTGGCAGTAATTATTTTACAAGAAAACTCTCGTTACTCATGGAATATCCGTCATATGGTGTTAGCCTCGACCAAACCGTTTTGAATACCTCTCTAAAAATATTTCAATTTATTTAAAAGCAGTATTTATTAAAATGTAAAGGAGAAACTTATCTTTTAATTGATTCAAAAGTGCTGAACAACAACAACAACAATCATAAATCATGACTGCTAAAATATAAAAGAGTCATACTAAAAATATAAACGAGTCATTTATCTTTTAATTGATTCAAAAGTACTGAATAGCAAAAACAATCAAAAATATGGACTACTGAAATATAAAAGTCATACTAAAAATTTAAACGAGTCATGTATCTTTTACTTGGTTCAAAAGTAGGCTTACTGAACAATAACAATTAGAGTGCTACTGGTATCAATGACAACATCGATCGCTATTGACCAAACGAGAAAGGAAAGGTAAAAATGATGCACAATAAAAATATCAGTTCAGAGACTGGTTTTCAAGACAAAGTGAAATAAATATATTTACAGAAGCATAAATAGAAATAAAATAAATTCGCGTAGCATATATATTTAAAATAAATGTAGGCGATATGTTTAAATACGAGTTATGAGAAACCTTACTAAAATATTGTCTGAAATGAATTTAAACTACAATGTCCTGCCGCTTACATGTATAAATGTAGGCCTATCTGTTTTAATGATAGCAATAATAATAATAACCCAGCGCAGTAGACAGAGCACGAATTCTAGCAGTGTCAACCAAAATAAGCAGCGACTGGCTTCACGCTCTCCCTATTGCTTCTTGTGGACTTTACTTGGACAAGGAAGCAATTCGAGTAGCTGTTAGCTACCGTTTAGGGGCGACAACTTGGAAGCCACACATTTGCCCCTTGCTGTCATGAAGTCGACGCTTTGGGTCTGAATGGTCTCTCCTGCAAACACAGCTCAGGTAGAACGTTTCGCCATCACAATTTAAACGACATACTATGGCGAGCCCTTTCGCTTGCGGGCATCCCTTCATCGTTGGAACCAAGCGGATTGTCTAGGTCAGATGGTAAGCGCCCGGATGGCTTAACCTTAGTGTCTTGTTGCAACGGTAAATGTGCCGTATGGGATGTTACGTTAATTGACACTATGGCAAATTCCTATCTGAGTACAACTTCAGTCACTGCCGGTGGAGCTGCTGCACTTCATGTTACTAAGAAAATGAACAAGTACCGCGATTTATCCTTAGGATAGGAAGTTGTTCCGGTGGCCATTGAAACCATGGGCCCGATAAATCCCGAAGGAGTTGACTTTATTAATGGCATAGGCAGACTTATTGCAGAGCAAACCGGCGATAATCGAGGGATATCCTTTCTTTGGCAAAGGCTTTCCATGACTTTGCAAAGATTTAATGCAGTCTGCTTCAACAATTCTTTTAAGCCGATTGATGACCTCGAGTAGCCGGGCGGCGATTCAGCACGTATTGCTTGAATCGTTTTTATCAAACCCCAGGTTCTTTACACCGGGGTAAAATATAAAAAATATAATAATAATAATACTAAATATATAAAAAATAATACAATAATAATAACAGTAATAATGATAATAATAGGAATAATAATAATGTATTTATTTTATTTTATTTTTTCACCCAGGGCCCTATACTAAAATGGGCCTAATAATCTGAAACAGAAGACAATTTTTTTGTTTTCTAGAAAGTCTTCCATGATTGAAAAATCGTTATCATTAGGATGCTCAACTCAAATGCACCTTTCATACTTGTTAACTTTTATCTTAATTACTTTTCGTATATTTAATAAAATTAAGAAAATAATTACATTAGTTTAGTATTTTGGAATTTAACTAATAATAAAACTGATATAGTACCGGTCAAGGTTGCTACTGACTCACCCAGCAAACTGTACGCTTCACAGCCAGAGTAAATGTGAAACGAAATATGTGGGCCAAAATAAGAATTAATGCTCGATTTTGTCATGGACGACAGTTGCACTCTAATTTTGCTATGCTATTTAAGCAGGCATTTTTCTGTATAATGCCACGGACTAAACAACAAGAGGTAGACATTAGATCAATGACAATAATCGTTTTGTTTATTTTCTAAATATATAACCCTAATTCAATTTAAATTATTCCCTAACCTTAATCCTAAATCCTTAGTAACCCTAACCCTAATCCTAAACAAATCTAATCCTTAACTAAACTTAAGTTAATAACTTTTATAGGCCTACACCAAATACACACCTCGATTTTTGTCATTGAACTAATGTCGACTATTGGAGGAATCGGAACCGAAAGAATACAACAAAGAGATAACAAGAAACACATTTTCAACATAACACGACGGAGAGGCAGTCAACAAATCAAAATCTTGCGTAACTTTTTGATTGTAAAATCAACCAGTGAGGCAAGCCTTTGCAATCAAGTAATTGTTGTGCAGACGACCAAAAGGAGAACAGCAATCAACCAACGAGAGAAGACCTAGCCTTTTTAGGAATAATAAAGTGGCGAAGAGTTCACTTCGTTTTCTTTGAACAATAACATGGTTCAACGAAGTGTTTTCCACAAGAATCTGAGCATAGGTGAATCAATGGTGCCGTAATTTGGAAAGTTTGGAATAAAGATATTCGTAAATGGAAAACCCATAAGATTCGGGTACAAGTTATAATGCATACGTGATAGCGATGGCTTTCGCTATTTCAAATCTATAAACACCTGGAAAGATACGACTAATGACACACTGGATCCACTAGGGACCAGTGTAGTGAAGTACATTTCGTGAGAACCGCACCCGTGGTGCAATTGTGAATTTCATGTCGACATAGACAACAAGAGGAAACAGCAAGATTACATTTAATTTCTGAACAGTGGTACTGGGTACATCGTCAAATGGAATGATAGTACCGTAGTGAGTGTAGCTAGTAATTTTGCAAAACTCGAGCCTGTTCAACATACAACACGTGAAAGAAACATCGAATATTACTATGGATCAATCTTCCCTCATTCGAAAATACAATGAGCCTATGGGTGGGTTTGACCTTCTGGATAGATTACTATGCTCATATGGATCATAAAATCGGGAAAAGATTCGATTGCTTCTATTTGGCCGCTGCCGTAGGATATCTGTCAAAAAATACTAGAAGTCAGTGTAGAAAATGAAATGCCAAGCTAATTTATGGGTGTAGAGAACCTGTACTTCTGGGACCTCTTTCACAGCAAATGAACTTCACCAGAAACTCATTAATCATTCAAATTTATGACAAATGATTTATAATGCAGCAGAATGATAGTTATTATACAAAGGAGCAACAACTTAAAAACATGATTGAGGTTATTCATTAAACTCTAAGCTAAATATTTTTGTGTTTAAAATTAGGACGTTCCAGGCAACGTTCCCAAAAGGGAACATAAATCTAATATGATTTATCTTGCACTATCCACTTTATTTGAACTTCTGCTTACTTTAACGATATCTTATAAGTGATAGGCCTATTTGAAAATTTAACAAACTTTGCAGCAAAACAATTTCGCCAGGTTAAGGGTTAACGTTCTGCAAAAGTACACTTTTAGTGTTATGATCGATAAGCTGTAATATCTACCATTCTGTGAGGATTCAACAACATAGTGTCGAATTAAATACACGATTAATTTAAACACCCGAAGTGGCGAAATATATGGAATAAATTAATTTGCTCAGCGATATATTTTAACAAGTCCTCATCAATAACAAAATTAAGTATTTTCTGAAAATATCACGAGTCTGTGAATTATGAGTGATCTTAACAACAATATATTTCATAGTAATGTTGAAAAACTCTAACTTGAACAAAAAATTTCGAAATAAAATATGCATAGTACTAATAACAAGAAAAATTATGTATGCTATTGATATATATGGCTTTATATATAACAGAATATACAATGTTTCCATTTTACATTTAGAACCAGAACTATTAAATAGTAGGCTACTGTAATATGCGTGCCTTTAAAGTTCATTAAAATGATAACATTTTAAATTTTGATTTCTTCAGATTTAGATCTTCACGTTGGTAGCAGTGATGAACTATCGAATGATTTCTAAAACTTAGCGAATATCATCCATTGGCAGTAGGCCTACCAATATAAATTTATTAATATAATTGCTTAGTATACATGTGATAAACGCAATACGTATGACTTAAAATTAAAATAATATAAATATTTAAAATAGCTAAAACATAATATATGATAATAATAATGCACTCCAGCACTTGAATGCTGCCAACGCTCGTGGCACATTGGCGAACGAATCCTAGAGTGTAGTGAAAGAATTTTAAACGTGTCTTTTCATCGTTCTATTACTTAATTAAAGTCCTCATATATCTTAATTCTTTAAGCCCAGTACTCCATACAGCCCAGGGCAATTAAAAATAATAACGAAATACATGTAAATAATAATAATACAAATAATACAAAATAGTGATGAATTTTTAATGAAATACAATTTAGGTTTAGATTCATTGGGAGAGGAATAACCCAGTGAATGAATGTATTAAAATTGCTAGGTGATATTTCTACTCAAGGTGCAATAATAGTTGAAAATAATGAACTTAGAGAAGAAAACAACAAAATTGCAAAAGAGCAAGAAACTCTGTCAGACACTATTATGCTTTCTATCATAATATATAACACTAAAGAAATTCTGACAAATTTTGTCAATAAATTATCTGTTTGTTGTTATGTAAAGAGTTGGACCAAGAAAGCGGTTATTTATTAGCTATCCATTCCTCTATTACTGTAGTTATGTCACAAGTGATAAATTTTGTCAACCTATTTGGTGTTAACATTTCTAGTCGACAAAGGATCTTTTCAATGGAAGCGTATTAACATTATTCTCACTGTTCAGCTGTTCTTTTTTTAAACGGTAGTTTCTCTACAAGTGACAGTTCAAATAGCGCAATTCCACATAATAGAAGAGTTCTTATTCCAATTATACAGTCCACAAAGTTCATAAACTTAATTATTATCTCCAGAGAACTATTATCTCCTTCATTTTGTTAGAACGCCAGCTCAGAATCAATTGACGGCGGGATTTTATGGAATGGGTTTATTTGAGCGTCAGTTATCGAAGTTAAGCTACATCGACCTCGGCTAGTAGTTTGCGGGTGACTACCTTGGAAGACCGAGTGTTGACAGCTAAGGAAGGAAAAATCCCAGAGTGATAGAATGTTATTCTTAAATCCGCGCCGCTTGCAATTGATGCGCCATCAAAAGGCAACGATTACTAAGAACCATGGAGAGGGAGGAGGAAATAGGCCTATCGTTATCGTGCAAGAATCTGTGCTTCCTGAGCCAGTGTGCCGTTATACCATATTAATCTATGGTGTATACAATTGTAAAGTCTCACATTCCCCGCAAAATGGTTGTGGCACTTTCCCTCTCTAATTATCTAATACCGCTGATCTCTAAATAATAGAATGATAATTTTCATAATTTGTGTATACATGTTGGTAACTTCAGGGTCTGATTTTCCAGGGGGTCGGAGGGTAACACCCCTGCTTTTTCTGTTGACCCCCTGCTTGTAATTGTAATCGACTCCCCGGGGGTTAATCTGGACCCAAATTCTTGCAATTAAACAATAATTGATGATAATCACACTTTTAGTGCTATAGGATTCAGTTATATCATAGCGAAAGCTGGCTAGTTGAGTTAGCTACTGCAGAAGGTTTAGAGGCCACACTATTAAAATTTGTAAATTCATTAGGGCTGTTTGATGAGATTACGCGCAATCAGTTTGCATGGTTTTGTAGTGATGGTACCAGCACAATGACTGGACATCATAAAGGTCTAAATGGCCCACCGGCTGGAGTTGGCTGTTAGAAGCGCTATTGACACGGTCAATCCATTACCAAATTTTCGTTTTCTAGTAGATGGTCAGTACAATGTGTACAGTTTGTTTAAAAAAAACTCATCGTGAAATCAACCAAATTTCTTCTGAACTGTCAGTTCAGTTAGTGACAGTTAAAACAGTATTTGACGTTCGTTAGGCATTTTTATAATTTAGGTCCGTCAATGCACTTCTTAGAGACTTGCCTGCTCTTTTCTAGCACTTCATTAAACTGTCCTCAACAGGCTCTGAGTGCAACGGGAAATAAATAGCCAAATTCTCTGGCTTTGCTAAGAAGTTGCAGTACAGGTAATTGATTGCAGAATCCTGCATGCTTTAGGATGCACTGAGATGCCTCAAGTTCTTATCTCTGTATCTCCAAGGGGACAGGGCTAGTGTCATGGATGCTTTAGTTCATGTGCAATTCTGTTAGCATAAGCTCCGTGCAATGAAATCTGAAGCTGGACCAAGCTTGTAGAAATATGTTGATGGTTTTAATGCTAATAGCTGCTACAAAGGCATTAATTAGTGGAGAATGAGTCAGACAATCAGAAATTCTCAGAAATACGTCTTCAATTTTGTCAAGCTCTTCTCGACAATTTGAACCAACGCTTCCCACTTCAACCTCTCAGCTGCCAATGGCATTGTCAAGTCTTTCTGGCCAGTGGATCAGTTGTACCGGTCGCCATTTGGTGAGAAGCATTTCGTAAACATAGGCCCTATGCAGACAGTTTGAACTCACTTCCACGGAAGCAGCCCAGATTGTAATCGAGTATTCTACATGTATGTAAATTATTGTACAAGCAACTCAAACGCATGGGGATCAGCTTGAAAACATGGTTCAGAAGTTGAAGATTCTGCCTATTTCATCTGCTGCTTGCTAGCGTGGTTTTAGACAGATGAATCTACAGCATACTGTTGAACGCAACCGGCATAGTATTGATAAATTCAGCAACCTGCTAATGATCAGCATTAACGGACCATCGTTAGAACATTGGAATGCCAATACATATGTTATGTCTTGGCAAAAATCTATGCAGCATGGTGCATTGGATAAGCCAACAGACAAGACAACTCCTCAGAAGGATCAACTCAACAGTTCAAACCTGTTGTCTTAATGTATGCAACTAGTATGCAACTGGTATTCATTATGGACTAGTTTGCAACCATGAATACTAGTTCATAATGCATAGGCCTACTAGTTGCATACTAGTTGCATAATTAGCCCTTCTATACTGTATGAAGCAAACAAGGACTACTTGTTATAATGAATTTGCAATGTCTAGAATTATTATAACTATTGTAATGTATTTGTGTTGTATATGCATAAACTAAATTGAGGATATGAATACGGTAGAGCACGACAAGTTTGATTACAGAGTTACATGCAGTAATGCTACTAAGTTTTTGTTTTGTTTCTGAAAAAATTTCAGTAAGCCTTGCAACATTTGAAAACTTTCTGTTGAATAAATGCAGTTGAGCCTGTGGCTTGTTGGCAAATTGTTTGACAGCGGATCAGTAGGTACAGCCTGCAGGGTTCAAATTCGGAGCTTGACCTTATCAATGATATGCAGGTGTGGATCCAGAAAATTTTTAAGGGGGCCCGAAAATTTTTTTAGAGTACATTTTTTTGCCTTCTTCGGGACATGTGACGCAACCAGACAAAGTTGTGGGGGGGGGGGCTCAAAATTTATTCACTACTGAATTCGGTTCATAGAATGAGTGTATCCCCGTAACTTATCCCCCCCCCCCCCCGCCTATACCCGTACTAAAGTCAGGGGAATACCTAAAGTCCTACATTTGTTTTGGAGAAAGTAGGTTAATTTTGTCACCTCTGAAGAAACTCTGGAGATCTCGACGAATTGCAAAACTGACCTAATTTTGGTGGTGGTGGGGGGGGGGCTTAACCCCTCCCATCCAAGGCTGTTTGCACCACTGCTACGGGACAGAGTGCACATTTTTACTTACACCCCTTTTTCCTCCAATGCATAGGTTCAAGTGAAAATTGAGAGCTAGTGAAACAATCAACATTTTTTGGACCTTCTTCCACTATACAGGGCTCCTAGTATATCCTAGAAAAAAATCAAGCTATTGGAAATGAGTTCCCGGTCGTACAATACGCCCCCCCCCTTCGGCCCCCTAATCACTGCCATTACTAACATATTTACACATCGAAATTGCTTTAAAACAATGAAACTATACCCTGTCATACCCTCCACTCCGGCTCCACCCCTAACCACTGCCATTACTAACATATTTACACATCGAAATTGCCTTAGAAACAATGAAACTATACCCTGTCATACCCTTCACCCGGCCCCCCCCCCACCTGTGATATAATGGCTATAAATTTTATTCATATAGCCTAATGAAATATAAATTCGGCTAAAGGTATTGTAACCTCATTTAACAAAGTAAAAAGATGGAGCGGAAATTTAATATGCTATACTCCACAATAACATAACGTTGATAATAATATTTATTATTATTAACATTAAAATTATTACTGCAAATTATTATTTTAAATAAGTTAATGCATATGTAGCATGAAAACGTAAATTGAGGGGGAAAAATAGTAAAGCATAGGCAGTTGTTACATTATCATTCATCCTTAAATACGCCATGTTCTCTATTCAGTTTTATTTAAATATCTATTCTAGACGGACGGAAAAAATAGCAGCTTGACAGAGACTTATTTACACATGGAATTATCCATCGACAAATTATAAACCGAGATAGATTAACAAAATTATGAAAACGTGAGCATTTATTAGAAAATGGTAGGCATTACTACCTGCTTTTCTTTATCAATGGATTATAATGCGCCTATTTTATTTTAGATGCAACGTGAGTATACTATCCGGGATTACGCTACCGCTTTGCATTTCTAGAACGACCACTTTTTTATAGTAGCTTTATTTACTATTTTTGTCTCGCTCAATCCCATTCGCTCACCAAAAATACTAAATAAACTACTATAAAAATCGTTCCAGAAATACAAAATAGTAGCGTAATCCCGGATAGTATACTACTAAACTATAAAAACCATAAATTATTACCACTATTTTATTGTAGCGATCCTGGAGCATGCGTACTATATTTTTTAGAACAAGCATAATTCCTTTAGTATACTACTAAACTATAAAAACCATAAATTATTACCACTATTTTATTGTAGCGATCCTGGAGCATGCGTACTATATTTTTTAGAACAAGCATAATTCCTTTAGTATACTACTAAACTATAAAAACCATAAATTATTACCACTATTTTATTGTAGCTATCCTGGAGCACACACACTATCAGTGCTATATTTTTTAGAACAATATTTTATACCAACATTAAAATACAATAGGTCTAATATGAATACCATCATCCATCACAACACCTTTTGTATATAAAGGAGATAACCCTACTTTATTCTGTTCATATGTTTTCATTTCTTTCTGTTCAAACCGAAACCCCTTATTAATACCATTAATAACCTCACCTTTAAACAAGCATTGTATATATTTTTCTTTATTTATAATGCTATTACGCTTCTGTAAACCTTTTGATGAAGCCTTATCTTTAACATTTCCCCATACATAGTACGTTTTACTACATAATGCTACCATACCTTCTCTTCATATTCAATCTTAAACAATCCTGGAGTTCTATTTGAATATTTATCTGTTGAAAACCATTTATGTTTATTCTCTTCATAATCATCTCTTAGTTCAGGTTTAATTAACTTCTCAAAATCATCAGCCATAGCCATATAAGCCGAATCTGTATCCATCTCTATATACTGGAAATCTGATCTATCAATATATTTATCTTTACAATCATAATAAAACTGTAACATCCTTAACTTTGAATCATCATATATACTACATGCAATTTGTATAGGCATATCTTGATAAACCTTTCTAGCTCTTTTAGTTACTTCGTACACCCCGTTATATTCTTTTGCATCATAATAAAAGTGATCGTTTTTAGCTCTATTGAACTGTACTTCAGTACAATATTTAACCTTTTTGAATTTATTCTTATTCAAACCCGTTCTTCCAAAAGCTGAATTACCTATAAGTTTACACCCTTCAGCAATTATTGCATACTTTGTATCTATATCTCCTTTTCTTCTTTCATCTGATACCCATTCCATAAATCCCTTCAGTACTCTTCCCCTCTTAGCTTCAATAACTCCATGTAATTTACTAACAACACATCCATGCTCAATTAACCATTTTAGTCTTGTAGATTTAATTAATATCTTTTCTGCCTTTAATGTAGCCATAAGTTTTTTACTTTTCGTAGGTTTTCTATCCAACTTCTCAAGTAAAGCTTGTGTATATTCTCCACATACACTTTCATCATACTCCCTATTTTGAAATATTGGACACATCTCACTAAAATAATTCCATTTATCTTCAGGTACTTCAATATCAACTTAAATAAATCCAAAGAACTCCCCAGTCAAAAGTTCTTTTCACATACTTTACCCAATCACTAGTTTCTTGCCAATATAATTTACCACAAGGCATTTCTTCACCCATACAATATAGATATAGAGCATTTGCATCATAACCAACTATTTTCTTAACAGTTTTCACTGCTTGTTCAGCATAACCCCAATCCTTTTTAGCCATATTGTAATTTACTCTACTAATCTTCGTTTTATCTTTTTCATGATACCTATGAAATACAATGGATGCGCCACCAGTTATATTTTGTTTTAATTTATAAAAAGCATCCTTATTTTCTTCACTAAATAGCCATATCATAGGATTATACTTTTCCCATCTCAATAGTGCTTTATGTCTGTAAAACTTTTTATATAGTTTATCTGATCTAGCTTTATTACATTTCTGACAAGATAAAACACAGTTATCTTTAACGTGAGGTTTCTTACAATCTATCCTATCTAATGACCAAGTATCTCTACACAGAAAACTCCAACAATAATGACAACGATAATTATCTCTACTGAATATATTTCTAACATCTTCAACTGTCACATTTTGACTTGGATCTCTTTCCTTATCTTCATCTTGTCTTCTAAAATTACGTATTGAATATGTAATAAATTTTTTAAAAGATAATAATATTAAATATAAAAATGTAAAAAGTATATTATATGATATTGTAGGTAATGTTATATCTGGAAAGGATGTTGATATTAATAAAAATATTAATAACATTATTAATAATATAATAAAATCTTTAGAATGAATAGTTTCATTTTATTTATGTTTTTAATAATATTTATTTAGTTTAGTTGAATAATAGATTAACTTAAATAATGAGATTAATATTTTTATTTATGTTTATGTTTTAGAATGAATAATATTAAGATTACTAATATAATAAAATCTTTAGAATGAATAGTTTTATTTTATTTATGTTTTTAATAATATTAATATAATAAAATCTTTAGATGAATAATAATATTAATATTTTTATTTAGTTTAGTTGAATAATAGATTAACTTAAATAATAAGATTAATAATATTTATATTTAACTAATAAATCTATAAATCACTAGTAATAGATAGTCTAACAACTAAACTACTATTTGGCATATTAATTTCATTACCATTTTGATCTGTTAATACAATTTGTATATTAGCAAAGTCTTTAAATCTAATATTTGAATATTGACCAGTACTAGGTTCAATTATTACTTTCTCGCCATATTGCACATTAGGTACAAATGTATAAATAATACTATCACCTGTAGCTAAATTACAATTGACATTAATTGATGTAATATTGATAATCTTTACAGCATTAGGTGAAATATTGTATTGGATATAGATTGTTGAGTCTAGGTCCCTCTTATTATTTACAGGGTTTCCGTCAAGGATATGGTCTCATGTATTCAAGGTTTGCTAGTGAAGCTACTGAAGCTCGCAAGGCCGAGGCCGTAGATCCATTTTTATATTGCTCAAGGCTAAGGCCGCGGGTAGACATTGAGCATTTGTGTAAATTCTTGAACGTTTGTTACAAGGCGGCAATTGGACATTGAACGTTTGTTACAAGGCCGCAATTGGACATTGAGCGTTTGTTACAAGGCCGCAATTGGACATTGAACATTTTGCTTGTTACAAGGCTAAAACTGATTTTATTGTATCTGATGAAGGTTGAAAATGAGCCTTCAATAAAGAAGTATAAAAGATCATATGGGTTTAACGGCAAGAGGATTTTATATATCGAAAAGTTTAGTTACCCAAAGGACGTGGAGCCAGGAACGAATCTCAGATCAAACCAATCACTGCGGTCGGGTATCCTAAATGTCTTAAGTAGATAGACCGGCCTTAAGTCAGTCTAATTAAGTAATCTAATTAAGTAATGTGTTTTGTAGTCTAACTATTTAACGCCAGTTTACCTCATTGACATCATGTTCACCTTGAGTTAGCGTTTAAGTTCGAGTGGCTTAGTCTAAAAGGTTATTTTACTGTATCAAGTTTGTATAGTTTACCAACGCGTTAAATAAAACCTCTAGCATATTGTTCAATTGTGTAGGTCGTGATAATCTAGATAAACAAATTAATAGAATAAATCTGTGACATGAACAAACAGAGTCAAACACATATTATTTAGAGTTACCTCTCGCTAAGCCAACGAGTAGCTTTGGTTAATCGTTTTAAACAAAGTAGAACTAACAGTTAATAGTGTAATATAACAGCAGTTGATCCTTATTAAGCCAACCTTCCAGGGGCATTCCGCCCACTTCCAAGGACCGATCCCTGCGGTTTAGTTCATTCAAAACACCTGGAAACTGGAAGGAGAGGATTCAACCACAGGAGCATCTGCTGCTACGGGTAAGTTAGACTTATTGTCCTATAATTTTAGGGATTCAACAATTAAACAAAGACCGAGTGATAGTGATACAACTTGGAAGAAGAAAAAGGCTAAAATAAGAGAACCATCAGTATCAAAAACCCATCGTGTAGGTGGTGGTAGTGCAGAAAATCTAACTAATAGTGGACAGATAAATAAAAGTATCGAAGACGAATTAAAATCGAGCTCAGAACCAGATTTGGCACAGAAGCAAGTTACTTTTGACGACAAAAAACGAGGAAAACGGTCAAATTTATTAAAGGAACTTAGGAAAAGGGCAGGAGAGGTTCTAGTTGGAAATACAACAGGGAAGCCTACCGATCAGGTTGTGAAGTCAATATTAAGGAGAAAAGAAGAGAGTACTGGGGAAGGTGATACGTTAGAGAAGCCGGCAACAGAAGCCCACCAGGAGAAGCTAGTAACAGTAGAAGAGGCTGTACACGGCAACAACCTTACATCGGAAAAAGCAAACGTCGCAGACGAAATACTGAAAGGTTTGATAGACGAGATATTTAGTCGAAAACCTGAAGCTGGTCAAAACGAACAAATTTGGAGGCACACCAATAGGATTTTTTCTGATTCGTCGGCTGATGATAGGTTTGATCAGGAAGTAGAAGAGGTATTCGAAGATTTGGGAAGTCAAGGGCATTCACAAAAGTTTCAAATACGAGCAGAAAGAAGGGACAGTGGTAATAGAAGACTATCGGGAGCGACGGGAAACTCAAAGTTAGTCCCTAATTCAGCTAGATTTAGTTGCGACTCACCTCGACGCCATTTACCATCTCCACCAATAAGACAATTGGATTTGGAACAGGCTGACTTGGAAAGGCGTCTAAAAGACATATCCTTCACGATCCGCAGGATAGGCTTGAATTTAGTTCAAGATTCTCGTATTCTGCCCAAGGATTGGAGGCAGGTACAGACGAAGGAAGCGAGAGTTTTAGATTAGATAAATCAGGTAGTGACACTGAATTGGAAGACGAAATGGCTTATACAACGCCAGCGGTTTTTAGAGGGACAAGTTCAGAAAATGCAGAAAACTGGTTTAGGCATGCATCTTGGTGGCTCTCAACTACGAGGGCTGGTCAAACTGACAATTTACAATTGAAATTACACCAAATTGCAGTTTTGTTTCAGGAAGAAGCGCAGAATTGGTTTACAAGAATCAGAATTGGAAGGGCACCCAGCTCAAGTTATTTATCGGCAGAGACATCAAGAGGAGCGGGAATATCAGGAGAGGCACAGCAAGCAAGAGATACACAGTTGACATATGTCAATAATTGGCAGGAATTTGAGGAAGCCTTCCTGGAACGATTTCACAGAAATCCAACAGATAGAGTCGGAGACATCGCTGCCTTGATGCAGATGCGGCAGGCTCCGAGTCAAACGGTGGACGAATTTATACAAGGAGTACGTAGGCAAGGTTTCCTAGTGAGTGCCACGGAGCAGGAAATGTACATGGCAGTGGTAACCGGTCTGAAACCTGAATTGAAGGCGCAGATTATGCAATTTGACCCTACAACTTTGGAAGACATAATCAAGCGGGGAAAGATAGCGGAAAGGTATCCGATTTATGGAGGAACAATGATGGTTATGGGACAGGGACAAAGTGAAGTAAAACTGGATCAAATTTTGACAGCAATGAATGAGATAAGGGCTAAGAGCGGTTCATCAGAAACATTTGTAAATTCAAAGCCACTCACACCCCCACCAAGGGTTAAATTTGGAGCACCAGAACGAACGCAGGAAAGAAAGGAGGTCAGCAGTAACAGATTGGAAATGGAAAGGCCGAGAGGAATCATGAGAGAACAGCGACCATACGAAAGAGAAAGGACAAATGCAACTGTTCCACGTCAGGCAATGATAAGACAGGAGAGAGGAAGTGAAGGACAACAAGGGAGGAATTATAACAGAAATAATCAATACGACAGACAAAGCTCCGAAACCATGAGGGGTGATTGCAGAAACTGCGGATTAGTTCATTATAAAGAAGGAGTGTGTCCAGCAAAAGGGACAACATGCGATGGTTGTGGTGGAATGAATCATTGGAGGAGGTGCTGCAGAACAACAGGTGGTCGATGGTCGAGAATAAATAATCGTAACACGACAGTTTTACTTGATACGGGTAGTAGCAAATCGGCAGTGGATATCAGAATGGTAAAAGAATGGAATTTGTCAATGCTACCACCTTCCGGAACCGACCCAGTAAGTTTATTTGCAGCAAATGGACAAGCAATGGTTAATAGAGGGTCAATTATTCCGGATGTTGGAATCGAAAATAATAAATTCAGACAGAAATTTTTGGTTTTGGGTCAGTTAACAACAAGTGTTATATGTGGATGTGATTTTCTGCGAGACCATAAAGGAGTGATAGACATAGCGGAAGGCACTATAAAGTTAGATGGAAGGGTGACGATACCGTTGATACGAAAGGAAGAGTATGTGGGCGTGGCTAGGTTGGCGGAAAATGTAAGAATTTGGAGTGGAGCAAGTCAAAAGATACCGATAAGAGTTAAACAAGGACGATATTGTGAGGAAGTACAATTGATGAGTAGGTCTTATCCGATCTCTGGACTGAGAGTTTTAACAAAGTCGTGCCGTGTTGGAAATGGAACGTATATACTGGTGCGAAATATGTCAAACAGGCCAATTTATTTAAAGCGTCATGTACCAATAGCTTGTTGTATACGAACCCTAAGTGAAGATAGAGATAGAAGGTGTAAAGCAACAGTGTCTGCAAAAGAGGGTACCAAAGGGCAAACAAATGAAATAGAAGAAGAAGAAAGAAAAGAAACAAATTTAGAAATGTCGTCCGAATTACAGAAAGATGTGGAGACACGACTAATAGCAACTAAGCAGTGGCAAAAGATGAAAACAGAAACGGCAGAGCAAAAAAAGGAAAGAGTTTTAAAAACTTCACCGGTTGAAAGAACGTTAGAAGATTTGGACTTGTGCATCAATAAAGACAACTATGTAAAGGAGGACCTTACCGAATTCAAGCAAGTCATGCAGGAGAACATTGATATGTTTGCAGTAAGTAACTCGGAGTTGCCGGTGTGTAAATGGATGAAGGCGGTGTTTAAATTAAAAGACCCAAATTCGAAACCAATAGGACGAGTATTTAGTCACAGTGCAGAGGCAAAGAAAGAGATTGAGCGTCAAATAGATCAATTACTGAAAGATGGCTTCATCGAGCGCAGTAGATCGCCATTCACATCCAGTCTAATACTGGTTAAAAAGAAAGATGGTACATTAAGAATGGTTCAGGATTACAGGGCAATAAATAAATTGCTGCAAGAAGAAATATTCGCACCAAATACACTATCGGAGATCGTCGAGAGAGTGGGAAATGAGCGCCCGACTATTTATTCCTCCGTTGATATGAGATCAGCATATATGCAGATGGAGATAGAGGAGGGTCCATCAAGGGACTATAGTGCGTTCACATGCCACCTGGGAACGTTTAACTTCAAGAGGATGAGCTTTGGAATGCAGTCTTCACCAGCAAAGTTTCAAATGCTTATGAATACGTTGGTAGGCAGTGATCCTATGTTGCAGAGGAACTGTATACCTTATCTAGACGACCTTTTGTTGTTCAGTCGCAACCTTGAAGAGCACACAGAACTACTAAGAAGGTTGTTCAATGCACTACGTAATGCAAATTTAAAACTACATCCTGGAAAGAGTGAATTTCTACAAGAAAGAGTAAAGTATGTGGGACACATTTTCTCAAGTCAGGGGATATCGGCTGATCCCCAAAAATTAAGCGCCATCTTGGAATTTCCTAGGCCCAAGACAAAGAAGAATGTCAAATCATTTTTAGGAATGGTCCAGTTTTACAGAAACTACCATAAGAATTTGTCAATCAAAATGACACCATTACTCAAATTGCTGAAAAAGGATCAGAAGTTTATTTGGACACCAGAATGTGAGGAGTCTTTTTTGTCAATCAGAAATGGACTTAGGGACATGCCAGTGCTGCATTTTCCAGATCAAGCACCGGGGGCAGGACGGTACATCATCCAGACTGACTCGAGCGACACCGCAATTGCTGGATGCCTCCTACAAGCAAGCAGGGATGGGACTGAGGAAGTGTTAGTCGCATGTTTTGGAAGAAGTCTAAGGTCACACGAATTGTCATGGCCAATTTGTGACAGGGAGGCTAGCGCATTAATGCTTGCAATTTTGAAATGGAAACACCTACTACTAGGAAATGACAAATTGGAAATTCGTTCAGATAATTTATCAGTAACGTATTTGGAAAGAATACGATTCAGTACGAGCCCAAGGATTGCGAGATGGAGCGTCGCCATGTCTCCCATATTGTCAAAGGCTGTGTGGACTCATATCCCGGGAAAACTCAATGTGGTACCAGACGCTCTTTCTCGACGAGAGTATCCACCAACAGACCCGATTCCCGGAGAGGAAGATCTACTTTATGATGATTTGAACTTTGCGCATTTGAAAGAACAATTGGTGAATGAGAATGGGAAGGAAGATGGAGGACATCATGAAATCAAGGAAGAATGGTATGAATTGGAAGAATATTGGAAATTTTTAAGAGACCGGAATGAGGAGGATGAGGATTCAGAGGAAAGACCTGAAATTTGGATATGTTACAACGACGCGCAGGGACAAGCTGAAGTAGCAAACGAGGCAGAGCAGTTAACAACAACAAACGAGTACATTAATGCGATATTTGCTGATAAAAGTACACAAATTGAAGAGAAAAAACAGGGCCAAGATGATGGGGATTGCGTCGGCGTAGAAATTTGCAACGGAAATAAGAAGGATTTCAGTCAGTTACAACGACAATGTCCCGACATTGGACCATTGTTGAAATTTCTTGAAGATGGCAGTTTGGAAGGGGTGTCAGAAAGTAATAAGAAAAAGATTCGTAATCAGGCAGGTTGGCATTTTCTGGATGAAGAAGGAGTACTTTGTTCCTTGTCGCCAAAGGTGGATTCTCGAGGAAATTCGCCAGAGCTGGAATACAGGGTAGTACCTCTTGTTTTGCGAGATGAAATTATGCAGGGATTTCACCATTTTTCGCATTGTGGGATTGGACGATTGCAAGAACTAATTTTGAAAGCATGATACAAGTGGGAGAATATGCTGTCGGATATCAGAAACTATGTTCTCTCATGTAAGGCATGCTCAATTGCAAAAAGAGGTATCTTGACTCCAAAAGCCAAGTTAAAGCCACTAGAAATACCTAGCCAACCAGGGGAAGTAATACTAGTCGATTTATGTGGACCATACACGATGTCATCTAGCGGACACATAGCTGTACTATCAGTAATTGATAGATTGACGTCATATGTATGGCTATTCGCATTGAAAGATTGTCTAAGTGAAACGATTGCGAGGAAACTTTTCAAGGTATTCACGGAAATAGGAGTACCAAAAGTCATAATATCAGACAACGGCACGAATTTGGTATCAAAAGTCATGCAAAGCATAGGCGAGAGACTTGGAATAAAGCGTGTCAACATTGCGCCTTATCATTCGCAGTCGAATGGGAAGTGTGAACGGGTATTTCGCGTAGTGGGAGACAATTTACGGGCTTTACTGAGTGGAGGTGATGTATCAAAATGGAACACTAAAATACAAGAAATTGTGTGGGGTCTACGCAGTGCTGTCTCGACAGTAACAAAACGAAGTCCTTTTGAATTAATGCATGGACATCAAATGCGTTTGCCACTGGAAAGGAAGCTGGAGTCCAAGTCGTCACCACAGATGTTGGAACACACGGCGGAAAGTCAGGGGGCATACACCAGAGACATTGAGGAAAAGATTAAGTTGTTACATGAGACGCATAGACTGAAATTAGAGGAAGTGCAAGAAAAGATGAAAAACACCTATGATTGTCGAATTCGGAAAACACATGAATACCAGGTGGGGAGTAGGGTGTATTTAAAAGACCCTACTGGAATTGTGGGAATTTCCAGGAAACTACAGCCCGAATACTACACAGATGAGTTTGAAATTGTGGAAGTACTCAATGACCACAATGTTAAGTTGAGGAATATTGTCACAAATAAGGAGCTTCAATCAATTGTCCATGTGGATCGTTTGAAGCCTATAGTGGATCGTGATTTAGGAAAATCGGTGGAAGAAAAGAAACAATTAAAGAAAAGTAGCGAGGAAATGAATTTGGAACATGACAAGGATGGTGAAGAGTTAGGAAAGCAAGAGGAGGTACGTGAACAGAAACCGGAAATCGCGTATCGAATCGTGGAGCAGAAAGGGTTTGGTGACAGAAGGAGGTTCAGGATTCAGTGGAAAGACGAAGATGGGAAAATACACTCGTGTTGGGATGCAGTTGACTATATTACGCAGGACATGCTGACTCACTGGGAACGAACCCATGTGAAATCAGGGAAAACTTTGCGTGAGTTTAGGAGAGGTCGTGGGAAGAATTGAAATTGTGGTAGCTTGTATATTTTAATATTTCGTGTGTTTATTTATTCCAGATATAACAAGAAAGGACATGGAAGTAAAAGAGAAAGACATGTACATCGGACGAATTTTCGTCTTATTTTTCTTATTGGTGACGTTTGCAACTTGTAAGTTTCCTGATAACTTGAATAAATACAATTATGGAGTTGTCTTTCAATTCATCAAGAATGACTTCGTCATCAATCGCATCTGGCATCACACGCTTGTGTTTGACATACCTTACGAAATTCTGGATGAACATCATCATAACTTGTTAGGAAACTCGACGGAAAGGGACGATCAGAAGGCGTACGTTCAGTGTGTACATAAAACAGATAAACACATAAATGCGGAGCATGCGAATAAAAATGACAGGAGAGGCTCTTTATTCACAGCAGGCGATGACCCTTTGGGACCGTGCCACCAACTGAAGGATGAGTTGGAATTAGCTGTTCAAATGGTCCGGGAAAAACATGGACATTTGAAAGATATTATTGCTGGAATAAAAGCTCTTTTGCCTCCACAGGTACCAGCTCATTGGAATGGAAATGTGACTATTCGACAGTCAAGAAGTCTCATACCTATTATTGGAAAAGCTGCTTCCGGTCTCTTTGGACTGGCAACAGAAGAAGATTTGGAAACCGTGGCTACCCATATGGCGCAAATTATGAAAATGGCTCAGGATCAGGACCATAGTTTCGACAAGATGGCAGGAGTCTTATCGACCTTTTCAAAGGTAGTTAATAAACAGATTGATAACATGGTATCGGCCATGAGGTCAAATGCTATTACATCACATAAAATTTCTGTTCAGCACTCGGGACGACTAAATGTGATAGAGACGTTGCTGAAGTTGTCAGAGAGAACTAAGGGATTGATGTGGCAGATGGAAAAAGCTAGAATTCACCTGGAACAATTCCAAGGGGCATTGCAACAACTAAATATGGGATACTTGCCAATAGAACTGATCACGAGGGCTATGCTAGTTGAAAGTATCAGGAAGATTGAGGTAGCCTTGGGATCCAGAAGTGGTAGGATAGTTTATCGTGATCCAAGTCAATTCTATAAGCACGCAGATTTTGTGGCGACCAGGGTGGGGCAACAATTGCTGGTGACCGTGAAATTTCCTGTAACAAGATACAGTCATAAGTTCACAACCTATAAGGTGGTATTGCATCCTATGGAAGTTCCAGGTAATAAGGAATCGTTTATGATTCTGAAAACTGACGTTAAAGGAATAATGATAGGAAGACGTAACGATGGTTATAATTTTCTTGAATTAAGTGGGCAGGATTTAATGAAAATTGAAATGAAGCCATTCGGTTACATAGAAACAAGAATATTAAGGACTGATTTTTCTAACCATTGTGTCATTTCAATATTAAGGGATGATACCGGGAAAATAAAAGATCTGTGCGATTACCAGATTATCCCACAGAGACTACGTGAATCAATAATCTGGTTAGGAGAAAATGACTTCTTATTAACAGGCGTAGCGGAATATGCGATTCATAAGAATGGCATTACGAAGAATTCGAATGGTTGTCGTCAATGTGTAGTAACATTGGAAAGTGATGCTACATTGGAAACATCGGGAACAGTGGTGATTGCGGATTATTTGAAGAATAAATCGGAATCGGAGCAGCGGTATACCATAAATAAGGCAATGATATCACACTTCTTCAGCGAAGACGACATACGAATAATTAAGGGAGATTCTCTTTTCAATATACCTCCTAATTTAGGTTTACCAGAAATAGTCTTGGAGAGACCAAATGATACTAAATTTATAGCGGAAGATGAGAATTTGAAATTGGATATGAAGAAAACGGTTGAGGCCGTTAAAACTGATGCAAAGATAGTACACACTCTGGTCGATAAGATATATTGGGACGGCAGTTTAAAGAAAACTAAATTCGGTACTATACAGGACTGGACATTGGTTGCTAATGGAGGAATGACAATACTGCTGTTATTTATAATTATCCACACGATCATTAAAATTAGGACACTGGTAATGGCAGTGACATTGTTGAATCAGGCATGCAGAATAGATGGTGAAGGGTTGATCTTAAAATACCACCCTACTGTAGATTCGGGTGGAAGGAATACAAAATTTTACATTGCCTGAATCATGGACCGACGAGCAGTTAATGGAAAAATTGCTGCAGTTCCCGTGGATGTGGTTTGCAGCAGGGCTAGCTTTTGGTGTAGCCCTTACGTTGTTAGTGTGGGGTATTATCAATAAGTGTGTCCACAAGGAGACGTTTGCTGGAACAATTATAGCTCTTAATGTGGCAACTGGAATGGAAGGGAAAATTATAGAAATCTGTAAAGTCCATGTTCCAATGTCGGACTTGGACTTGAAGACGGAATCGAGTCCTGGAGGTCTACGTGTGGTGGGCTACTTGAAACCGAAGCTGAGTTTCTATTGGGAAGCAGAACTAGCTATAAAATCTTTCAAATTAGTTAGGAGTGTACCGACGGTGGTGTCCCTTCCGATGGCTACAGCAAGTTTTATACGCCAAGCCATAAACAAAAATTACAGCAGAACACCTGTATACATTGAAGCTGATAAGGTAAAGGCAATACCGAATATCCCAAACGAAAGTGGGGGGAACCCGGTGATTTTCAGGAGGACGCCTAGCCAAACATCAACTCTTCGTCGATCCTGGAGTACTTCTTCGTTTAAAGATGAAGAGCTTGGAAATGAAAGATATAAGAAGGATTTTGAGATGAGTCAAACTCGGAGAATGAATCCAGAGAGACGCAGTGCTTCTAGAGCTCCGGATCTGAATATCAAGCAACCATCTGCTCCACTGGAAGAAGGCTTTAACAGTACGAATCGTACGTGGGACAAACTGGAGGATGAAATGGAATCATGGAGAAATCGGAAAAGATATATGGATATCTGAAGTTGTAGAAGTTATGAGGCAGTAATTTGAATTTGAAGTTTTTAGTGTGTAGTGGCTTTTGTAGCTTAGTGCGTTATTAACTTAACCTCATAATGAAGAAACTTACAGTAGTTGTTCAAATGTTGAGTGGCTTACAGTAGACATTTATTAGTATATTGTCTTTCATTTATCGTTATATTCACCAGCTGGCGGGATTCACCGTTCATCTTCAAAGGATCCGTGAATTCAGTGAATCTTCACAAGGTCGGGGCTTCCTGCGAGCCTAATGGACTCCGTGGATCTGTGAATTCAGTGAATCTTCACCAGGTCGGGGCTTTCTGTGAGCCTGATGGACTCAGTGGATATGTAAATCCAGTGAATCTTCAGAAGATCGAGGCTTCTTGCGAGTGAAATATATGCTTTGAAGTATAGTTCTTAACAGCATTTCTTATTCAAGGGCGTTCTAAGTAATCAATTCAAGGACTCTGTTCAACCTTGCCGAGATAAGTCTGAAACCCGAGATTTGAGTATTCAGTAGTGCTGCGGCAATAGGAAAAGAGATTCAGATTGTTTGTGAAAGCGCAAACAGTATTATTGACTAGATTTAAAGATTAGGACACTAGAGCGTCGGGTAAATATCATTCAGATTCTAGAGGTTGATATTTATATCTTGATACTTTATATTTAGAGTTTGTTGTTAAATACATTAGGGATGGAAAGAATAAATAAACGTTTGGTACTATATTCACTGCTGTATGGTATATTTCAGATAATAAACTAACATAAAATGAGTTTCGAAAATATATTGGCACGCTATATCCAAAGCAAGGAGGGTACTCAGGTGTTGGGGCAGACTGCAATGTCACAGGGTGTAAAAAGGAAAATGGACTCACCCGGGTTGATTCAACCCGACACAGTTCCTCAGGCTACAAATGTGACCAATCAGAACCAAAACCAACTTCCTACTTCACTTGATGTTGCTGACGCAATGGCAGAGTTATCGGCATTAATAGTTAGCCCTCAACCAGCTGCCTCCGGTTTGCCAGACAATGCTCCTAATCGGAATTCAGGACCGCCCTATAGAACTCTGCTGGAGGAAAAAAGGGAACAGATGGGTTCAATACCGCATCAGTCGTGTAATGGTCAAAGTCTGGGTGAGTCTACGTTAGAATCATCAACCAACATCGTTCCGGGAGTCTGTGGCGCCAGTTTTCCAATGATAAAGGTTCTAAGAGTGTTAAGGCATCCGATATTCCTCTCAGATCCGGATACAGACTTGTGGTTGGATATGTATAGCATGATATTTCAAAGACTTGATGCAACAACCACTAAGTTCAATCCCAACGAAGTCCTTACCAGCAGACTTATAAATAGGGTAGCAATGGAGAACTACCAAGTAATTGCAACAGTAGTTATTAATAGTTTCGAGACAGTATTAGGCTATGTCCTAAACTCGGTTAAGTCTGGAAAGGGTGCTTATGATCAAGTGCTATTCTTTCCTAAACCTTTGATTGAGGCAATACAAAATTTTAGAAAGGAAAATTTGTCCACGGATTTGCATGTGCAATTAATGAGCTACATATGGCCTAAAATTATAAATGGCCGGCGACAAAGTTATCCACAGATCCTGGATGAGTGGGAGCAGTGTCTGGAAGTTTCGTTCAACATAATAAGCGCACGAAAAAATTTAACAATTTTACTCAAATTGGCGGTACAAACATTGCATGACTTCTGCCGGTTCCTAATGAAAAATGGCCAATATGGAATGGTCCAAATGTATGCCGCAAAAGCCCAAGGATTTAGTATTATCAGTCATGAGCCATTAGCGGAATGGGGACTGCTTGAATCTTTTCTGGGATAAAAATCAAATATCAAATCCTTCATTGCAACATTTACGATGAATGTGAAATTGCTATACAGAACAATAATGGCTAATTTGTTTTATTGATTACAGAAGCTTATTAAAACCAACTAATTATGAGTGGAGTAATTTCAAACAACTGGAATTCTCAGTCGACTCAAAGAAGTAGGAATCCTTTATTTGAACTCGTCTTAGCAAATAGTTATCGGGAATCCCGTGGCGCACCAGAGGGTTTTGGGGTGGTGGACAACATGTCAAACTATGATGAGTCGGATGGAATTGAAGGCGAACTTCAGGAAGAGGATTCTGGCGCAGACAGAGCGACACTATACTCTAGCTACGATGTGAACAATGACCTTAATGCTGATGGAGCATATATGTACAACGATGTTCGTGAAGACAGACGACGATATTTTCAGCAATTCAATCTACCTCCCTATCACTCCTTTCCTTCTCTGTACCCAAGTTACTCATCCTATGGCGGCAATTCACCTGTGGCACCAACAACATCATCGGAACCATCGTATCTCGGTCAGGACGCGGCAGTGAGCATTAGCAACGCTTGGGAAACTGGGCACGTTTGTATAAATTGCCGTCATGTTTCTTCTTCTGAAACCATCCACAGTATGGTGAACAATGCAGATTCGGGTGTGTCTGTGGAGGTCGATACATCTCCTGTATTTCAGGGATCTTTTGGTGGAGGTGATTGGGAGAGGAAGGTTGAAATTTGTCAGGCACATGGTCACGAAACACTGAGGGTTACCATTTATCAAAATTCTGGCTATTGAGGTACATTTATTTACATTTTGGGTAAGAGGATATCCGGTATGATTATGGAACTTTATTGTTAGGTTTCATGGGTTATTTAGTGTGTATAGAATCCTATCTAATATATCAGAAGAATCCCATGTAAATATTAATAATGTTGTAGCTCTTGTGAGTTATGATAGTGGCAATTGCGTATACCCATTAAGACCAAAGACTATAACATTAGTTATATCAAATGAGATCATTAATTTTTTTTTTTAATTAAAAAGGTTACGAAATGGTTACGAATTGTCTAGAACATTGCTAGGGCCTTTATCTGTATTGTAGGATATGAAACTTGAATTTAAAAACTTGAATTTAAGATAGGAAGCTTCTTTCCGAACATGGATAAAATATGTGATTAATAATGATAACTGTTCGTATCGCCAGAAGTTTGCTGTGAATTGATATTATATTTAACATTAATTAGTAGTTTTAGTACTATTGTAGTGTGATGCGTTTGCTAATTCAGCTTGCTTTGTTGTAGTATGATATATGTTTTATATATTTCATGTGTGACTCTGAGCTATCGGTCAGCAAACAATTAGTCACCTCTAATAACTATAAACAAATGACACTGTGTTGTTGTTGACCTATGGTATAAGAAGATGATAGTTTTATTTTGATAGTTTGTTCTTGCAGAACTTCCTTGAGTTATTATTTGTACAAGCCTTGGGTTTTTGTCAAGGAGTTATAGCTAAATTTGACTGAATTAGACTTGGGATTATGTACAAGGCACTTACTAGACTGTGGTTGCAAATTATTCTGTATTCGAATTATTTAGGAAAAAATAAAATAAAATTTCTGGCAGTAATAATTCAGTTTTCTTTAAGCAGCCAGCCTTGCAAGCTGGAAACACTGTAAGACTTATGTAATAACCATCCAAACTGATAACCAATGTTATGCAATATGTTCACAACCAATGGCCGAAGAAATGGCTCAATGCGTTGCATCAGTGAGTGAACTATTTCTAGACCGTCTTGTATTCTGTTTGGTAGATGTGCTGCTAAAAAAAAAATTTGCCCACCTAACTATTGCGCACAATTGGTAGCTTGTCAGGAAAGTAAACCACAATAGTGCGTTTAAAAGCAATTTCCATTTGTAGCATAGTGCCTTAAAATTATCTCGTTACATTCACCCCAGTTAAGTTCGTTGCTTTCTTATATTTCCCGAATGCTTTAACGCATTTTAATTTCACAAATTTTGATTAAAGATTTATTTCTAAACGTTATTGTTTTGTATATATAATGTAATAACATACAATGTAGTTGCTGTGCTATGGTTAGTTAAACTTCGTACAAGAACAAGCACAACGAGCATCATAGATTAAACTGAAAGGTGAATATGGTTTTACGTCGATTTCTTTCTGACCGTATGGTGTTACCCTTACGCTATTATTACAGTTCAAAGGATGTATCAACTGCTCTAGGCTTTCACCGGATTGGGGGTGCGGTTGTAAATAGCACCACTTTTTAATATCTTTTCTATTACTTTAGAATTGATTGATATTAAATTGCATGATTATTAAGCAATGATATGTATAGATTTTGTGAACTAAAGAATTTGTTAATAAGAGCAGAAATTGAATAGCAACAGGACAGGTGCCTTGGATCTGCCAATTGCTTTAGTACAAATTTATATTTAAGGACATTGGTGCAAGAATATTGTTGTATTTTTTTGCACTTTGTATCAAGCGTCCTATAGTTTTAAATTTTGTCTTCGATATTTTATGTTATATTTATTCTAGTGTGGATTAAACTACATAGTGATTAAGTAAACGTATGTAGTCAGCTCTTGTCCGTAAAACCGCTGAAGTGTAACAGTAGCTACAGGCGTGCTGTGTGAATAGACCTGTTGCTGCAAACCTTGGAAGTTAGCTTGTAAGTTAGCCTTCCTAGACGGAAAATAAAACAAGCAAAATGAAGAGCTTAGTGATTAATTGCTTCCCAGGAAGCTTCGAGTAGCCGGGATGAGTGGAATCCGGTGTGATTGTTGATTTGAGTTGAATATATAATATAGTTAGTTTTGTAACATTGTTTGTCTATACCGTGGTTGTTATCGGTTATGTTTATACTGCGGTATCTGATGACGTCTACGTTTTGTAGTATGGCATTTAATTTGAGTTTAGAAAATAATTACGTCAAGAGTGGCGTTTTAAGTAGTTATTTACTGTGCATAGCAAATTGTGACACATTTTAAAAATCTATTATTATTTCTTTAATTAATATATTTTTAAAATTCATGGGGAGTGACCGTGTATTGGATATAGATTGTTGAGTCTAGGTCCCCCTTATTATTTACAAGGTTTCCGTCAAGGCTATGGTCTCATGTATTCAAGGTTTGCTAGTGAAGTTACTGAAGCTCGCAAGGCCGAGGCCGTAGATCCATGTTTATATTGCTCAAGGCTAAGGCCGCGGGTAGACATTGAGCATTTGTGTAAATTCTTGAACGTTTGTTACAAGGCCGCAATTGGACATTGAACGGTTGTTACAAGGCCGCAATTGGACATTGAGCATTTGTTACAAGGCCGCAATTGGACATTGAACATTTTGCTTGTTACAAGGCTAAAACTGATTTTATTGTATCTGATGAAGGTTGAGAATGAACCTTCAATAAAGAAGTATAAAAGATCATATGGGTTTAACGTCAAGAGGATTTTATATATTGAAAAGTTTAGTTACCCAAAGGACGTGGAGCCAGGAACGAATCTCAGATCAAACCAATCACTGCGGTCGGGTATCCTAAATGTCTTAAGTAGATAGACCGGCCCTAAGTCAGTCTAATTAAGTAATGTGTTCTGTAGTCTAACTATTTAACGCCAGTTTACCTCATTGACATCATGTTCACCTTGAGTTAGCGTTTAGGTTCGAGTGGCTTAGTCTAAAAGGTTATTTTACTGTATCAAGTTTGTATAGTTTACCAACGCGTTAAATAAAACCTCTGGCATATTGTTCACTTGTGTAGGTCGTGATAATCTAGATAACCAAATTAATAGAATAAATCTGTGACATGAACAAACAGAGTCAAACACATATTATTTAGAGTTACCTCTCGCTAAGCCAACGAGTAGCTTTGGTTAATCGTTTTAAACAAAGTAGAACTAACAGTTAATAGTGTAATTTAACAGCAGTTGATCCTTATTAAGCCAACCTTCCAGGGGCATTCCGCCCACTTCCAAGGACCGATCCCTGCGGTTTAGTTCATTCAAAACCGACTCCAATTCAATATTAATTGGATTAGATAATACAACACTGTTAAATCCTAATAGTTCTCTAATTGAATTAGCTTGAGTAAAATCTATTCTAGTAGTATTATTTGAAAATTTAATAGTAGAACCTAATGTAGTTTTATTTTTTTCAATAGTTATAGCTGGAACTACTTTTTGTATTTCTCTATTAAGTTGTTCAACAGTATAAAATCCATTTGGAAGAATAAGATTTTTCCACGTAGCTGCACTATCTGTAGAATATGTTATTGTATTATTAACTGATGTAACGTTTTGCATTGTATTAAAAAAACTAATTAATCTAAGACATAATCTATATGTAATAGGATTTACAGAAATAGTTCTTGGTGATTTATAATCAATCTTATTTGTATTTGATGAAAATGTAAAGTTATAACTTCCATAAGGTTTAATAATAGTATTACATTGTGTTGTAGTAACTTCTCCTCCTCTCATTTACTTGATCCAAATTGATATTCTTTTTGATATTATTATTATAATATATTCCATTGATCATTATCATTAATAATAATATTGATGTCGTTAGTTTCTACTGTAATTATTGAAATAGTAAAAGGTAATGTATCTTCTTTATTATTTATATAATTAAACAATTTACCATTTTTTGTAGAAAATATAATTCCATTATCAGTTTCAAGGATGTGTCTTTTACCTCTTTTTGAACATTCAATAGTTCTATACTTTACTATATTATATATTGTATTTCTAGGTAGTCTTTCTATATCTATGCAATTACTCATTTAAGAAAGAATAATTTATTAATTTACATTTATACACTTAATGTAATCCAATTATTAATATTATTAATTATAATAACTGAATTACCATCTTCTGCTATTATTTTATTAAATGTAAGTTTACTTTTAGGATTATTTTTAATATAAGAATAAACAACACCTTGTGTTACTGTTATGTATAAACTATTATTACAATAAAGGATATAATATAATTCTCCAAATGGAGTGTAAATTTCTCTATATTTATCAAGAACATATTCTTCATCAAATTCAATAGCATCTATAGATATTATTACTTTTCCATCACCCATTTAAAAACTGAAAAATAATATACTATTGGTATAGTTTCTGCTATCCTACTAATCTTATCACTAAGATTAATATACTATTGCTATTTCATTGATTTATTTAGATTTTTAGACATCTATAGATATTATTACTTTTCCATCAACCATTTAAAAACTGAAAAATAATATACTATTAGTATAGTTACTGCTATCCTACTAATCTTATCACTAAGATTAATATACTATTTCTATTGCTATTTCATTGATTTATTGATGTATTGATTTATTGATTAATATACTATTGTATTGCTACTTCATTCATTTATTGATTTATTGATTTATTTATTAGATTTCTATTTCTATTGCTACTTCATTGATCCTTGATTTATTTAGATTTGTATTGCTATTTCATTGATTTATTTAGATTTCATTGATTTATTTAGATTTCTTAGATTAGAAAGGATGGAGAATGTAATAGTGATTGGTATGGATGCTCAGAAGTTCCCAACTGTGTATAGTAAGGATCATGGATAAGGACACATAGTTTTTAACGAAGATAGGGATGGATATGTATGTTTTAAAAATACAAAACTACACAATAGCGATGATCATGGATAAGGACACATAGTTTTTAACGAAGATAGGGATGGATATGTATGTTTTAAAAATACAAAACTACACATTAGCGATGATCATGGATAAGGACACATAGTTTTTAACGAAGACAGGGTCATTTTCCTCCATTGGTGACTCGTCCTTCACTAGCAATAGTGGCTTCTTCTCGTCCAGAAACGGCAGCTGATCGTCTTCTAGCAATAGTGGCTTCTTCTCGTCCAGCAGTGGCTAATCGTCCTCCAGCAATGGTGCTACCTGAGGAAGATTGGGCTGCTATAGCAGCAGAACAAGAAAAGAGGATGATGATGCGTCCTCAACCTATGATGACTAATCGTCCTCCAGCAATGGTGCTACCTGAGGAAGATTGGGCTGCTATAGCAGCAGAACAAGAAAAGAGGATGATGCGTCCTCCGCCTATGATGGTCTAAATGGCAAATCCTGCCTGACTAACTTTACAGAGATATTTGACTCATTCTTTACTACTTTATTAATGTTGTAACTGACTATTTACAGAGATATTTGACTCATTCTTTACTACTTTATTAATGTTGCTTTTAATGTTGTAACTGACTATTTACAGAGATATTTGACTCATTCATTTATTGATTGTTGCTTTAATTATATATATTAATCAAGACATTTTAACAAATAAAATTTTTAAAATATTAATATTTTATTATTAATCTTATTCATTCTAAAACTAAATAAAAATATTAATATTAAAAACATAAATAAAAATATTAATATTAAAAACATAAATAAAAATATTAATATTAAAAACATAAATAAAAATATTAATATTATTCTTATCCATTATAAAACTATTAACTAATATTATTATTTTATTATTAATCTTATTCATTCTAAAACTAAATAAAATATTAATATTATTAAAAAACAGTAGTATACTAAAGGAATTATGCTTGTTCTAAAAAATATAGTACGCATGCTCCAGAATAGCTACAATAAAATAGTGGTAATAATTTATGGTTTTTATAGTTTAGTAGTATACTATCCGGGATTATGCTTGTTTAAAAAATATAGTACGCATGCTCCAGGATCGCTACAATAAAATAGTGGTAATAATTTATGGTTTTTATAGTTTTAGTAGTATACTATCCGGGATTACGCTACTATTTTGTATTTCTGGAACGATTTTTATAGTAGTTTTTTAATATTTTTGGTGAGCGATTGAGATTGAGCGAGACAAAAATAGTAAATAAGACTACTATAAAAAAGTGGTCGTTCTAGAAATGCAAAACGGTAGCGTAATCCCGGATAGTATACTACTGATATATCTATTTTAACAAACAATGTGAGCAGATGCTTTATTTTAAGGGGGAAAACAACATAGTTAAAGTAAATAAAAATCTTAAAAACCCATCAATAGCTGCGTACGACGAACAATTCGATCGTCTCAGGTTGGAAGCTGAGAAGTATGGAATCGACACAAGAAGACCGTTTAACGTCATGGATATACCAATCTACATATCTGTAGATAAGGTATATCCCGATGGTACAAAGAGAGGACAGCATCCTCTATTGTATCAATACGGCCTAGCCATTTACGAAAATAATAAATGGACATTTCTGCTGATGAGGATCAGACCAGTGAGGATGAAGCTTAAACCATACGTGCCTAAGCCTCGTCCTCCACCTATGAATTCTATGTTGCATTTTCCACCTCCGGTGACTCCTCCAGCAATGGTGGCTTCTATAAATCGTCCTTCACCGATGATGGTTCCTCCAGCAATGGCAGCTCGTCCTTCACCGATGATGGTTCCTCCAGCAGTGGCAGCTCGTCTTCACCGATGATGGTTCCTCCAGCAGTGGCAGCTCGTCCTGCACCGATGATGGTTCCTCCAGCAATGGCAGCTCGTCCTTCACCGATGATGGTTCCTCCAGTAATGGCAGCTCGTCCTTCACCGATGATGGTTCCTCCAGTAATGGCAGCTCATCCTTCACCGATGATGGTTCCTCCAGTAATGGCAGCTCGTCCTTCACCGATGATGGTTCCTCCAGCAATGGCAGCTCATCCTTCACCGATGATGGTTCCTCCAGTAATGGCAGCTCGTCTTCACCGATGATGGTTCCTCCAGCAGTGGCAGCTCGTCCTGCACCGATGATGGTTCCTCCAGCAATGGCAGCTCGTCCTTCACCGATGATGGTTCCTCCAGTAATGGCAGCTCGTCCTTCACCGATGATGATTCCTCCAGCAATGGCCGCTCGTCCTTCACTGATGATGGTTCAGTAAATGGCAAATCCTGCCTAACTGACTGACTATATTACAGAGATATTTGACTCATTCTTTACTTATTAATGTTGCTTTTGATGTTGTAACTTACTATATAAAAATCAAAAAAATAACTATTTGATGTTGCTTTAATTATATATATTAATCAAGACATTTTAACTATTCATTTATTGATGTTGCTTTATTGATGTTGCTTTAATTATATATATTAATCAAGACATTTTAACTATTCATTTATTGATATATTAATTAGGACAAATTAACTTTATTGTTTTAATTATATATATATTAATTAGGACAAATTAACTATTCATTTATTGATGTTAGTGTTAGTATAGCGTTAGCTAGTTTTTATTACTAATTAGATTAATTTAGTTAGTTAGTTAGTTAGTTTTTATTAAATAAAAAATGAAAACTAATATATTTATTCTAGTTATTTGACATATACTACTACAATGAAACCTACAATAATTACTGGTAGAGATAAATATGGACAGATTACTGTCTATACACAAGAATATGGACATGGCTATATTTACACTAGTAGATATAATAGTAATAAAATTGTAATGTATTTTCCTAATAATGAAAATCCTATATCTTATATGATGTCTCATGAAGAAATGATTGATATAAATAAAGTATTTAATCATACAGTAGAAACAGTTAAACAATATGGAGTAAATACAGATGGACCATTCAATGCATATGAAGCATGTATACTTCCAGATTTTATAGGATTTGATCTTAATGGTGAAATGATTGTTAATAATCCTTTATTTGATTTTCTATTTGGATATGGATTTGGTACTGGAATTATTAATAGATGTAATAAATCAAATAAAGGATATGTAAATTATATGAATATATCAGTAATATTTGTTGTTAACATTTCTGACATGGACATGTATGATAAAGAAGAAGAAAATTATCAAGAAAGTTGTAAGGATGATTCTAATCTTCCTAAATCAAAATACATTATTGATTAATGAGTAGATAACGGGAAGCCATAGTACACAAAGTCTCAAATAATATTAAATAACGAGTAGATATATGGTACCTATAGTACTCAAAGTCTAAAAGATTAACATTTTTATTTTTATTTAGCTTTTTCTAGACACTGTACTAAATACCATGAAGAAGTTTGTAAGCTCTTATTCATTCTAAAAACTAATATTATTATTTTATTATTTTATTATTAATCTTATTCTTATTCATTCTAAAACTAAACATAAATAAAAACATTAAAATTATTATTTTATTATTAATATTACTAAAACATAAACATAAATAAAAATATTAATATTAATCTTATTTATTCTAAAACTAATATTATTATTTTATTATTAATATTATTAAAACATAAAAATATAAACATAAATAAAACTAATGATTAATATTAATGTTAATATTATTATTCATTCTAAAAACTAATATTATTATTTTATTCATTATATTTAACTAAATAATTAATATTAATATTTTTATTTATGGTTAGTTTTTTCAACCATTAAAGATTGGATATTATGCAAAGAAGTTTAAAAACACGCTAATTAAGTAAAATCCACATATGACTGTATTAAACTAATTGAGATAACTTCAAAATAATTATAAATTAACAAACATTAAGTTACTAATTGTATTAGATTAATAATATTAATATTTTTATTTTTATTTAGTTTTTAGAATAAATAAGATTAATAATAATATTAGATATTCTAAACTTATATAACTTTATTTATAATAATTCTAATTCTTTTTATTATTAACTATATAAAATTAAATCTAATATAATATTTAGAATTAGTATGATTATTATTTAAAGTAAATTATATTTTTAGTGTTAGTTATCAAATCATAAATCATAAATAAAACTAATAACTATATATAAATATAATATTATGCTCAAACAAATATCAAATGGATTGAATATAATATTAATCTTATTCTTATTCATTCTAAAACATAAACATAAATAAAAACATAATATTATTATAAACATGAATATAAATATAAATAAAAATATTAATATTATTATAAACATAAATATAAATAAAAATATTAATATTAATCTTATTCATTCTAAAACTAATGATTAATATTATTATTTTATTATTTTATTTTTATTCATTCTAAAACATAAACATAAATAAAAATATTAATATTATAAAAAAATAAACATAAATAAAAATATTAATATTAATCTTATTCTTATCATTCTAAAACTAAAAACTAAAACTAATGATTATCTTATTCATTCTAAAACATCTTTATAATATATATATATATAAATAATATAGATAATATATCAAATTATTGCCATTGTGAGGCTATACTTTCATCCTTCTCAAATACTTTTCTTATTTTTGGTTGCATAGATCTAAATGTTGTAAAACATATCTGTAATTTTCCCAGGACAGGATAGTCTTGTATAAGTTTAGTAAGGCTTCTGTATTGTCTTGCACTACATGCTGTTATGCCTGCTTCCCTTTCTAATGCCTCTTTCCATGTCCCTTGGCATTTTTTTCAGTTTTAAGAATATTGAAACGACTCTTAAAAGTAATTAAATATTCTCCGAATTTTATATCTGACTTAAGCATTGATTCATTTCGTGCATCATACTTTTTCTTTATAAAATTACACATTAAGGTAACACTTTCTGATGTTTCTTTAGGCATTTCCTCAGGGGTTTTTTCTGTTTCATTATAATTTATAAATTGTCTTAGATAGAGATTAAATTGAATATCATCCATATTTTTCCAATCTACTTTAGTTTTTTTTTTTTTATTAACATTTTTATCAAAATTTTCTATTTGTTTCACAGTTCTTTTCGGTTTCTTTGGCTCTTTTATGTTAGATGATCCCTTTGTTTTAAGTTCTG
Source organism: Enchytraeus crypticus (assembly GCA_905160935.1). Classification (NCBI taxonomy): domain Eukaryota; kingdom Metazoa; phylum Annelida; class Clitellata; order Enchytraeida; family Enchytraeidae; genus Enchytraeus; species Enchytraeus crypticus. Next base: position 2,751,368 of record CAJHZI010000414.1, on the reverse strand, counting down.
ACACTCTGGCAAGTTATTTACTATTCTTTTAGAAGTAGACGCCCAAGCAGAGCCCTTCGATCTATCGATTGATCAGTAAGGGTATTTATAAAGCGCCCCTCTATGTAAAAATCACAGTAGCGCTGATTTGCGAGAATTAAAACCTAAAATACAGAAATAACAAAAGCTTATCCAACCTGTTTTGACAACTAAGTAACTCAGAATGACACAGCAAGCTGTGGCAGTTTGTGATTGTTGGTCACATTGCGCCCGTGATATTGTTTATAAATTAAAACCAATAGGAACTACATCCTGCCTAAGCTCCCATAGATGTGTAGACCTAGCGTAGAAAACCGAATGAATTGTTATATATACTTCACATAACTTGACTTAGTATTAAAGAGTGATATTGACAATTATAAATATTATTTTTATGTGCCTGCTATATGTTTTGGTTTGATCAGAAAGAAATGAAAACATACGAACAGAATAAAGTAGGGTTATCTCCTTTATATACAAAAGGTGTTGTGATGGATGATGGTATTCATATTAGACCTATTGTATTTTAATGTTGGTATAAAATATTGTTCTAAAAAATATAGCACTGATAGTATGTGTGCTCCAGGATAGCTACAATAAAATAGTGGTAATAATTTATGGTTTTTATAGTTTAGTAGTATACTAAAGGAATTATGCTTGTTCTAAAAAATATAGTACGCATGCTCCAGGATCGCTACAATAAAATAGTGGTAATAATTTATGGTTTTTATAGTTTAATAGTATACAATCCGGGATTACGCTACCATTTTGTATTTCTGGAACGATTTTTATAGTAGTTTATTTAGTATTTTTGGTGAGCGAATGGGATTGAGCGAGACAAAAATAGTATATAAAGCTACTATAAAAAAGTGGTCGTTCTAGATATGCAAAACGGTAGCGTAATCCCGGATAGTATACTACTAACGTGTAGAGAACAATCTTTCGCTAGGGTCTTTGATTTTCATACTCTATGGATACTTGTCTGTTCACATCATCACTAATAATTTGCAGCCGTATGTGTGACTGAAAGTCTTACAATACTTTAAGTATGATTTAGTGAAATATACATTTAGTGACCTTCCTTACAAAATTGAATAATGCATCAGCATGCTTGATAGGTTTTGATAAATGAAACCGAATTAAATTTTCCTTTATCCATTCAGCAAATATTTTTTCTCATTTGTTAACATTATGATAAAAGACTAGACAACTTTAATTAAAGTTCTGAACGATTCAACTCATGATGCGGGTTTGTTTTTCATTCTAATAGCTACGGCCAAGGCTCATGGATCAGATTAAATTATTCTTCGAACAATTATACGAGAGGTATTTAACCTCTGGTACTTCGTATAGCTGACCGGCGATTACTGCATCTGAAGGCACTATCGATAGCTCAATGTCGCAACGAAAGCATATTACAAATAGTTTAGCAATTTTTCTGTATCACGAAATTTCAATTTCAGTCATTGAAATTCATAAATAATAAGACAGAAATAATACTATGGAAAAAGCTAAGTATAGTGTCAGTCTCCTGCTAATTATAACGCATTTTAATGACAAGGTGAGCACTGAATTTTAGGCTGCACCTACTGATCCGCTGCCGAAGAAAATGCCAACAAAACACAGGTTCAGCCGTCTTTATTTATTATTGTAGGACTAAGCGGGAATGGTTTGATAGAAGAGATGATTAAGGGAAGATTGGAAGAAAATAAGGTTAGAGGAAGACCGAGATTTGCGATGTTTCGGATGATTTGATAACTACTATATATGTTGAAAAGAAATACAAGGCAGAGGATAGAAACATGTGGAGTAGTTAAATGCCATGAACCTGCCAATAGACAGTTCACTTACAGAGAGAGAAATTAAAATTGAGGCTTAATGTATAGACGAAAGGTATAAGTTTATTAATGTTTAAAAAAGTTAACTCTCTTTCAACATTTCGATATATTAAGCATTTTAAACATGATTTTAGCCAATATTTATGCGTAAATTCAGTACTGGTTATTCAACGTAATACACTCTATGCAGGCCAATAACTAGCGCCTCACACAACTCTGTCAAGAAAGAAGTATATCTACATGTATATTTTAAAATTTAGTTTCTTTTGTTCTTCGCTGATTGTGAGGGTATTATTGTATTCAGTAGTTAAAGTTGAGAGAACACAGGGGAACTGCCTTCCCCTAGCTCTCGTTTTTTCTGAGATGCTTTCCCCTGCTATTTGCCCAAATTAGATACTAGGAGGTATGTCAATTAATTATTGTGAGCCTGAAAAATTTCGACCGTTCCCCCGTTCCCCTAGCTCTCAATTCCCACTTTAACCCACTGTTTGTGTGCAAAATCTATTCATATACCAGTCGTTCATTCATGAAGCAGTTCATAAGCTATTCGTTTCTTGAATATGTCGGTCAACTGGAGGATCTGCCAAGTACGAATTAGTTTTCTCTGTGACTTTGTTTCGACGAAAAATTCTCAGAAGTGAATGATAAATGAACAAATCCAGTACCTCAAAGACCGAGAGAACGCTGGCTCCAAGCAACAAGCCCAAATAGCCTCCTATTTCACCTACATAATACAATCAGACTGAAGTGCTGGAATACGCATTCCAACATTACAAACTATTTAAAACAACAGTAATAAATGTCGATGCCAGAGAAATAGTGACTTCTCTCGTCGAAGTAAATCTCAAAATTGTCAAATACTATTGTGTTCTCAACTGTAGAGTTCGTATCTAACTGACGTCGTATCTTTAACTAGTGTTCTACCAAGTGGCAGGTTTCGGGTACATATTACGAATATCCGTACCCATTTTGTGCATTCAAGATATATATAAAGAGCTCCCCATAGATCAACAAGTATATCCACTCGCGAAGTCTATGCCTTATGTAGCTTGTCGCTTAATAAAAATATGATTTCTGATGGGGTCAATTTCCTGTGATCCTCCGCATGTTTTGCTTTGACGTCTATTACGACACATACAGTTAACGTAGGTCTGTTCTTCAGTGTTTGAACACAATACGTTAAAAACGAGAGAATCTATGCTGCATAAATGCAATGTGAAATCGGTAAAATATTTACGAAGAACAAAAATATGCTATTAATAGAAATTATATTTTTCATTTAATATTTATTGCTATTTTTGTTTTCCGTATAGTTTCACATATGACATACCGCACGTGCTACCTAGTTTCCTCTCTTAGTTACTGTTTTTGTAGTATTTATTATTTCCTCCTTTTCCTCTCCATAGTTATTAGTAATCGTTACCTTTTGTTGGCGCTCCTATAACAGCCGGCGCGGATTTAAAAGAATAACCAAGAACAACTTGGGGATTATTTAGGCTACATTCAAAAGTTGTCGATACTAGGTTTTCCAAAGTGGTCGCCCACAAAGTATTAACCGCGCGCAACTTCGTTATATTTTGTTCAGTTGACGCGCAGCTTAACTGAGTGCGCTAAGTCCCCTTCAATATTGGCAGACGCTCCAGCAAAAAAGTCGAGTTTTCAGACTAAATTAATTATCATCTATAAATGTAAAGGTTGCTAAATCATCGAATAATTTTATTTGCGTCTTTAATCAAACAATATTCTATTCTCTTATTTACATATAAAATGTAAATAGGCAGTAAACTTACTAAAGAAAGTTGCCAAGTCATAGCTAGCAACTTGCTCTATAGACTCGTATTTCATTTCTCCAAAGTACACGTCCACTTTCAGTAAATTTTGCCTGAAAATTACAGCAATAATGCAAAAAAGTGTCATTTACTCCAGTACAATTATTATCACACATAAATACTCCAAATAAACACATAGGACATATACATACACATAAATACCTAACTTGCAGTTTAAGCTTTAAGAAGATGCAAATATTTATCGGCTTGGCGTGACAGATAGTGCCATAGGCCTATACAATGTAAAAAGAGTTCTTCTTTATAGCACTTTGTTTGTATCAATATTTAAAAAATATTATGAGGACGATTTGTAGATAATTAAATATCCCTAATATTAAGTAACTTCATTTCGCTTTCCAAAACTCTTATTTTTAATTTGCTTAATGTATTTTTTATTTCGCACTCCATTTACGAGGAATTTGATATATTAACAAATACATGCTTATAATTTATAATTTAGTATATGATGTACATTGATAGTTTCACATATCGCTTAATAGAGATCTATATGATATTATTGAAAGCTAGACTAATCTATAAAGGTACACAGCTAATTTTTAAAGTCGTACTTAGGCGCAATACTCGATAAATAATATAACATACAATATTTACCTGATCTTCCTATTAACCACTAACCATACGGCAAAACGTTATAAATGATTTTTAAAATAGTTTGGATCAGGCTTGAATCAAATCACCGCAGAGCATCACCACTTAATATCAAACTATATTGTTATTATTGTCTACCTGACAAAGGATTCGTCAATGACGTTCATGGATGTAAACTGTTGAAGGTGATCCAACAAATCACTTATTGCGACAGATATGTTTTGTCTGAGTGAATTGAGATCTTCCTGATAGGTACTTAGAGTGAGTTTCAGTTGACTGCAGAAACTTTCTATAATAAAGTTGATCTGACGATCGGAGTTGTTGCTCTGAACGAAGTCGCTCAGCGAGACATCTGTCGGCCAAATCTGTTGTGATTCTTGGGAGGAATATTTGAAACCGAACGCCTGAAATTAAAGTAATTTACTACTGTTATATGGGTCCCTAGAATGCATGGTGAGCGTTATGAGTAAAACTGTACAGAGTGCAGCACAAGAAAATAAAATTTTAGTTATCTAAGGTTAAAAATTGTTACTACTGGACTATAAATAGTAATAGAAATTTGGAAATTTCAAATAAATATATGTAACTGTTGTCTATTTGCTCTTTTCTGTAAATAGACTTATTTACTGTCGTTCTCAGTCTTACATTGAAGTATTGGCTATTATTATAATTGGTGTTAGTTAAGGTTTAGTGAGTACTATGCTTACACCAGCATGCAATTGCTTCCGGACTCTGTAGTGTTATGTTATGTTATGTTATGCTGGTTAATTATAGCTGTGGATTAGCAAGCGATTAAGAAATTTAGCCCTTTTACTTTAAGACGTATAAATCTTAAAGTCTGTCTAGCAGAAAATGTATGCAGTGATTTTCTATCATTTCTTATCAGAGAAAACGGATTTTAAACCTACTCAAAAAACACCCGGAATTAGAGTGTAACTCTAATTTCGTCGTCGTCGTCGTCGTCGTCGTCATCATAATTGTCCCTTGAATCCCAGTTCCACTAGGGTCGGGATTCCGTTGTATTATATTATACTACCTATGAGATTATCTTTCAATGACATGGCCGGCATATGAACATTAAAATTACATTTAATTTAATTTAATTTAATTCATTAAATATTACCTTTGGTATACATGTAGTTATATTATAACTTAAAGAAGCTCATTATACATTAAACTCATTATATTGTTATAAAAACGCCAATGATTATATGAAGATAATTTTATATGTTTATATGTTATGATTATATGTTTTATATGTTATGATTATATGACGATATTACATGACTAATTTGAAACTGCATTAATCTACATTACACGATTACGAATTAAAAAATAATCTTTCACAAAGGATTGTAACTTGCTAATAATTTGCTGTGTTGAATATGTCAGATTATAAGATTATGCTTACCCTGACATATTCGTTCTCCTGGATTAAAATCAAGGAGAGCGGAAGTTAATTTGTTCACATGTTCAAATGTATTGTTTGATGGATATAACTCCCTAGCGAGAATGTCTAAAAATCAGAATGCTTATCCTGTTGCATCCCTAACGTAGGCCTACCGTCTATGAAGGTATAGCCTACCTTAGGAAAATCAAAATCCCATTATTCTGAATGTTTCATCTTTATTTTAATATTATGCTGTAGAATGGTTACAATATATCATATATCAAACTTTTTAGTGAACCTTACCTTTTCAGATGATATACGCAATTCTGGTTTTCTCCAAATCTTCAGCGATCGACCGAAATTTTCAATTTTTTTCGCTGGGTAGATTCCACTTAAAAGATGGAAAGTCGTTAGAGTAGTGGAATAATCGCTGGCGAGACTCGCACCGCTACTGTCAATATTCCGACTCAATTCTGTGATGTAAGTCTGAATTATATTTTCAAAAATGAGATCAGTATTTATTTGAATCTGTGAGATAATAATTCTGGTGTCAGTAATCATGGCAAATAATTTGCCGATTTGATCTATGCTTCCATTGACGTAGCTGTCCAGAGTCGTCTGCAAATTGACTGCATTGAGTTTCATTTTCATCAGCGTACTATCAATGGCAACAGATGATTTTGGCAAATTTATGCTATAACTCAGTTCGTTAAGTTGATCAACAAAAGCTTTAAGACTGGACGGGTACCGTGCGAGACAATCTGATGCGCTCCTGGCATACTGGAGGAATCTTTTCAGCACATCCTTGTTTAACATTTGTTTTATGTCGTCGTCCGTTACATTTGAATGATTTGAAAAATCGCTGTCTTGATAAAAATCGCTACCTTTATCACCCTCAGAAGCCATCTTTGTATTGCTGTTAAATAACGAAATATTGTTGCTACTTCTGTACTTATATAATGAGAAATAACTGGTCATATATTCATAAAGCGTCGCATTTAAAACATAATTTGACAACATACAGTCCAGAATCGTTATCTGATCTAGACAAGAGTCTGTATTCATTGTCTTATATGTTAGTGCCTTAATTGAATTTCTGTAGGCTTCATCGATGCTATTTAAGAATGTATAGAGAAAACCAACTTCGGTGTTGAATATTTCAACTAATTTAGTTTCTTCAGGATTGAAATGTGGAAACCGATGCAATATGACCAATATTTTGGTAATCAACTGCGAGCAGGTATTCAACGAAACTGTCAGGGAATCTACGTAATCCCTCGCAGTCTCATCGTAACAGTCTAGATATTTCTGTATAAACGAGGCTGTATTGATAACAAGATCATCAGCTGCCATTGAAGCAAGAGCGTTAAATGATTCAGCAATTTTCTGAATATAAGAGGTCTCTGGATCAATCACCTCTACCTGCATTCCTATCCTGCGGAATTTGAAAAAAAAAATTATGCCAGTAGATTTAATTGTTATTTATTAACATATAGACAAGAAATGAAATCAACTACTAAGTGGTAAATTGAATGTGAAAAGACAACAGATTAAATATGAATCGATATTCTGAACGAGGTGTAAAATAGATATTCTAATTTGAGGCAGAGTTGCTAATTTTGTCAATTCTCATCGAACAGTTGGGCACATTAGCGTCGCCATGGGGCGTGGTAAGAGGGGGGCGTTCCCCCCAACCCCTCTAAGGGCCACTTATGAAATTCGTCTAAAATTGATGCAATTTTTAATAGGGGGGAGAAGTTGTTCTTTTGTAAGATAAGTTGTTCTTCTGTAAGATTTTCAACCGGCCACTTAATTGAGCAAATATGTCAAAGTGATCTGATGGCTTAAAACTAGTATCACTGGTAGCCTACTATGTTGAATGGATTCCTGCAACATACAACATATAACGTCTAAGCTCTTCGAGATCTGCTTGTAAGCTTGCTGGTTGCTCTGAATCTGTAACGTGTCTATGATATAAATTAGTAGACGGCTAGGATGAATCAGGTTTTGAAATGTAACGTGAAGGTTTCTTCATAATTAATATGTCCTTTCATTGCGGTATTGGGATATTGAGGCTATAAAATTCATATCTCTCTTCATACTGATTAAAAACTAATGCCCTTGTTTTGTTTACTGTACTACAATGGAATTTGCGCGTCTTCGGTGACACAGTAATTGCAACAGTTTGAACTGTTTTATCACGTTAAGCTTAACTTTCCTTATACTACAGATGTATAGGAGTAGTTTTATAGATATAAGTATATTTAAACTTCTGAGTGACGGGATGTATATATACATGTATATATATATATATATATATATATATATATATATATATATATTATATATATACATGTATAAATACATACATATATATTTACATGTGTATATATATATATATAGGCCTATATATATATAGCGTATGTATGATATATATAATATATATATATCTATATATTATATAATATATATAATATTATATATATATATATATATATATATATATATATACATTTAAATATTTACATGAATGCAATTATTTATATTGCAAAAAGTATAATATATACCTGTATTTCGTATATAATACCCATATAATGTATACCTGTATTTTACATATAGAACATATATACTGTATATATATATATATACATGCATACACACACGTATATATATATATATATATATATATATATATATATATATATATATATATAATTATATCGATCATTGTGCACTGCCTACTTGCAGGTTAATGGCAGGCTTATCAACGCCTCCACTCTTCTCTCTTTTCGTTCCCCTCCATGTCCACGAAAGAATGGGTCTTTAAATCATCTAACAAGTTTTATAGATTATTATGTTATTACATGATATTATCATAATTTATATCATATACATGATTGATAGTAACCTGTTACGAACCTTTAAAGCAGACTGTAAGACCGATCTTAGGCCATGACACTGCTATAGAAATTGTTTCCAAAATATTTATCTTTTAATTTCCCTGCCGTCAGCACTGGTGCCATGGTAATAATATTAATAATTATAATAATAATAGTAATAATTATAATAATAATAATAACAATATGATAAAATAAAAATATTAATAATAACCACCGGTAATTGATATAGCAAGGACATGGCCTGTGACCGATCTTCGAGACCGCATTACTGATTTCTGGTATTCATGATGCGCGATCTGAGCATTGTAACAGTTAAAATAAATACCCCAGAAGATTGCAGTTATCAATGACAGCCTGCATTAAGGAAACTGTCTCCGTGAATAATGCAGAATCCACTCGATATCTTGTCTCCAAAGCTTTCTGATATGACTGCATAAGATCCAATGATCCGTTAATTTCATCACTGAATGACTGAATTGATATTAAAGAGAAAGACAGAGAAGATTGATACGCTGCGATGTCACATTCCACCGGGCATGGGGCGCAGTTTCTTTCAATAAAGGCATTTTCACTATCTGTTCACAATCAATCAAATAATTCATTCACATACATGTACACATATATACAGTATATATATATATATATATATATATATATATATATATATATATACTGTATATATGTGTACATGTATGTGAATGAATTATTTGATTGACTGTGAACAGATAGTGAAAATATATATAAAAATATATGAATATATAATATATAAATAATATATGAATATATAAAAAATATATGAAAAGAAAAATATTTATATATATATATATATATATATATATATATATGATCTTTTATTCACCAAAGTACATGGAAGTAAGAACAGAACAATATATATATATATATATATATATATATATATATATATATATATATATATATATATATATATATATATATATATTAGTCTTTAGCTCAAAAGTTCGCAATTAAATTTTAAATTTCTTTGGGTAAAAAAAAGATAAATATGATGCAAACTCTGGTCATAAACAACAACGATACAATTAAACATTAGTATTGAAAATCTAAATCAAATTATCTGCAAAAACATTTCATGAAGGAGTTCCTAATTAAGGGTTTAATATTTCCTATTTTGTTTCTTTATTTAACTCTGTCAATCAGAACGAATCTCTTCCAAAAATTTTCTTTCATTTTCAGTGATAAAATTATTGGACCCAAATTAAGTAGTAACGTAGAGTCTACTTGGTCAAGATTAATCAGATATATGAGAGTTAGGCCATCAAATACATGTATATTCTATCTTTTACCTATGGGCCTTCTTCCAATTTTAATAAAGAATATTTTGTCAACAGAACTGCTAACCATGAGTATGAGACTAGACTGTCACTTACTATTTGTATTTTCGTTCCAATCTTAAAATTTTGAACTTGATTATTTTTTCTAGTATTCAACTATGGAATAGCATACCCGATTCTATGAAAACGGCCATAAATGTATGTAATTTTAGTATACTATATACATTTTTTTATATTCCAAAACTGGTAAAATATACTGATTGAAGCACTTACCCATATCATCTCGGCGACTAGCTAGATAGAGCAATGCTCTCACTAGGGACCGATTTAATAGTATTGGGCTTGTTTTAATTAATTGCATAATTGACGCTTGTTGTAAGCTTGTACTTTAATTTCCCTTTTTGTACACTTTGTATGTATGCGACTTTACACTGATGTTGTTGTCGAAATAAACATATACCCTTTCTCTTCTTTCTTCTTCTAGTGCACTGCATAACGGCAGATTCATGGCATTTAATCCTTCCAAACAATTCTATCCGCAGCCTTGCAATAATTATGTACAGTTAGGCCTACTAACATTATGCTACATAATTATACTATACTTACACAGTAATAATAATACAATTTGGCTACACATAATTATTCAATAATAAATATAATTACGCACATTATGGAGCGTAGGCCTTGAACACTTTGATTTATTCAAAAATGTTAAATGTTTCATTTGTTTGACCCTTTCCCGTACTTAAAGCCATTTACCATTTAAATTGTAGAATTTTGAGCAATTAAAGTGTAGTGCGCTCCATATTGTGTATTCATAATTATACTTGGGCCTCTCTCTTAGTCGACTGCCTACTGGCAGCTCCATGGTATATAACGTCTCCACTCTTCTCTGTTTTCTGCTTTCCTCTCCATCTCCACTTATTATGAGTGAGTCTTTAAGTCATCTAACATCCCTAATCTCGGCCTGCTTCTGCTTCTTTTTCCTTCCATTCTACATTCTATGACCTCTTTTAATAGACCTTCTCTCCTTAGTATGTGTCCTATCTAACTCTTCCTAATTCCTAATACATTTATCAACTGCATATCTGTACCAAATCTTTCCATTACTTCCTGATTTGTAACCCTGTAAGGCAAGCTAATCCTCTCCATACTTCTCCAAATCATCATCATCATCATCTTCCCTTAAATCCCAGTTTAACCAGGGTCGGGATACGAATAGACTTTCTCCAGTCCTCCTTGTCCCACACCACGTCATCAGTCAATCCTCTATTTTCCATGTCCTTCTTAATTACCGCATCCCAAGTCAATTGTGGTCTACCTCTCTCCAACTTAACATCCAGTTCTTCCCTCCAAACTCTCCTTACTATATCCTCATCTGCCTTTCTCACAATATGCCCATACCATCTCAATCTCGACTGCGCCAACCTATCCCCGATCCCCTCAATATTCAAATTCATCCTCACATATTTATTTTCCATTCTGTCCTTCCTAGTTCTTCCACACATTAGACGCAACATTCACATTTCTGCCACATGCAAACTTTGCAAATGTTCCCTCTTTAGTGTCCAACATTCCGAACCATACATAATTACTGGCCTTACCACATAACTATATAATTTGCCTTGCAGTCTTATTGGGATTCTCCTATCACACAACACTCCACTAGCAGCCCTCCACTTTTCCCATCCAGCCTGAATCCTGCTAGTAACCTTTTCCAACTCCTCATTATCCTCTATTACAGATCCCAAATCCTTAAAATCTGTTACCTTCTTTAGCTCCACACCCTGACTTATTACTCTATCTCCGTTTATCACCTCACCGTTCCATCTACTCTCTAAATGCTCCGTTTTTTCCCTATTCACCCTCAGTCCTTTACTTTACAGTGCCTCTCTCGCGTTTTCCAAAATCTCGCTTACTTTCTTCACAGTGTCTCCTACTATCACTAGATCATCTGCAAATCGCATGCACCATGGGGCCTCCTTAATAACTCCCTTAAGCAACTCATCCATAATCAATATAAACAAATATGGACTTACGGCTGATCCTTGAGGTGCCCCGATCTTTACATCAAAACTATCAGATTGTTCACTCTCCACTTTCACACTAGTCTTCACCCTGCTGTACATATCTTTGATTAACTCAACATACCTCCTGTTCACTTTCCTCTTCTTCAAAACATCCCACACCAGTTCTCTCGGAACCCTATCATAGGCCTTTTCGAGATTCACAAATACCATCTGTATCTTCTTCCTCTCACTGCTTTTCTTCTCCATCAATTGCCTCAACATAAAGATCGGCTCTGTTGTTGACCTTCCAGGCATAAACCTAAACTGGTTGCCCTTAATGTTTGTTGAACATCTCAACCTACTCTCCACTACTTTCTCCAGTAGCTTCATTGTATGACTCAACAGCTTAATACCTCTATAATTTTTACATTCCTGGATGTCCCCTTTACCCTTAAATACCGGCACTAAACAACTCAACCTCCACTCTTCTGGCATCCTGTCCCCCCATAACATCTTGTCAAACAAGCACCTCAACCACTCCACCGCACCGAACCTAAAATCTTCCATACTTCCACCGGAATTCCATCCAACACTCCATTCTTCTCCAAATAAACATTTGTAATGCCTTATTTTTCCTAATAACTTCCTTCCTTAATTAAAGTTCACTTAGGCCTATTATTGTATAATTGTGTATAATTAGAATATAATTATGCAGGCCCATGTGTAAGTATTGAAAAATTATGTATAATTAGTATTTATCACATCTCAATTCAATCTTGAGTTTTCATACAACTAAAAATTAAGCATGCTGGGTGATTTATTTACCTGTAGGAACATACTTGTCAAGGTAGGAGTAGAGATAATACTAATTATTACAATATACTCCACAATGACCTTTGTACTTTACTAGCACAGGGCAAGTTTCTTACCCTGTACGCCTATTGTTCCGTGCCTGGGTCTGTGGCTGGAGTGAACACAAGTGTTTGGACTTAGAGAGTTGGCCGCAAGGGAGGAGCTTTGATTTTATTTTGTTGATAAACTTTAGTTTCAGATTTAAGATAAATCTTATTAGACGTTATATTTTTCGTTAGTGACTATTTTATTACAGTGTACATTTGTTTTGACTCGGTATCGATCCACATGAGATAATAAGGTTATATCTGATTGTATGGATTAAAGTTTCACATGTTGTATGTTAAGAAAGGCCTAGGAAGTGTTAGACTCATTTAGAGGGGGAAGTACTATGGATAGGTAACCCCTGAGTTGTGTTTATTGTGGTTTATTAGAAACTGCCAGTGAAGATAACAGGACGTTAAACGGTCATAGGGAACTGAGGGTTCAAGGGTCGGGCGTTGTTGATAGTTATTGCGAGAAGGTCAGAAGTTGAGTTGGGGATTTTGAACTCAAGGAAGTTGTGATAGACTAGTGTCATTTCATTAAGAGAGGATTCTAGGGTTTGATGCTGTAGTCATTATGTATATTCTCATGGAAGAAGTGAGGACGTTGAATAGGAACTACATGTAGTTTGCCTTTATGTTCTTGTGAGATAGTATTTGGTGACAAGTGTTGCGATTTCTCTATAACTAAGTACTTCTCAACCTGTTTGTAGTCTGGTATTTAATTAGTAGTATTTTCGGTTCTTTCATTTTAGTTTGTATATTATTAAGTTATTTTCAACTCTATTATTAATATTGGATTATTAGATTTAATTCCGTTATTTGCCATATAAGGACAATTTTCAGTTTCTTGTAATATATTATTTTCTTATATTGTGTTTGAGTAAAATAAAATAAAATTGAAGTGAACTAAATACACTTCATTTATAATACATTACCTATGTGTCTGTTATAATTTAACTGTAATTAGAAATTACAAATGGAAAGTAGTTATCTACTATTATAGATCATTAACTTTAAGTTTAGAGTTTTAGAATTTGTGAACCTGGTCCAGGCTAGGGTTAACCCTTAGAACCCTTCCCTGACAATACTTTAATAATATTATCTAATTAAATATTATATTTTGAAATTCCAAAGTTTTTTGACGAACTCAATCTAATTAACATAATAACTCGATTATACTACATATTTTCCACGAAAATAATTAATTTGTGAATATATGGAAATCTAAATTTTCGTCATCTCTTGTGATTCTTGCCACATGGTTCTAGGTGAAGAGCAAATCTCTCTCCGGTGTACTGCAAGTGGCATGTCCATGGTACATATTCAAACTTAACGTCTACTTTCTCGTTCCAGAAGTGCACTCATTAGATCAACTTGTTAATCCATTCACAAAAGGCTGTGCCTTGTCCCATATTAGTGTAGTCTATATCTTGGGAACAATATGACTTCTGAGATAGCTTGTCGTTGCTTTCCTTAGTTCTTGTTCACTCGTCTCCTACGACACGTACATTGTACGGTTGGTATATTCTTCATAGGTCCGGATACAAAACATGTTGAAGAGTAGGCCCATATATTATGAAAAATTAGCACTAATCATGTTTGGCATCAATACGAATTAACAATCCCTACCATTTACAAATTGCAGAAAAAATTTCGCCAACGAGGTAGGTAGAATGATAAAATATCATAGATTTTTAACAGTCATGAAAAACAAGAAAAAATAGGTTAAATGAGGCATTTTTTGAAATTAATAAATCTTACTCCAAACATTATAGCAGATTTCTCGTTCATGCAGATTGCACACTCTACTTTTACCTGAAATAAATCAAACAACAATAAAACTATATAACGCCTCCACTCTTCGCTTTCTTCCGGGTTCCTTATCATGTCTATATTAGAATGAGTCTTTAAATAATTTACCATTCCTACTCAAATGTGTGCTGCCGCTTCTTTTTCCTTCCACCATGCCTCCATTCTACGAAGCTGATTTTACATGTATATTCTACGTGAATTTCATTTTACGTTATTACCTATTCCTATTTTATTTCTATATTCCACGTTATTACTTATTCTAAAGATATAATTTTACGCTGCATGTAACACGCCTGTAATCCTGTAATGGAAATTTCTTATCTGACTACAGTCCTATTTGCAAAACAATAACTTTCACGTTTTAAAATTATTCAAACAAAATTTGTCATTGTTTAGTAGAATTGGCTGCTGGTCAAGTTCGGTAAATTTCAAGAACATCGATAAACTACTAATGACTTTAATATAAAAACAATATGAGGTATCAGTTATATAGACAAAGCGTAGCCTATATACAAAATATAGGTACATATAGCTACATCGCTACAGGCTGTAGCCAGCTAGTGGAATATCGTCAAGATAATAATCAACCGGGGTTCAGCATTTGCGGGGTTCATATACTGGGCTCGCCCGTCTCTGACATCGCTTTCGAGTGAGGAAACTGACGTTAACTTTTGCTTTTCCAGCTCTATATATATATATACATATAAACTGCAAAATATTCACAAAAATTATACATTACATAAATATAGGCTATTTCCAATACCAGGCATGTAGTCAGCTGAACAATTGCAATAAGCTATCAAAGATTGTGCGTTGCATTCCATGTCACATCTCGCTGTCGTATATTTACTGGAAATGTCGAACAGCTTTAGGGGAGCTTTGCCGCATAGACCCCACGGTGGAGGCAAACATTTATTCTGTGGAATAGTTTAACGCAAATGTACTAAATTGATTTAATTTTATAACAATACACACACTCTATATACATGAATGTATATAAATACGCCTATATACAGACACCATATACAGACAAAATATTAACACCGCATTTACCACCACTGGATTCCCAGTGCCAGTCCCATGCCTGGATAAAGGAGGAGGGTTGGACGTGGGATTAGCTCCCTTACACCGTAAAAATTTGCATTGCTACAGAAACTGCAACTATATACAGACAGCGTAAAAAATTGACCCCCTACAGAAAGTTTTCTATAACATTGGTATCTGATGTCGCTTTATCATGTAAATTTCAGAAATTATTCACGGTCCAATTCTACATACATACTGAAGAATTATTGGAATAGTGATTTAGAAGTCGAGTTGTACTCTTTTTGGCGATCAAACCCTGCCTGTTAATTTTAAGTTTCTGAAATGAAAACATTTTAAATTATATAATTTCGTTGGCCCTGAAAAAGGCCGTTTGGTAGGAACAATTATTAAATTAACGAAGTAACAGTTCGAAATGTCTACCTTGAATCTGAATGCATGAGTGCAGACTATGAAGAAATGAGCGTATTGCCTTATTGATTGAAGATTGGGGTAGCTCATTCCCGAAAATCACTAGCGCTTCTTTTAATTTATTAAAATCTGAGGGTTTCGTGTTCAGACAATCATATTTTCTCATACGTTCTCCAGAAACATGATCGTCTAACGGGTTAAAATTTGGACAATTAGGAGGCCACTCACCCTTGTTTATGAAGTCCGGATAATTTCACAACGGAAAGTGTTGAATTTGGGCTCTAATCAGGAGTATTCAGCGACAAATTGCTTGGCGAATCTAAAGCATGTAGGGGCAAGGCGCAAAAAGATCGTAATTTGAATTGTGGTGAATATATTTTCATGAATTTCTTATCAAATTTGAAAATTTGGACCACGAAGAATCGCTAAAATATACATGACAAGGTGACATCAGATACCCAAGTTATAGAACATTTCCTGTAGGGGTCAAAATGTTTTTACGCGGTCTATATATATATATATATATATATATATATATGTCGATAGACAGATAGATATATTTTAAAATTTTCACGAAGTCACAAAGACATAATACAATATGCAAAAACGACTTGAAAACAACAGCTCTGACGTATGATCATCAATGCTACACTTATTTTAAAGACAGTTCAGAGTAAACGCTAGCATTTGTTTATATATACATGTATATATATATTAACATATATATAACATATATATATATATATATATATACATATACAGTACATATACAGTATATATATACATGTATGTTCATTAGATATAAATATATATATATATATATACATGTTTATATATATATAATAAATTATATACATATACATGTGTATATATATATATATATACATATTAGAGATGGGAAATTTATGAATTTTCAGAGTTCGGGTTCGGTTCGGTTCGTTGAAAATGAAAGTTAGGTTCGGTTCGGGTTCGCTTAGCAGTTGACAATTTGAGAGTTCGGTTCGGTTCGGTTCGTTGAAAATGAAAGTTCGGTTCAGTTCGGGTTCGGTTCTAACAAGGGTTCGGGTTCGGTTCCGGTTCGGCTGCTTTCAAACTCACAAGAGTTCGATTCGAGTTCGAAATGGTTTGGTTTGGATAATGTTGCAATTGTTTAACTTTACTTATAAGAATCATGGTTATGACAAACATGTTTAAAACGATTTATGGTAAATATGTTTAAAAATTCTTTAAGTCCTAATGGCTGCCACATTTTTTCACCTGGGTAAAAATATGACAATGGAAAAGGAGAGAAGTGGTATTTATTCCTGTACATTCCTTAAAATATTGTAAATTAACCAACAAATGTTCATAATATAGATATTTAGCTTTATTATTGTATCTGAAATATTCTCCTTGATTATAACGATCAATTAGAATGCTTCATCAATTTTTAACTTTTTTTGTCACTATAGGCCTATATATTAGATACGTTTATAATTAAGTGGAAATGTCTTGGCTAAAATTTGATCTAATATTTCAGAGACAAAGTGCAATTTAGTAACATAAAATGTCAAATAAAGACGATCTAGTAAACACGTGTACTTCCAAAGAAAAATGATAATAATATACACCGTTTGCTATCAACTGAACAGAAATAAGCTTCATAATTTACCTTAGGGTTTCAAATTTGAAACTCTCAGATCAACTATGAAGTTACGAAAATAGTTATTAAATTATTGAATTGCTATGATGGAAGATTATTTACTCCAGATATTCTTAACACATATAGAATGTCATATATAATTATTTGTAAATCTGACTGCAAAAATATTAAGGTAGCACACTAAAATTAGAAAAAAATTCAAAATTTGAATTTAACAAGAACAAATCCACCCAGATTGAGTCAAGCATTTTCAGATTTTTATGGAATACTCTCATCACTTTTGGCCCTTTGATATTAATCTTCATTCCATACTTCAATGACGTATCATTCAGACTATCCATTATCTTCTGTAGGCCCGTCTCGCTTCCCGCTACCATTCCTTTGTACCGCTACCATTTTAAAATTTGTGTCGAAACCAGCCTTACCTGAATATATACAGTTAGATACTGTAGGACATGTAAATGCAAAAACTAATATA
Source organism: Enchytraeus crypticus (assembly GCA_905160935.1). Classification (NCBI taxonomy): domain Eukaryota; kingdom Metazoa; phylum Annelida; class Clitellata; order Enchytraeida; family Enchytraeidae; genus Enchytraeus; species Enchytraeus crypticus. Next base: position 2,733,176 of record CAJHZI010000414.1, on the reverse strand, counting down.
TATTTGTATTGTTCTTACTATCTTTATTTAATGTCAGGCTGGTGAAGAAGAAAGAAACTAGAAGAGTTTGGTTCAGTTCGGTTTGGACGAAGTCAGGGTTCGAGTTCGGCTAGAATCTGGGTTCGGGTTAGGTTAGAGTCTGGGTTCGAGTTCGGTTCGGTTCGGTCAAAATTCTAGATTTTAGGGTTCGGTTCGGGTTCGGTTCGATTCCCATCTCTAATATATATATATATATATATATATATATATATATATATATATATATACAGTATATATACATGTATATATATAATAATATCCTAATTCTTATATCCTGAAATATTATGTTAGACGATAGTCCGACGAATGGGGGTAGCATCAATATCGAAGAAAGTGCAAGAGGAAAGACTGTGCTGGCATGGCTATGTCATGAGAAGCGAAAACCATTCGTGACCTATATTGAGATATTCAGAATCCACACGGTCGTCGTAAGAGATGGAGACAAAAGAAGCGCTTGCTGGATAAAATTTTCAAGGACATGCGAATAGTAAAGATCATTTCGGAAAACGTCCACGAACGCGTCAAATGAATTCCGGCATGTCGCCAAGCGAACCCTGCAGAAAAGTGAGCTTGGCACTAAGAAAAAGAAGATCTCTTGCGTTGATGGTAATTCTGTTTTTATATTTTAATAAGTTTAGCTATATCCATGCGGATTTTATTTAAATATTATTAAATGATTAATTTAAAAAATTATACTGCAAACGAAACCTTCGGACTTCAGACATAATTAATGTGAATACGATACAACAGGAAGAGTCTTGCAGTTCACTCTTCCCTTGTCACTGCACGCACGCTTCATCACCTTTTTCCTTCAAAAAAATAAATATCTCTCCTTAGTCAACTGCCTACTGGCAGGTCAATGGTATATAACATCTCCACTCTTCTCTGTCTTCCGCTTTTCACTTCATTTTCACATATGCGTGGGACTTAAAATCATCTTACATATCTAATCTCGGCCTGCCCCTGCCTCTTATTCCTTCAATTCTACTTCCTATGACCTTTATTAGTAGATCTTATCACCCTTAGAACGAGTGCTATCCAACTAACTTTCCTATTTCTTAATACATTTATCAACTGTCTATATGTACCAACTCTATCCAGAAATTCCTCATTTGTAGCTTTTTGAGTCCAGCTAATCCTCTCCAATCGTCTTAGAATCCACATGTCCAATGCCTACAGTTTCCTAATATCTTACTTCCTTAACGTCCAAGTTTCATATGCATTCAATTGCGTGGTCCAAACCAAAATTTCACTATCTTTATCTATGTGCCTTGCTGTAGAGTTTTGGTTATAATTTTAAATATAGCTATCTCTTAATTATAGCGTAGCCTTCAATTTTAGATATTCAATTGCTTAGTAGATTTCTTTCAATTATTTATTAACTAAGAGCTGAGTCGACTCTCGAGACACGTCTGCATACGGTCAGTCTATTCTGACATGCCCCGGTCTCTACAATATGTCAACCCATCGTAAATATCACTGCAGTGATGCGCAAAATATCTCTGTTAGTGCACTGCCTACTGGCAGGTCCATGATATATAACGCCTCCACTCTTCTCCGTCTTCCGCTTTCCTCTTCATTTTCACATATGAGTTAGTCTTTAAATCATTTATCGGCCTACCCCTACCTCTTTTCCTTTCATCCGCAAAATACACCAAACACAAAACATTCATAAATGCTGTTCAAATTAGAGTAGGTCTATACATATTTAATTTACTAAATACGTACTACATACAATGACATACATTTATAATTCCGAATCACTAAATTATAAAAATTATAGCCCGGGTGGACATCTATGCAATCATATTTATAACAGAAAATACCGTTGAATAGCGGATGGTAGCCAGAGTTCTTTTGCCAGGTGATACAGCGAATCCTAAATGCGACACGTCAGCTATGTTGTCTCTACCATGCACGTGAATCTACAAAGAAATATGATATACTAAAACACGTCTCTCTCCTTCTCTGTCTCTCTCGCTCTCTCTCTCTCTCTCTCTGTCTCTCTCTGTCTCTCTCTCTATCGCTCTCGCTCTCGATCTGGTTCTGTCGCACTCTCCTTCTCAATATTATATTGTGGATCGGATTGTACAGCTTACCAATATTAATAACGCAGCATCCGACAAAATATCTAACCGATTGCAAGGTAATTTCAATCTCATCATAATATGATGAGATTTAATCACCTTCCTACCAAGGTCTGTAGCTCAGTGCCTAGCCCTTGGTACGAAACTATGCTCCAAATTTAGTCATCTATTCGGCCTATAACTGTGAAACCCTTTAGCAAACACTTCGTCACAACTGCGCCTCAAATAATATCTTTTCCGGGTTTCCAGGGTTTCGTTATGAACTACAGTTGGTTTCTAATTGCAGGCATTTCGATAGTTCAGATAGTATATTATAGCGTAACGGGTCCAAACGTCCCTTTTCTTATGCTATTAAGTACTTATGTCCTATTAATCCATTACCTTATTTTCTTACCCTTTACTCTGTAATTACGATGTTATTCTCCAGTTATACCCCGTTAAGTTCTATTTATAGCTTTCTTGTATGGATTGCAATGTCTTGTGCAATGCTTATTCAACCTATTTTCCAGAGCTTCGGTTAATCTATTAATTAGTAGTATGTCCTTCTTTATGTATGCTCGTGTGTCTTTAGGTTCTATGTTTGGTCTATTGAGATATCACTAGATATCTCTCTTTCTCTTTCTTTCTCTCTCTCTCTCTCTCAGGTTTGAACCTGATAGATTATTCAGTAGGAATCATTCGTGAGTTGAGATTCGTGATTTGACATTGGTTGAGTTGAGATGATGCAGTAGACATCATTGAGTAGACATTCGTGAGTTGACATTAGTTGAGTTGAGATAAAGCAGTAGACATCATTGAGTAGAGATGTTTGGTGTGACATCTTGAGTGTCGAATAGTCGATACACTTGATTCGAGGGATTCGGATCAACTCGGTCGATACGTGTGAGTTGGTTTTAGGAGTCAACTTGAGCAGTTGACGGGCTTTCGGTCAGCATGTCTCATGTGCTTAGATAGTATGTGGTTAGGTATGAATGTTTAACTTATGATATATTTTAATATCATTACTGACAGTAATTTAAGTATGCATTACGAACTGTGGGTTTAATTAATTATGTGTGGTATTGTGATTTGAATGTTATTAAATATTGTTATATGTAACATCTCTCTCATTTCTGTAGCGTAGAGGTAATGACACATTTGCGCCTTCAATACTTCCTCAACCAGGACGAACCCTATGCCTTTGAGGAGCCTTCGCAGATAAGATAAAACACGCCAATCAGAAAATAAAACTAGCCAAACAGCAGTTAATTGTAGCCGCGTAACCGTAATCCTTTGAGGAATCTTTTGATTTCCGCCAGTATATCTTCATATTTCTGTATTAAATACATAATATCTTAGCCGCACAAAATTAATAAAGAGAGAGACTTAAAATAAAATAACAGGTTCTATGCAAATAATTATATTACAAAACTTGCAATTTGGCTTGTCACTGTCACTCTAACAAAGGTAGCTTAATGTTCATAATTGTTAAGTTATTATCCCCTAATACGTTTGACGAGGTAGTCTTATCATATTAACATAAGATATTATCAGTCTTTGATCGCTTAAATGTAACAAATATTTTATCGTAAATAGTTGTAATTTAGTTGGCCTAAATTACAATTAGATTAATTTTCTTTATTGTAATGATAAAGATATTTCAACATAAATGCACATTTTCTCTTAATTTTATATCGAACAATTCGCAAATTAGTTATCAGTAAATTATATATCTATTAATCAGGGTTGGATTTGTAGGGGACGCCGGTGATATTTCCCCGTCACTGGTTCCTGATTTCCCTCAACTGGTTTGAAATTAACCTTCCCAGGGGGCGTTACTATATACCCCTCACTTTTTTAGGAATGCTATCAAATGCTGTCAATTTTAAGATATTATAACCAAGAGTATTTAAACGAATGGGGGACGAAGTTGCCCATAACATTGATCAACCCCTGGTCCCAGAAGAGGGGATAAAACTCACCTTGCCCCTTCTTTCGGCTGCTCTTGATTCGGATATTTGTATTGTCCATTAAATTCCCCTCACTGGTCTCTATATCAAATCCACACTAATAATCACACTAATACTAACAGTCATGAGAATTATGTCTTTCAAACATTTTCATTAATTTGGTCATGAATGAGTTGATAATTATAAGCAAACCAAATTATGTAATTTTATCGGGTTCATCAACAAAATGCGCGTAAGTAAATTAAAGTAAATAGAATATTTGCACAACAGTACACATCCAAACCTTTGCACCGATTTCTTTCACTAAACTCTGAACATATTCGTAGTTCTCTAGGTTTAGAGTAAGGCTTAGACCTTTCTCAGCACCTAAATAATAAATGTATTCATTTAATTATTTAATTTTGAAAATGTTATTACCATATTGTGTCCAGGACACTTAATAATAAACCTGCACCTGTTAGCTGCACGTGTAGGTCACTAAGATTTAACCGACGAGTCAATGGGAAACCATCCAGAAGCCATATCTTTTGTAAGCTATAGACTAAATGCCATTAGGACAAAGCATAATAATTTTATGAAAGGAGGAACTTGTATTCAACGGTGTTCTCGTCAAAACTGACACTGAGAATTAATATACACCTTGGAATGGCCACTTGGCAGAAAATTGCGAGGATTTTTGCAAATCCATCCTACCTGCACAAGCTATGCTCAAGTATATTAAAAGATAATTCTTATTAATATTAGTTAACGAACTAAATATCATTTTTAGAATTTCTAATTTCGTAATACAGTATCAGGATTATCTTGCAAGATATTCACAATTAATGTAATCAAGTAAACTTCAATTACATTGTATGTGTTAAGCTTTATGTAACATTTTACTGCATTTTTAAAGTGTATTTTTAATTTTTCAAATAAAATTTAAAACATAAAAGCTTTCAAAAACATATATTTTTAATAAAGTTTTCGTCATATTCGTACTGAGGAGTTAAAGGATCAATCAGAAAGGAAATTCACAAATCAAATGCCAAATTACATACCTTCATGAGTGGTAAATAACGCCGGAGTATACGGTCCATTGAACGTATAACACAAACCCATCTCAGTCAGCTCCGGAACAATGGTCCCTGGATCGCAATCCGTAGCATTCCACTGACATCTGTATATTACATGTTAGGTTATTCTAGATTTAATTTAAAGCATCAATTTGCACAATTAATATAAACCCACTGATTCAGAATGTCAGTCAGAATGAAGAGGTCATTTATTGGCTCAACATATGAATACTATAGTATCTGTCTGTCTGTCTTTCAGTCTGTATGTCAGTCCGTCAGTCAGACTGTCTTTCTGTCACACACGCACATATTTTTCTCTCTTTCTGTCGCTCTTAGTGTACTGATACTAGTATAAAAAGACGTAAATTCACAATAACGTAGGTTTTCTTTAAAAGAAAGGTCAGTGAAATTTCGAACACGAATAGTGGTCTCCCATTTACAAGGCTATTCTGTTACAACTCTTCCCATTTTTCACTATTGAAATTGATGGATAAGTTTCGTATTTGCAAGATTGTTGCCATGTTTCGATAGCTCAAGATGGATGGGGGGTTACTTTCTACCACAATGTGTAAATGAACGTTGTAGATTTCATCTAGCAACGATTCCGCAATCAGCTATTTCTTCAATTTATTACAATTTATTATATACTAGTTAAATATAAAAGAATTGCAACTGATGATAATCAGTTAAATTGGAAATAATTTCAATATAAATAAAAAGGAATATAATTTCAACTATATGTATGCAATCATCTGAACTCTATCTATGTTTGCAAGTCTGGTAATGGACCTCAAAGCTTCTAGTGTTCATAGACATTCGTAAGCATAGTTGCATTTTATTATCTTTGGGCAAAGAAAATTTGTAATTACTATAAATATAAATCAGTAATGTAGAGTAGGCCTAAAATAAAATTTTCAAAATTACTACATAACATATTCGATAGTTTCACACAGTAAATACTATTTAACATCGATATACATTTTACCAGTGAAATTAAATATATCTTAGTATGTGTGATAGGTGTTACTAAAAACTATTTATTATAGAGATACATTGAGATAAGATAGCAAATGAAAATTTATGAAGTATTTTTTACCTACTCATGGCCCAAACTTCTTGTCACTATTAATTATAATCGATCAGTAATTAAATTGAACACTAGAGCACATTTTAAATTACAAAAAATTATGCAATGCATTCAAAATAGCTCAAATAAATGTTGAACTTCAACAAGAAAACATTGGTTCACTTTGAATTTTATGCATCTATTAGAATTAGGCATACTTATTAATTAAAAATAACTCCTTCTACTGTTCAGAATATTAATGTTGTATCCATATGTGATACTTGTTTGTTAGTCTGTTTGCGTTTTTGTTTACAGCCATGACTTTGGTGAAAATAAAGATTATATTAATGATAATTTTTCTCAGTTAATCATAATCTAAATATTTTTTCCATGATGCATTATCTTAATTTCTTCATTAGTCTGAGATGCAACTTTGAAAAATGACAAAGCCTGCATCAGTATGCAGTCTGAATTCAAAAGGCCTATAGGTCTAATATATATTTTTTATTTTAATGGTTATTTTAATAATAATTCAGTATTTATCAAATTAAAACCGCATTTAATCCCGATAATAAAGTGTATGTCATCTTACTTCAAAATGAATTGAGGCATCTTAGAACCAAGAGCTTCACTAAGGTGTGCCATTGTTGTATCTGTTGCAATCCAATATGAAAATTAAGTTCATGTAGCGTAATTCAGGTTTTTACACACACACATACACACACGCACACACAAACATTCACACACACACGCACATATATATATATATATAACCTATTATATATATATATATATATTTATATACGTTCTATGCTGTTTTAAATAGATATATAAATTTACATATATATATATATATATATATATATATATATATATATATATATATATATATATATATACATACATGTATATATATATATATTTATAACCTATTAGATATATATATATATTTATATACGTTCTATGCTGTATTAAATAGATATATAAATTTACATATATATATATATATATATATAATATATAATATATATATAATATATATAATATATATATACAATATATATATACATACATGTTTATATATGTATATATATTTATAACCTATTAGATATATATATATATATATATATATATATTTATATATTTATATACGTTCTATGCTGTATTAAATAGATATATAAATTTACGTATATATATATATATATATATATATATATATATATATATATATATACATAGGCCTATATATACTGTATATGTATATATATATATATATATATATATATTGTATTCTTGTATATATATACCATATATACGTGTATACATGTATAGTATATAGCAATTTGTGGAGCCCAGGCCCTCTCTAACCTAAGGCCCTTTCTGACGTTGAATATATATAAACATTTCATACTTTGCAAATGAAATTGAAGAATTTTTTAACGAACGGCTTACATTAGAATTCTACAATCGAATAAATCCTCCACTACTTTCAAGATTAATTATTATTTTAAATTTACATTTTAAATGCTGATACATTTTCATCACATCTATCTCGTCATATTGTTTAGCGGCTATGCAAATTCTAAGAACACGGATTTGCTTCTAGTAACTACTATACTAAGACTACTATACTAACTACTAGGTAACTACTATTCTAACTACTAAGTAAGTACTATACTAACTACTAGGTAACTACTATTCTAACTACTAGGTAACTACTATACTAACTACTAGGTAACTACTATTCTAACTACTAGGTAACTACTATAATAACTACTAGGTAACTACTATTCTAACTACTAAGTAAGTACTATACTAACTACTAGGTAACTACTATAATAACTACTAGGTAACTACTATACTAACTACTAGGTAACTACTATTCTAACTACTAAGTAAGTACTATACTAACTACTAGGTAACTACTATTCTAACTACTAGGTAACTACTATACTAACTACTAGGTAACTACTATTCTAACTACTAGGTAACTACTATAATAACTACTAGGTAACTACTATTCTAACTACTAGGTAACTACTATAATAACTACTAGGTAACTACTATAATAACTACCAGGTAACTACTATAATAACTACTAGGTAACTAGTATACTAACTACTAGGTAACTACTATAATAACTACTAGGTAACTACTATTCTAACTACTAAGTAGGTACTATACAAACTACTAGGTAACTACTATTCTAACTACTAGGTAACTACTATAATAACTACCAGGTAACTACTATAATAACTACTAGGTAACTACTATACTAACTACTAGGTAACTACTATAATAACTACTAGGTAACTACTATACTAACTACTATAATAACTACTAGGTACCTACTATAATAACTACTAGGTAACTACTATGCTAACTACTAGGTAACTACTATACTAACTTCTAGGTAACTACAATACTAACTACTAGGTAACTACTATAATAACTACTAGGTAACTACTATACTAACTACTATAATAACTACTAGGTACCTACTATAATAACTACTAGGTAACTACTATGCTAACTACTAGGTAACTACTATACTAACTTCTAGGTAACTACAATACTAACTACTAGGTAACTACTATAATAACTACTAGGTAACTACTATACTAACTACTATAATAACTACTAGGTAACTACTATAATAGCTACTAGGTAACTACTATACTAACTACTAGGTAACTACTATACTAACTACTAGGTAATAACTACTGTAATTATGCTTCTAGGGAACTACTCTCCAGACATTAGTATTGAGATTGAAAGTATTTTCACGAGAGTTTTGAGCTGACAGTGTCAAACAGTTATCATTAAGAAAATTAGCTAGGCCACTTGAGTAGCCTATAACAAATTGTAAAATTTAAATCAAATTGCGTCGCCTTATTAAGGCTAATCGTGAGCAATATTAGGTTATTGCTTTTATCATTATAAGACATGCGTTTGACACTGTGGATCCTCTTTGGATCATTTATCGGTAGAGACTCAAGCACTCAATTATATTGAATCTTTTGATCAAAGAATCAAGGGTGCTCTTTTAAAAGAGAACAAAATATATGGTCGTCTGTTTGCATAATGACTATTATTGCCATTACTATTTAATTTTGCAACCTATTTTTCATCTATCAAAAAAGGTGAACAGATAGACAAAAGCCATTGCTTACTTTGCTGCTCAGAGTAAATGATATCCTTATAAGCAGTAGCGTTTGATCGTCTTCCCTGGTAGTTCACTCGCTGATTCTCCGGATTTTCATCTTCATTCTTCGCTAAATTAAAATATAATTATTCCTTTTTTCGATGATATCTGACACATGTGTAAACAGGGAAGTTTTCTAAGATTATGACGCCCCTGCCCAGTAAATGTTAGTCGAAGCTGAGGAAGGCACAGGGGCCCCACCTCATCATAAGCAGAATCCCCCAAGAATAATGGTGTATTATAAGGAATGTTATAATTAACTTAAAGATCCACTCATATGTGGATATGAAGAGAAAGACAGAAGCTAAATATGAGTAGGGGCGTTATATACCATGGACCTGCCAGTAGGCAGTGCACTAAGAGAGAGATCTGACACAACGCAGAAATCTTCCGCAGTAAAAATTCAACTACAAAATCCTTTCATGCAATAGAATAATTCAAATAAAGAGACTGCAAAAATGTAAAGAAACCTACTAAACTAAATCAAAAATCATGACCCATTATATTCAACAAAGTATAGAGGGCCCTTATACGCCCATTGTAATGGATATAAGTGTAGTGTATTAAAATATATAATGTAATTTATAAACTAAACTCGAGGTAAATTGAGTAATAACTTATAGGATATATAATTACAAAAATAGATGGCGAGTGGCAAATATAAAGGCATATTAATAATACATTTTAGCAAAAGGTTCTAAGGCATCCTCATGATAAAATTATTATCACTGTTTGAACAGTTTTATGTACAGGTTAAAGATTAAGTATTGAAGGAAGGGCTCTATCTCTAAGTTTAAGACAATTATATGTCCTTATTGGTAGCCGAAAAGAAAACAAAATATGAGGAGATTTATTAAGTACAGAACTAAATCTCCTGTCTGCCTTATTCATAAATTTCGTCAAAGAGATAAATATCGTCACAAAATTGCCCTTTTTAACCTTCAAATAAAAAAGCCTCAATTCTAATTTTATTCGTGACTTCAATAAAACCTCACCATGACTGAGTTGCATGCGCTAATTTCGACGAAATTTTAGACTTGAAAATTTTTACAACTAATTCTAATTGCAAACCGTTGGACTTAAGTGTTCGAATAACAAAAAGATTTTTGGCACGACTCTTAATGACCTCACTGATGCGCTCAGTGGAGGAGAAATTTGGCAAAAGTCCTAAAACTCCCAAACAGTTCAGTGAATTGACTCAGGCTATATACCACCCACTGGTGGTGATGCAGCAGTGAAAGAAAATTTATAGCAGATAATATGTAAAAGTATTTCATAATTTTTAGCCTTATTAAATTTAAGATTATGATTTGTTAGACCAACAATCCTCTGTTAAATTATCAGTTATATCGGTGTAGTTTGATGAACACAATGATACGAATTGATAGTTTAACAGCATAGAATTATTACTAAGAATACTATGATTTATAAGTACTATTTCGTTCATTGTTTCCCGTCAGTGTTATGCTTTTGACACATGAAACTAAAGTTATACTCTTTCACGAATAAGCACAGTCACCATCAATTGCTTGAAAAGGCGCAATCAATCAAGCCCAAGTGACACATTAGCAATACTTAAATCAAAAGTCAACCTGACTGATTTGTAAATCTGTTCATCTGCGAAATTTTAATGGTCGAGCTAGGCCTGCATATCCTTGGTACACGTACTTTTGCCTGAGAAGTAGGAGGCCATCGGTTCAAATTCCATATGGGTTCTCCCTGCCAGTATCCCGTGTGATAAGGAAACAGTCGTTAAACATAGCTAAGAATAAATGCCTTTTTGGACTCTACAGACAATGAGAAAATGTAGAATCTCCCTCCCAGTGGAAATGGACTAATAGGTTTTTTAATTAAACATTAACATTCCACATGTTATTTATTTAGTATTATCGCTAATTAAATAGAACATGGACAATTATTATAAGGAATAGGTATTTCGCATGAATAACGTGCTAGAATCTTAAAGAAGGAGAGAGAGAGAAAGAGAGAGAGAGTGGGATTGTTAAAAAATGATTATCTTTGTTTCATGGTAATGGATACAAAATCGAATTATATCAACAATCGAAGGTTATATTATGAGATACTAATGTAAAAATGTGCATAATTTCCTTTATGGAATTCAGCGTATAAATGAACCATTAATTAAGGGCTCGTAATTTATTGCGATGTATTGAAAAATATACAAACCAAGATTTAGACAAGTTCCGGGAACAAGCCGGATGTCATCAACAATTGCCCAATCCCTTGTTATGCTCACACCAACTTTCTTAGCTATGAAAGTCAAACGAACTTCGTTCTCATAAACTCGGACAGGTACCATAGCGATAGATCCACGGGAAAATGAAGACCAGAAATGCAAAACTGTCATGCTTTCAATCGCGTCCGTGACCTGAAGGTTTATCTTTGGAGAAGATATACTATAACGGAATGTTAAACAAGCTTGGGTGGTGTTTATAAATGAGAAAACAGGGGAGTCCAATTTAGCTTGGCCAATTCCCTTGCTGAATTCTGCTCTCATTGCATATTCTAGAATAATGAAAAATTATTTTAAACAAGAGCAAAGTACTAATACTAATAAAGGTTCAACGTCCGTGTCATCATACAAGGATGATGTCAGGGAGGTCACAAAGCAGTAGCATATCCTTTTAATTCCTTTGGATATTTATTACACTTGGTACTTGACGTTTCTTCAAAATGTCTTTAGGTTCCACTCTTGTAACTACGAAAATAATTAAGTAAATATTATTAACAGGACTACAAATAATTAATGGACTCCTAATTATATATATATGTAAATTGAGATTTTTTGTGCAATTTGCTAATTATGTTATTTGTAATTATCGATTTGCGAAGTCATTATCTCCTTAGAAAATCTAATCTGGTAATGTGCGATATACATGTAGGCTAGGGTGATGACTATTTTCTTTTTTTCGCTACACAACTGAAACCCCATACATTGAAGAAACAATTGCATTCAAATGACAGTAGCAACATCAATTTTTTTTAAAATTAAAAAAGTTCCCCCAACATTTACTTTTTCTTCTTCACACATATACCCCATTTTGACTATCGGTTTCAATTTAACACTTAATTTTATATGACGTTCTAGACTGCCTTTAATCACATTCCTAGAAATTTCTGAGTTATTTGATGTCACCAACTTTAATGGAAAAGCACGGAGGATAAAGAGCTCTACCATAGGCATGTTAAGAGTGGAGTAAAGATTGGCTATTCAACGGTCAAACAAGCTCCTTTGGAATCAATCCATCCCAGAAAACGAATCCGACTATCAACAACTCAACCTCAAGCCAGCTCTTCTAAATCGCAACCCACACAAACATATAGTACTGTCTCAGAATCTGCGGATTCTGAAACCTCTGAGTTTTCACCCGGGACGTCAACCTCTTCTTCCACGTCATCTTCGCCTAAGTGCAAATCGAAGAACCAAATAGCCAGCACTAGAACTGCGGGTTTACTTGTACTGAAAAGCAATATTTCTACACATAAAGCACATGACGTTCTGGCAATCATTGCTGAACAGGGTCATGATGTTCCGGTTCCAAGTCAGACGGGTGTCTGGAGACGAGTAATCTCTGAAGGAAAGAAAATGAAAAACAAAATAATTCAAACACTTCAAGACAAAGATCCCTATTGTCTACAGTTTGATGATAAGAGATTGCAAGGGGAAGAGTATCATGTAGTGCTGCTGAAAAATATCACAACTGAAATCAAACTCGGTAATCTTAAATGTGACAGTGGTTCCGCTGCAGCCATTCACAAGGAACATTCGCATGATTATCTGCGACACGACCTCAGTAAATACGGGTCGTTTTCACGGGATTGTAAAGCTCATAAAGGATGACGAGCAAGGGCTTTCAGAAGCCACAGTATATTGGCTGTCAGCATCATGTACTCGACCTTCTTCTGAAGCATGTCATAGATTTTCTTATTCAAGAGCCAACGAGCAAACCAGAACTGAACTATGCCTTCATTGACAAATTAACAGAAAACTATGATTCTCTTCAGGCTGATTACCACCTCGTTGCGACCGATGATGTTAACACAGACGAGAACCCTGCATGGCGAGATGATTTCAAGTTCTTATATGAAGTTTGTCAGGCATATCGTCATTACAAAACAACTTCAAATGGCCTCGAATCAGCTGGAAGAAACTCCCGAATTTACACCAGGCAAGATGGAACTCGCGTGCGATATATGCTGTGATAGCATTATTTCTTATACCAGAGTGGCGTAGTATTCTCGCTCCAGCATGCGACTTCATCTGCTACGAATGGGCAAATGCTTGGTTCCATTTACTTCTAATGTACAATGAAGAGTCCTTCAATGAATTGTTACCACACTCACAAAGATAAAGTGCAAGAAGGCAATTAAGTATTTAGAGACAAATGGGTCGTTCGAGAAGACATTAATTGACATTCCCAGATCAAACCAAAGTGCTGAATGTGCTGTAAAACTGATAAAATAACTGAATGAATAATCGAAAAAAATTGAATTTTTGAATCTAAAGTTCATAGGAACAAATAATTTGTAAACATTTCTTGTACATTTTTTACGGAATACTAACTGTTCAGCAGCTTATTTATTAATAAAAGTTGCCTACTTATTACTATTACTCTTTTGATTATAGAAAAAAACATCATGTCCTTGCCGGGAAAAAAATATTCTCAAATTTTTCTTTCGAAGCAGGGGGGAGGGGAACTTTTTTACAAAAAATCCAAAATACAACTTATATTCTTAAATTACTCATAAAGTTTCCTCGATTGCACGTGGTTTCATTTAAAAAAAATTTGTCATCACCCTAATGTAGGCGTATATAACTGTAGCATAACAATTAAATAATGCGAATAATTTCATTATTTAAGCTACGTAAAATATTAGTTAAATTTCACCATTTAACAAAAATATTTATAAATTTGAAAATATTGATTTGATAATCAATATTTCCGTTGACTGAGGTTTGCCTGTTTCAATATCAAAGTTCTTCAAAATATAGTAACTAATATAACTATTCCTACCTTGAAATAAATATTTCTTTCAAACCGCTACGAATTTAAACATTAATTAAATAAATAGCAATACCCTTGCACTTAGGAACTTCACAATATTCCCATCTAACCGCTGGATCCAATGTATAGCACCACGGAGCTGCCTCCTTCAAAGATCCTAACATAGGAATGCGACAATAATTTCTGATATCATTTATATCCTGAACACCCAATAGATCAAAATCCGGAAACGCCTGTATGTCGAAGAGGTCGTGGAAGTTTGGAAAGGATTCATTCCAAGGTTGACATCCTCTACCGGATATGGTAACATTATTCTGCCCCAAATATGATGCGCCACCATCATCACTGCTAACACATTCCTTCATCAGATCTGTTGATTACAATCGTTCACAAGAGTACATGCTGATTCATCAATAGGTTATCAGTGATAGTAAATATAATTAGATTTAAGTGCAAAGAAAAAGTCCTAACCTTTGTGCATAGACCAGTTTCTCGCCTATGTAAAAGATGATCTCAGCTGTGAGACATTCAGTGGAAAGTTCAAATATATTTTCCATTTCCTCTGATCAGCATGAGCAGAGACTACCGGTAAGCTTAAGTTAGTCAATGAAAAGAATGTCTCAGAGAAAATGGAGAAATCTACTAAATATACAAAATAAGTTGTAAATCCAAAGCAGAGACACCAAGGAGTATTCATCAAGACATATTAAAGCTAATGGAATCTTTAGAATTGCAGAGATATGGAGAAGATAATTGGTGAGGTATGGACAAGGTCACGGCAGAGACATGGAAATGGTCAACGTAGGTGTGTGGATGAAGTCATCTAGTCAAGATAATTCCAGTGAAATGGTCAAGGTCATTGAAGTGGTAAGAACAAGGTCAGTACATAGGTATGGATAATGTCATTGAAGAAATATGGACAAGCTCAATGGAGAGGTCTGGTTAAGGTCATTGCAGAGATATGGATAAGATCATTGCTGAGATATTGTCAGGGCATAGCAAGTTATTAATCCTCCAACGACCAACCGGGGTCCACAGCGGACCCCACTTCCGATTTTTCTTATAAAACTTTTTAAAACAACAGAATAAAAATCTTCAAAAATTGTAGTTGTTCCTAGAGAGATTACCTACAAAACCATGTTTTGAAATTTATTGCACATTTCTTAATTAAAGTAGGGGAGATCCCCAAAGGCGTGGGGTCTATGATGGATCCCCCGTTGGTCAATGCTGCACTGAATTTTTTACATTAATTTTTATTGTAATTTAAATTAGCACAGCTAGTATTGTGGATTAGAATGGGATTATTTTTTTCCTTTACATTAAGTCAGTCTTTTTCAGGTTTTTCGGTATTCGAGTACAATTTGGTGCGTTATTCTCATATAACCAGGGCGCTGTCCACTTGTAGATTAGAACTTTGTTATCTGCCTTCAATTGATTATCGCTTTTTGAGTGAATTCCGAAGTATAATTATTCTTCTTTTTCATTTTGCGATTTGGTAACATTTCTCTATAAAATTGCAGTAGTTCAATTGCTTTTAGTTTCGTTGTATGAGTCTGAATTTAAGTTTCCTTGTACTCGTGCCTATGTGGGAAAAGTTAGCAAATTATTATCTGATTTCCTTATCATACGGCACTGAAAATTTTTATCTAAAATTAATTTATTTTCTTTGGCATTGGAAACGCCTTGTGAGCTCTTTATATACCCAGAGAGCTCGCTATGTATCAGTTCAGTTTAGCTTAGTTTCGACTTAGTTCAGCTTGAAAGATGGTGGTGCTAGAGTATCAAGACAACAGGCTGCCGATCATGCAAATTTGCGTGGGAGATGTTCGGTGTGCGCCAGAGGGCGGGATAGAAAGTGTAGGCTAAAATGTACTACATGCCATATGTGTGTCCGGAACACAGTATCAAAGAAACTGTCACTATAATAGTTGTTGTGAATAAGATATAGGATATAACAAGTTACATTTTAGTTACAAAGGCCTACTAATTCGCCTATATCAGATAAAGATAGTGAAAACTTTGGTTTGGACAACGCTATTGTATGGATTTGAAACATGGACCTTAAGGAAGGATGATGTAAGGAAATTGGAGGCATTGTAAATGTGGTTTGGAGAAGAATGGAGAGGAATAGCTGGACTCAAAAGGTTTACAAATATAGATAGAGTTGGTACAGATAGACAGTTGATAAATGCATTACGAAATAGGAAGAAGACTCGGATAGGACACATTCTAAGGGGGGAAAGTCTATTAGGAGAGGTCATAGAAGGTAGAATGGAAGGAAAAAGAGGCAGTGTCAGGCAGAGATTAGGTATGTTAGAAAATTTCAAGACCCATTCATATGTGGAATGAAGAGGAACGCGGAAGACACAGAAGAGTGGCTTTATGTACCATGGACCTGCCAGTAGGCAGTGCACTAATAGAGACTAATTGACACTAAGTGCTCTTACTTCTAATCACTCTTTATGTAAGCTGCATGCGAAAAGTGTTGACTTAATTATGGACTAGGAAGTGTTTAAGTTCCATAAACTTGCTTAATAATTAATAGTAGACTAATAATAATAATAACAATAAAGCTTTAATGCCCGTTTCCTCATACAAGGATGACGTCAGGGACGTCCCCATCACATGTCGCCACAAATCGATTCACCCCAAACGATCTGAAAAAACATGCGCTGAAGAGAAAAGAAAAAGAACTAAAGGAGATTATGTACTAAAATATTTATAATTTACGTACTAAATCTTAATAATAGATTTTTAATTAGACTAGAGTGTTATAGTTAAATCAAAGCGTTATTTTCTTATTTAGGAACGTAGTCTCTCTTAAATAAGTCATTTTTCAGTGTTTTTTCAACTGTTTATAGTTATGAAACCCAGTTGAAGCACTGGGGTCCGCTATGGACCCCCTGTTGGTCACTCACGGAACTTTTTACATTGGTTATTGGAGGGTTAAACACATTGTAACAGTGGGATAGCAACAAAACTGGTTTCCACTGTCGTTTTTGGTAACGCTGTTGAGTTCAAACTTGAGGCGAACTTTACCCTCGCTTAGTTTAGGAGGGGCTTCCTTACTATTTGTTTTCTTTTCTTATGGGGGGAGGAAAGGTATGTATAGTTTAGAGTTTCAGAAGAATATGCCTTAGAAAACAAATATATTTTTTTAAGGGGAGAGAAAGTTAATTCAGAAATGAAAATGAAATTATGTTCAGTTTTTACAACTTGAGTCTTTATTTTTATTTTTACTGAAGCTTGTTTATTTAGAGAAGATTAAGAACATTCTTTGATTTTTAGAAATCTTTTTGTTTCTTTTCAGGAGTATTATCAGTTATTATCTTTTGTTAAACAGAAACATTTGATTACTTAGTTTAATCTCAGTTTATCTATTTTGTCAGGTTCTCGCTGTTGTCGTTTGTCTGGGCCTGGCTGTCTCCTGGTTCCTGTCGGTTCCTTCCTGGAGTCGTCTTCCCTTGGAGGGATCCTACCGCCGTCCTTGTTCTGTTTCCGTCGTCTGGATTCCTGTTCCGGATTTCTGTGATGAAGCTGATGTACTGTTCCGTCTTAGATAGGTCGATGCGTTGTTTTGATACTTTCACTAGTGTTATCACATCATTTCTTTCTATCTCTATTACTCCTCTATCTATTTGTGTCTATGCTATACCATCGCGGACGTCTTGCTTTGTTGAGATGCTTACTTGTGTATCCCATGATCTTTTCTTTTTCTTTGTTTTAAGTAGGTCTACCATTTCCTTATTAGTTTGAACTTCGTTTAAGGGGGAGGGTGTAACAGTGGGATAACAACAACACTGGTATCCACTGTTCTTTCTTTTTGGTAACGCTGTTGAGTTCAAACTTGAGGCGAACTTTACCCTCACTTAGTTTAGGAGGGAAGTGACTTAGTATAATTTTACTCACTTCTGTTCCGGTCGTCAGAGAGTGTGGTTCTTCAATGCTTTAGATCATGGGTCTTCTTTTGAGTCCTCTGACGCTCTACTCTTCTTCTCTTCTTCTTTAAGCGTAGCATTTCTATAGAATACTTTTATGGTCAACTGTATTGTTGTGCGACATTTGATAAAACAATTGTATTTTGTTAATGTCAGTGTAAAAGTATCTCAGTGGTAAGGAAGAAGTTAAGAATCGAATAACAGAAGGTCAAGGTTTAACGAGCCATTTCAACACATTCGGTGGTTTCCACTTTGAGGCATTTCCATTTACCCCTAGACCAACTTCTAGGAAATCACGTGAATTGTTATAACATCGTTCTATAGGACATCGGTAAGATATTCGACCGCGGCTCAGTATGTGCGGAGTTCAAACCCTGGGCTAGCCCGTCACTGACATCAGTTTCGAGTGAGGAAATTGACGGTAACTTTAGCTTTTTTAAAAGTGAAATTGCTATATGCAACAGCTATTATTTACCCTCATTGTCCATGGTATCATTGCTTACAATGACCCATTGCGAATTAGAGTTGAGGCCAGATCTGTCCACAAATCCGCACGAATCGAAATCCGTAAAGCTGCAGGAGAAACCATCAGCACCCACACTCACGTCTGCAGTAACATGGAAAACATTCGTTTCACCGGTGCCACAGGTATGACATTTAATGATAAACTACAGAGGAAGCAATCCTTTGACCTTTGTGTACAACAGTATTGTAGTGTTCTAGATACATACCGAGACCTTTTTAGGCAAAGCATGATTTTGTTCTACAATAGAATGCTAGCAAGTCTTATAAGCATATACTGCAAAAATTAACAAAATAGGACTTTAAAGTTTAAACATTTCTACTTGAAATTCATTCTCATAACAAATTCCAATGTCTACATGTAAAAGTTCAAAAATTATTAAATTGTTCTGTTAATTTTCAAAACACTTCTCTGTGGTAACCTTCTTACCTTTCTGATCTCCTAATCCAATTTCAACTGACTCGTAAGCGTCGTTCTTCCGATGCCAAATTGCTCAAAATCCCTAATATGTTCACTTCGTTAGGTAGACGTTAGTTTTTTTCTCAGCTCCTACTCTTTGGAACTCTCTGCCTCCTGATATTAGCTCATGTTCTACTGCTTCCACTTTCCGTTGTAAGTTGAAAACACATTTCTTCCCACCATAGACTTTTTTTAATCTTGCCTGAGTTTTTTTAACACCGAACCGGCATCGTTTAGGATCTTTTTATTTCTCTTTAGCATACATTTTTCAGATCGTTTGGGGTGAATCGATTTGTAGTGACATGTGATGGAGTCCCTTACATTATCCATGTATGAGGAAACGGACGTTAAACCTTTAATATTATAATTATTATGTAGTATGAGTATTACTGCTACCATGCCATGGCTGATTTCTTACTAGTACATGTATATGCTGTATGCACATACACAGTGCTTATAGGACTATACTATATATATATATATATATATATATATATATATATATATATATATATATATATATATATATACATACATATATATACATATATATACATATATATATACATGTATATATATACAGGCAGGATGGACATATGTATATATATATAAATATATATATATATATATATATATATATATATATATATATGCATATATATATATATATATATATATACATGTATATATGTATATAAATACAATTTCTCTCAAAAAGCATCTACTAGAGCGGTATACTTAGATCGGCAGTGTCCTTTGCCGACACAATACGGTTTATTGTCACCTTCTAAGATTACTCTATCATTATGCTAAATTTATTGATAATCCGAACCTGGTTGATGACACGCTCCCTGACTCCCATTGACATCTCTGATTAGAGATCCCTCTGACATTGTCATGACTACCTGAACCTGAATGGGATCTTCTGAAAGTGGAAGTAGAATTTCAACATCTCCTTTCATCTCCCCAATTGCTTCTGCATTCATTTGAATTGCTTCGAGAAACACATATCCTCCGGCTGCGCCATCATCTTCCGAATTGTGTTGTTTCAAAATCAACATATCTCCTCTAACAAGGTTTTTGTATCCCACGTGTACGCTGACACACACTATGATCTGCTTGGAATCATTTGGGAAAATTGTATGAACGTCAGAATACCAAACGCCCAAAGTAGAGTAAACAGGAGACACGACAAGTGATGCAGACTTTTGGCTGATGGAACCCAATGTAGCCAGTTCATCGACAGGATCAGGCGCGTTGTCATTATTACTGCCCTGTGCGTCAGAGCTGTATGATGACGTAGCAGTTAACTGCAACACGTAATCTACGAAAATCAGATTAAAATAGAATATGCGTTTCAGTTTAAACTATAAGAACCCCTTTTGTGTCTAGACTTTCTCTATCTCTGTCTTAGTATACTGCCTACTGGTAAGTCCATGGTATATAACTCCTCAACTCTACTCTATCTTCCGCCTTCTTCTCATTTCCACAAATGAAATGGGTCTTTAAATCATCTAACATACATAACCTCGGCCTGTCCCTGCCTCTTTTTCCTTCCATGTCACCTTCTATGACCTCTATTAGTTCAAAAACTAATGGCGAGGCTATGTTTAGTGTGTTTGATAAATTGTATGATAAGAAGGTTGTAGTAATGCGTGATTTTAACTATCCTGAATTGGACTGACGAAATAGAGAAAACATAGATGAATCTCACTTATTTATAGAATGTATAAATAATAATTTTTCTAGAACAGTATTGTAATAGGCCTACTAGAGGCAAAAATTTCCTTGACCTTGTTTTGTGTTCTGAAGAAATAATTAAGGATATACTTATAGGTGAACCTTTTGAGACAAGTGATCATCTAACCATTAACTTTGTAATTCAGTGCAGTTGGGTCTGTAGGAAAGTCCAAAAATTTTATTATTTTAAAGTAAATTATGAAGAAATTAAAAGAAATATTCAGCATTGAAATTTATTTATGGTTTTAAGTGATAATGATAATAACGATGACGTAGAGGGCTCATGGAATAATAGTAACACAGGTCTCAGGATGATTCGTGATGAGTTTATTAAATTGAAAGCCAAAAATAGAGATACATGCAAGTGGGCTACTAAAAAGGTAAGAAGAAAAGGAAAAGCCAAAAAAGATGCTTGGAACAATTATAAAAGTTGTAATAATGAAGAATCATTGTACTGTGAATATAAGAAAAAGCTTAATAAATCGGTTGCAAAAATAGAAAAGCCAAGTTATAATTTGAAAAACAGCTAGCTCGCAATATAAAGAATGATGCAAAGAGTTTTTTTTTGCCTATTCTAATGCTAACAAAAAGGTTATTAAAAAGATTGGTCCTTTAAGAGAAAATATAATAGCATTATAGAAGATAATAAAGATACTGCAAACTATTTTAATAAATATTTTTTGTCTGTATTTGTGGAAGATTTAGTTAATATGCCAGTACCGGCTAGGATCTTCAAAGATAACTTTGAATGCTCCTTACATAGTATTGAGTTTGATATTGATGATGTCAAAAAAAGTAAAGGTCCAGATGAGATTCATGGAAAACTGATTTCGGAGCTAAGAGATGAATTAGCACCAGCTTTATTAAACCTACTAAAAGCTTCAATGAAAACAGGGGTGATTCCTCAAGATTTTAAGAATGCCAATGTTGTACCAATACATAAAAAGGGAAATAGGGATAAAGCAGAAAATTATAGGCCTATAAGCTTAACAAGTATAATCGGTAAGACATATGAAAGCATTATTAAAGATAAAATAATTAGTTTCTTAGAAGAATATAACTTAATTAGAAATAGTCAGCATGGTTTTACTAGTGGGCGTTCTTATTTAACTAATTTGCTAGATTTTTTAGAATATATTACAAAGGAATTAAATAATAAAAATAGCATTGATATCTTATATCTAAACTTTGCTCAAGCGTTTGATAAAGTTCCACATAAAAGATTACTTAGTAAGTTGGAAGCACATGGAATAACGGGCAAATTTTTAAAGTGGATAGGTAATTGGTTAAGCAATAGAAAACAAAGGGTGTGTGTCGGAATGGGCAGCAGAGAAGAGTGGTGTGCCACAGGGCTCTGTCTTAAGACCTCTATTATTTTTAGTTTACATCAATGACATTGACTTAGATATTGTATCTAAATTTAGTAAATTTGCAGATGATTCTAAAGTAGCAAAGATAGTAAACAACATTGAAGATGCTGAGATTTTAAAGTATTTATTTAGTTAGATCACCAAAAAGGGTCATTCAACCCTGTACAGTTCACAAGCAATTCAAACAATCAAGTAAATGTAATATGTGAACACAATTTAAATGTGAACCATGGTGAACTTAAACGAAAAATAAAAAATAAAAATACAAAGTAGAAATTAAAGAATTGACATAAAGAAATTCAATAAAGAAAATTAATGGTAATAGGTATGCATAATTATACATTTAAGTTCATTATCATTAATAATTATTTAATAAGTACTGACGAAGATTAATATTCAAACAGTTAACAGAGCGAGATGATCGTAAATTAGATGGAAAGGATAGCCAGTATCTAGGGCCTTGTACAGCGATATACTTTTCGCGACAGAAAGTTCTGAACGATGGTATAGTAAATTCCGAAACTTGTCGAAATTTATAAATGGAATTTACATCCTTATTAAATAGCAAAGAATAATTTAACATAGAGGCATATCATTATGAATAAATTTATACAGAAATAAGCAACAGCAATGTTTATGAATATCACTTAACTTTAAAATTTTAAGTTCTTGAAATATATTGTTCGTATGACTACGATACTCTGCGTGATGAATTTTTCTAATTGCTCGTTTTTGGAGTACTATTAATTCGTTAAGCAGGGTTTTAGAAGCGTTCCCCCAAACAATATTACAGTAAATTAGATGCGGATATATTAGACTGTAGTATAAATTTAACATACAATGTTTAGGTAATTTAGTTTTAACATGATGGAGTAATCCAATGGATTTGGCTAATTTTTGTGCAACATAAGAAATATGATATTGCCATGATAATTTTTCATCAAGAATCACTCCTATAAATTTAGTCTTATCTATTATAGAAATGTTGATATCATCTATGTATATATGAAAATTTTCAGAATTATTGTTATATTTGTATTTATACCCAAATAGCATGTACTTGGTTTTTTGTATATTTAGGGATAATCTATTCGCTTTAAACCAGTCAGAGAGTGTTAGGAGTTCAGTATTAATTGAATTCACTAGTTTCAAAATATCAGGGTTTGTGCAGATAATATTTGTATCATCTGCAAATAATATGAAGGTAAGAATTTTACCAATCTCAGATATGTCATTGACATAAATCAGAAACAGCAAAGGTCCCAATATTGAACCTTGTAGGACACCATATTGAATAGTTTTATAATGTGATTCTGAATTATTATATACCACATACTGCTGTATATTGGTTAAGTAACCCTTCAAAAGTGTATTAAATACCCCCTTAAACCATGCATTTCTAGTTTTTTAAGTAAAATTTCCTGGTTTAAAGTGTCAAAAGCTTTTGAGAGATCTATGAAAACACCCAAACAGAATTCTTTATTGTCAATAGCTTTAGACACCCTATCATGCATGTTTATAGGGCCACATATGTAGAGTGCTTTTTTCTTGAATTCATATTGAGCAGTATGATATAAAAATGTTACAGAACTGGTCTAGGGATTGGCTAATGGAGTTCAATGCTGAGAAATGTAGAGTTATGCATATAGGGAATAATAATCTAGAAATTGAGTAGCCTATGCTTTGAACAATATTAAACTAAAATCCACAAACAGTGAGAGGGATTTAGGAGTCTTTGTGGATAGCTCTTTTAAATTTAGTGAAAATTGTAATAAAGTTGTAAATAATGATAATTGTGTATTAAGAATGGTTAAAAGAACAATTACATGTAGAAATAAAGATATTATGGTAAGGCTATATAAAGCTCTTGTACGGCCCAAACTTGAATACTTCGTTCAGGCTTGGTGCCCATATCTTAAGAAAGATATCGATAGATTAGAAAGGGTACAAGCCAGAGCAACAAGGCTGGTATTTGACTGTAAGAAATTTAGTTATGAGAATAGAATAAAATTCGTAGGATTAACCTCTTTAAGTGAGAGAAGAACTAGAGGAGATTTAATAGAAGTTTTTAAGATACTCAAAGGCTTCAGGAAATTTAACCATAGTATTTGGTTTAATTTATCAAACAACAGAAACACAAGGGGACATATGTATAAACTTAGTAAATTTAGAAGTAGACTAGTTTTAAGGAAATTTTCTTTAGTCAGAGGGTTATAAATGCTTGGAATAGTTTGCTAAGCGAAGTTGTGGAAGCAGAATCAGTGAATGCTTTTAAAAATAAACATGATAAACATAAGAACATGTGAATTAGATGCTAATTGCATGTTCAGTGTTATATATAGTCTACGTATAAATTTCCATGTTGATAGAAAGTCTGTATGATTTGATTTATATTAATTGGTTTTAGTTAAGAGCCTGATGAGTCTTAAACAAGCATATAATTGCTTCCTGACTCTGTAATGTTATGTTATGTTATTAATAGACCTTACCCCCTTAGAATATGTCCTATCCAACTCTTCTTCCTATTTCATAATACATTTATCAACTGTCTCTCTGTACCAACTCTCTCCAGAACTTCCTCATTTGTAACCTTTAGAGTCCAGTTAATCCTCTCTATTCTTCTCCAAATCCACATTTCTAATGCCTCCAATTTCCTAATATCTTCCTTCCTTAAGGTCCATGTTTCACATCCATATAATTGCGTGGTCCAAACCAAAGTTTTCACTACCCTTTTCTTACTTTTTTCTTAGAGGTTATATTATAAGAACTCATATATGTATACTATTGAGTTTATTCTACAAGAACTCAAATACGTTTACTATTGAGTTTATACTATAAGAACTCAAATACGTATACCATTGGCTTATTCTGTAAGAACTCAAATACGTATACTGTTTGCGTTCGTTGAATTCTAGAAGTGAGGGAGACGCGAATGCGGTGTCCGCGATTAGATTTGAGAATAAGATGAACTATGTAATTATTTTTATTGGAGATTTAAATATGCTCCAATCTACAGGCTACGTAGATCTGTTAGAGGAATATAGGCTCGATTCAGGCAAGCCAGAGTTTTGATACATTTTCAGATAAGAGTGTCCATGTGATATCAGATGTTATTTATCGTATCGATAATTTTCACTCCTCTTATATGGAAAAAGAGACAGTATGACATTCTTATATACAGTGTAAGTTGTTAAATGCATAAAAGATATCAAACTGTCAAAACACAGACCTAGTTTTTATGTTCTGAAGTAATTAATTTATAATAATTAATATCTTCGCTATTTTACTAAAACCACGCAAGAATACTGGAAGTAACTTTAATAGGTCTATTAAACATTAAACAAACCTTCTAATGATTCGAGTTCTCTGATATTGTATAGAATACCATCGCTAATATTGACAGAGTCTGCACTCATGGAGACATACAGCAGTCCACTGTGTGACGTAATATTTGAGATGTTGAAAAGATATGAATCCATAGTCAATGGCAAAGAGGTGGATCCCATTTTCTTATAACTTTCGTAGTCAAGTTTGTAAGTCAATTGATATGATGTGGCATTTGAGGATTTCTCATCATTCCTGGTAAACACCTACCGTAGATAAACATCTTAATAAAGCATTTTCACTATTCTTCATATAATTATTTGTAAGAATTTAATAAATTTGATGTAATTTTGTAATAATATAATTTCCAGCCCTTTGCTGGAAGGAACGGACCTTATGTCTAGCCAAACACGACCTAATGTTCCAGCTATTGGTGATGGCATGCGCTAAAAAATTACAATAAATATAACTTATATTCTTAACTAATTTCCTAAGGTTCTTCACGAAATACAGACTGCGTCAAATATCGACCCCTAAAAAATGTTCCATATTATTTGTACCTGACGTCGGTTTTCATGTAAATTCTATTGATCTTACTCCACATTTAATAATAATAATAATGCTGATTGCTTCATCATTCTTTTGTGCTTCAACCATTTGTTCCGATGCGAATGCAGAGCACATATCACTGAATTATCCTGATTTTGAAAAGCTTTACTTTACTGATTTCGTGTTGCAGCTAATTATATAAAAGATTTAGCCTCTTTAGACTGACGATTTTGGCGATTAATACCAAATAGAATTAACGCAACAAACACTTAACGGTTACAGGATTGAGTAATTAATTGATATTTCTAAATCCGACTTCAAATTACAAAAAAATTAACGCAAATTTTAAATCATTTAGTCCTAAACACTCCAGTCGTACGAAAAATTAAAATCTATAAAGTTGCAGATAATCTGTAAATACGAGAAATACCTGAATATTATCTTTTGGCGGGAAACAGAATGATTGCGAAGAAAACGTGCAGGATGAAATGTTGAAGGAAAGGTCAACGGTCATGCCTGGAGATCCGCGCAGATACAATAATGTTGTCTTTGCTCGTGATAGAGGGGATATCCAACCGTTAAGATCTTCTCGAACAAACACATCGTCTATACCAAAACATAACAAACAGTAATCCTGACAGAACGGAAGACTCTTTACTTGAAAGGTGAACAGGAAAGTATGGCAAGATTATGAACGAGCGTGCTTGAAACTTGAGGGTTCAATAGGTGTCGGATTCTAATGCAGTATTCGCCCTCTTAGAAATATGTTTTCAATACGTGAAACAATCGCTTAAGTAAGCTTTCTGCTACCGCGTTTAAGTAACTAAGCAAACCTTACAACAGAGAGCAGTGAATATTTATAAAGGCAGCTATTATCGCATGATTTCATCTCCTAACTGCCTGCTATGTAGGTATCCATTTTTGGGTACAAATATACATAGCATCCATCATTGCGAGTATTCCGCATCCAATAAGTTCGCAACGATATGCATAGATGGACTAAATTTAAAAATTGTATATAAAAATATTTTGCACAAGGGAAATAATGTATACAGCTATTTCAGTCTATATCCTATATAAGTTCCGGCGATCCATTAACATATCGAGTGCTCTAGCAGTTCCTCCTCCTATCCAAACAAGATTCGCCTTATGATTGAGATGTGAAACTCTAGATATTACAAAATGGATATCCTTTTTTGGCTGTTACCGCAGTCTGCTAGCTGTTATTTTTGTGAAAATAAAACTTATCTTTCTCTCTCTCTCTCTCACTAACTGCAGTCTGTTGTCACAGTCTGTTTGTCGATACCGCAGTCTGATAGTTGTTACTGCAGTCTGTTAGCTGTTACAGCAGTCTGTTAGTTGTTACCTCAGTCTGTTACAGCAGTTTGTTAGCTGTTACCTCAGTCTGTTACAGCAGTCTGTTAGCTGTTACCTCAGTCTGTTACAGCAATCTGTTAGCTGTTACCTCAGTCTGTTACAGCAGTCTGTTAGTTGTTATCGCAATCTGTTAGTTTTTACCATATGATACCTCACCGATGGGATTTTCGACGGTGAGCATCCAATTTCGTGACTGAAATCATTTCTAGAGATTAACCTGACTTTGACGGTTTTTTCTTAAATTATCCTTACATTGTACACTGCAGATTATTTACATTAATTATTATTTACAGTTAGTTCGCAGGAACTTAACTAACATTGAAGGGTGCAAAGTAACATAAAAACGCCGTTAAACGTTGAGAAAAGTTTACAAAATAGCATTTGTGTCACTTCTTCAAACAATGCTCCTGAAATCTTTTGTTAATTAACCTGATAATTCTATCGCTAATTTATATCACGTAGTTCTGAAATTTATAATTAGTCTGACATCACCTTAGAGTGAAGATAAGGAGGTTAAATATAGACCAGAAACTAGAAAACCCTTTAAAAGTCTGCTGAGATACAGTATAGAGGAAACATCTTACTAGTGCTGGAAGTCAAGTACAATTCAGGATTCTTCGAGAAACTCCAGTGAGCATTTCCAAACACAGACCGAACCCTTCCTAGGCATATTTTTTCAGAGGGGCACTTCTCTGGAATAAATATGAAACAAAATATACTTCAAAACATTTCAATTGCGAAAAGCGTCCAGTTGTTAAATATGGACGTAGAAGTGACATAGGTCTACGCAGCAACATTTTGTCATGACTTCAATTTTTGGATTTGGCTCTCAGATAAGTTAGTAGAGGTAAAATTTTTAATTTCTAAATCAAATTAAAAATCTTAATATTTAACATAAGAGTTTATTTTAATGTTAAAGCAAAAATGTAGCTAAACTTATATTAAGAACATATTTTAATTAAGAAATATTTTATTAAGAACTTCTACTTCACACGACCAATGAAGTGATAATTTTATATATTTACCCGCTAGGCCTATCTATAATATTTTATTGTTTTTCAAGAACGTATTACTCTAATAATAGCTATGCCCTAATGTATCTAAATGTTGTATCCCCTTGTTGAGCCCGGGTTGGTTGAAACCACCGAAAACAAGCTGCCGCGTGTACGTAAGAGGCGAATAAGGCGCAGTTACTAAGGAATACAGAGGGACCAACTCGTTCATTACGGGGATTAACTCGTTTGAAAATTGATGGTATGCTCCTTATGGAGCGTGAAAATCAGCATATTAGTACGAAAATATACATTGAACCTGCCACTTGGCAGAGTACTAGAGAGGGCCATATCTCCTTTGAACATACTTAGACTGCAAACTTATCGACTGGAATAAAAACAAAAGCTTAATTTAGCTCCACAAGTTTCATAGACTATCTTAAATAGAAAAACTAAACCTTCTAAGCAATGATTTTGTGAAAACCTGTTGCTGCAGCGCTGTAATTGCAAGGCTCGAAAGTTTGAGACACGCTTAAGATCTGTATATCTCCTTCAGGAACTATTAAAGCAAATGCCATCTTATATGAGCCCATAGGTAAGCAGGCTCTCAATGTTGCTGGACCGGGTTTAAGCTGAAAGGAAGCCATGAGTTCTGAGGGGTATTCCAATGCCGATAGTTCATGAATGTTAAAGGAAGCCGTTAAACCAGTGACTGTAGTGAAAATCAGCTGCACTTGCAGAAAACTTGATGCGCTGATGTTAACAATGGGTGAGATAAGAATATTGGAATAGTGGTAAGCCGTTAGACCGGGTTGACTCTTGTAGCTAAGGAAATACGGCGACAAATAGATGTCGTTCTGAGAAAAGTAACCTGAAATAACATAAAACAAGCCAGTTTGGGATTCATAATATAAAAAAAACATTTGTGATGCATATATAATATAAGATATAATTGTATTTATTTAGACTTAACTACGTAGATATTTATTTTATTTCATCAAAATAAAATGGTATCTAGATATTTCAATGACGCCATTCTGTTAGAAAATTATCTGATATGGCAGAACAGATTAAATGAACACAGGAATATGTATTTGTTGCACTAAATATTAAAATTGTAACAATAATTATGAAATTGAATTGTGGAGCAAGTAGGCTAATTTCTGTGATACATAGCGCTTACATCCTGCATTTGGACTGACCATTAGTCACTAAAAAATTTACCAAATATTGACTCAATAGTCCTCCAAGCAGATTTGAAGGAATATAGCATGAGTATGTAGGCCTAATGGCTGAAGCCAGTGCCATGTCGATAATATATTCGACCGCGGATCAGTATGTGCGGGGTTCAAATCCTGTGCCCACCCCGTCGCAGACATCGCTTTCGAGTGCGAAAGCTGACAGTTAACGTTAGCCTTTTTAACGATATTAATAGAAATAAACCAACAATCTAATATAAATTATATTCATAACCACAATTACAAGTAGGGCTAAATCTATATCTAATACATTGAAAAACAGTAGCAATGTATAGACCCTATCAACCAGGGATCCAAAATCCTTCCCGCCCCATCACTTGATTTATTAAAGTTTACGAAGAAATTACTGCTCAACGTTATTCTCATCAACATCATCATCATCAGTTCCATTTTCTGTACAGAACATAGGGCGGCCACTTTCCTCAAATCGTTTCTACCATCAGCAATCTTCACATCGTCTTCCCATGAAATGTTTAATGCTCTCAATTCCATGTAGATCGTATTTAGCCAAATACTTCTAGGGCTTCCTTTAAGTAACTTAAGTAAATACGATCAACAAGGATAATGAAAGAATATGCCTATGGCTATAGTAAAACTTCCTACTGGCAGGTTCATGGTATACAACGCCTCCACTCATCGCTTTCGTATATAATAGAAATAAGTGACAGTTCACAGTCGTACCATCGCTTTGAGCAAGACTCCATCTGTTCTCATCGAAATACTTGTATCCGCAAGTTGTCTGCTGTTCGTCCTTAGAGAATATGCAGTCGAGTGATTCAAATGATTTCAAATTATCTTCTACAAAGCAAATAATTAAATTTAGTAGAAAGATTAAACAAATCGCTGTAGAGTAATTGCTGTTGTTGTTATGGTTTAAAGTTTACTCCAGCAAGCCTCAGCAGATTCTTTGTTCCTGCTTGTCGTCCTCGGAACAGAAAATTGCTGTGAAGAAATTATTTTTTTTAGTCTACTTTAACTGAATCTGTCTTTCGTATTAAAAAACACCTTACCAGTATCTTGTATGCTACAATAATAAAGAAACTCTCTTCGTACAGGCAAAACCATTAGAATTCAAGTCGTGTATGCTATTGAGTCTTTTAGCGTCGTCAAAATGTGCTGATCTACATGTAAGTTTTATTGAAGTTTCGTTAAATTTAGTTTTCTTTGCAAGAAAATTAGATTTAATATATTCAATTTTAATCTGAGGAATTAGGCAATACGGTGCAATTTCTGTGTGATTGTTAATGACAAAGTTTTACAGTCATGTTTTTAAATCCGTTTAACTCAAGTTTACCGTAATATTTAATGGAGCTTAATTCTTTTTGCTGTAGCCCTCTTAATTTTAACTATTTATTTTCTTACCGGATGTATGTATGTTTTTAATGTTTTTTGCTGAGATAAATAAATAAAACCCAATCATAAAGTATTAAATATAATTTAGAGATTTAATATAATCATGATTTAACTTAATTTACCTGTACAATTCTGCAAAGTGACGTTATGAATTGAGAGACTGCACCCATTGTCGCAATGCACGTAACTGGAGTATGCGGCGTGGAAATCAATAAAGAGAAGAGATTCAGACAAATTCTTATCAATTCTTACAAATGCTCGCCGCGTCATCAACTCATCTAAGTTGTCTGGAAATACAGCACCCGGGTCATCATTTGATGTCCAGAAAACCTCGCCTTTCTTCAAATCGACGAGATAGATTGTAAAGTTGATGGTATTCGGTGGATTCATTGTGTAGTAAATTTGCAAGCAGCTATTCGGTTCTAGAAGCATATTTGATGTCAAAAGCGGCGGAACGAGATAGGCACTTTGATCTGGTCCGTTAGTAAATTCAGTCCTTAACAATCCAGCTGAATTCAAAAAGAATCACAAACAGATAATTAAGTGTCCACTGAAGAGTGTTTATACTATGGATCAGCATCACCTCAGATATATTATTATGAATAATATATATATATATATATATATATATATATATATATATATATATATATATATCATAATATATGCCTTGTATATACAATATGACTCATAAAACACAGACAATGCTATTTCAATTTAATTATTAGCTAATTATTCAGTAAAGAAAATATAAATAATTGTATAAGGAAAATAAATAAATAATTAACTAGTACATTCTTTTCACAAATAATCTATTTTATCTAAAAGTATAAAATACAAATAATATTAAAATATTTTTAAAATAATTTCACATAATTGATAGAAATTAAATTATAATAAAAATAGTAAATGAATATAATAATCATAATAATTTATAAAATAGAAATTATTAATAAAAATAATATTTGAAATTATTTATTTCATTTAAAAATAATTAATAATATTTTTTAAATGTTAATAATTTTACAAGGTATAGTAATTGACGCTTAGTCAATCATACTAAATTCTGATTATGCGCTGAAGAATTGGGATCGAGAACAGTTATTTGGGACTTCCCTGATTGTTTAATAAGTGGCTACTTATTAAACAATCAGGGAAGTCCCAAATAACTGTTCTCGATCCCAATTCTTCAGCGCATAATCAGAATGTACTCTACAACGTCTACGACAACATCGTAACTTATCAATTCAGCTTGCGAATTTTCAAAAACATGACAGCAAAATGCAACTCGATGATAGTAAGAGGAAATCTTGAAATAGAATGTAGACATTTTATAATATGTAGTGGCAGTAGCTCCATCATTATCATCAACATCTTCTCTTGAATCCATATTTAGATAGAGTGGGTTACTAATAGATTTTTTCATTCATTTTAGAAAATTTTTGTAGCAATTTATGGACTAGGTGCTCACCAACAGAATGATTTTCTGATGCTTATTTGGATCTTAGTGCTTTGACGCCTTTTAAGACAGGTACAGTCAACGGTTGGTCTGTTCTTCAACTACCCGGAAACAATACGTGTTGTACACAGGTAATGTTATTGCTTTGGCAGTAGCGACATAATAAGAGAATATAACAGATATGAGGCTAGTATACTGCCAGTGCTGCTGTTGTACATCCAGATCCAAGACAGTTGCTCATAGAATGGGATAGAAGCTAGATAACCGCACTTATAATCGTCCGCGAAAGAGCTGCAAAGTGGAGATATAAGATTTGATGGTTTTTCTGCAAGTGAAAATATACAATAAGATATAAAAGAGTAATATTACGCAATAATACACTTAATTTAATTTGCATCTATTTTATTCCTTTAATTCTATTAACCATTAATATTGGTATTATGGTTCGTTGAAATTCGTATGAATAAGCAATTCGGGTTTACATGCCTATTCCGGGCATCGTTCTCAACGACTAATTAAAGTCAATATTATTAGTTCTTAAAGCCTACTTAGCAAAACATTAGGCACTGCGTTACTTAATACTATAAATAAAAATAAGCTGAGAAATCACGAGAGGTTTTTATATGGCTCAAAAATCAGAAATAATTGTTGGCGTATTGGCCTACCATTTCTGCAATATCCCATTAAGACTTCCATATAGTTGATTTCCGCTAAATCGTCAGGGTCATTCAGTTTCGATTCAATTTGTAGAGCCACTGCACTGTTATCGGCATCAAGTTCTGGTATAGTGACCTTCACTTTGGCTAAATCCACTGGTTGTATGGCTCTCTGAAGCGTCGTCTTAGTGAGTTTTCCATTCTTGATGTAGAGGATATGAAAAGCCATGTAGGATTTTGAGGAGAAAGAAATGCGGAAACAACCGCTACCTCTCAACTGGAATACCGGTGACGTCAATGATATGAAATGATCAGTGGAGCTTTGGAAACCAAGTTTTAAAGTTAGGCTGAGATCTACAATTATAGATAGACATGGCATAAAACAAAGTATAAGATATAGCATAAAATGCGAAGCTGGTAAAGCTGAAGTTAACATCAGTTTCCTCACTCGAAAGCGATGTCAGTGACCGGAGAGCATAGGATTTAGACCTCGAACATACTGACCCGCGGTCGAGTATCATACCAACAAGATATTTTATGAGCTCTTAACATTTAATGAATAAATTTTATGTTGCTTCAGCACAGACTGGTCTAACCTTAAAATGTCTTGTATTTTATTGTCAAACCTAAAAAATATCGTCTTTTTATGGTGAAACCTAAAAATGTCTTCTGTTTTATTGTCAACGCTGAAACTCAGATAATAAAAGCGATCTTAGATCTAAAGTATTATTTTATAGACAATTAGATATACATTTTCCCTACCTTTGTTAAACTGGAATTCAAGCGAGGATGATGATGATGATCATGACGACTAATTGAAATTCCTTTATGAAATAAGTTCGCCGAAATGCTTTATATATAGGCTTAGTAAACATTTATATTAGTCTCATCTAATACTGTGTATGGTTAACAATACACTACAGTTTATTACTGTGCTGCGATTGTCCATTTATTGGTAAAAATCTGAATAAAAATATTATATTGATGGTTTACTGAATGCA
Organism: Enchytraeus crypticus; assembly: GCA_905160935.1. NCBI lineage: Eukaryota > Metazoa > Annelida > Clitellata > Enchytraeida > Enchytraeidae > Enchytraeus > Enchytraeus crypticus. The sequence goes on along the minus strand of CAJHZI010000414.1, from coordinate 2,698,748 downwards.
CATATATACAACATACTCTATAGTAAATAGTAAAGTTTTAGAGTTTACCTGTAATGCGAATAGAATATACTGGAATTGATGGAACCAAAACAGACATCATAGGAGAAACGAGAGGGTCACTCTAAGTAATCGTGTTCTAGCTGGCGATAAATTGAATTTAAAGAAATAAATGAGTAAATACCAGTGTATCGCGGTAATGCAATCGAATAAGACAAGTTGAATCCCAAATCCGAATCCTTGATATCAGTCCTGAATCGAAGAACCACGAGATCTGTCTTTAGTGTAATGGTCCGGGGTACCTCTATTCCACACAGTGGTTCAAGTGCGTCAGACGTTGTTCCCTCATTTTGAAATAAAATCTACAAATTACAATTGAATCATTTCAATAAGCTAATGCTAAGTACTCTGCATTGCCTAATAGAATTTAGATTGTTAGTAATTATTTTGATTATATTATGTAGATATGAGAAAGTATTCATTCTTCGATTGAATCTGTAAATATAATTGTTAAAATTAAATTTTATATTAATACTTTCACAGCCCATTAAATTTTGTGTATGTTTAATATTAACTCTGAATCAGCGTCCCAGACTTTACCTCTATAATATATACTGAAGATTGCAAGAATAGAGATACGTTATTGACTCCAACTTTTATCAGAAAAATTCCATTACTTTCAAAGCGACTTTCAATAGGACAAAACTGCTAAGAGTAATTAACCAAACCGTGAAAACTGTTGAAGATTACTCCAGTCTTTAAATTAGAAAAGTCATTTGTCGTGACTAGATAGTGCCAATAAGATAGTAACGTAAATATCATATTGAAATTGTATAAAAATATATAGGCCTAATTAAACAAAATGTTAGGAAATACACGACTGAATCAGAAATTTCTGCAATATAAATTTTCTGATGATTAAGGAGCGCATTACTACAATTTTTTCACAGTGTTTTTATTTTGTGGCCGTTCTACGATGTAGCGTATCGCATTAACGATATTTTAAAATAGGGGAAAATAGCATGCTTAAAATTGCTTTAATATACTTTACAATAAAACGGCTATATAAACTGTGAACTTAGCAATAAGGTCCAACACTTTAACAAATAAACAATTATCCCAATGGACAGTATCTAAACCGAACCTGAAGAGAGTCTTTAGCACATCCCGGACTGATGGAAACTCTGAATTTATTGAAGGTCAGGGATATTACGCTTCCAGGAGGAGCCAGTATCTGCTGGACACAGTCCAACATCGGCGGATATAGACTAGGATATCCTGGTGAGACTATAAATCCATTCGATTTTGTAAAATTTCCATAACAAGTATGAGGATCTACAAAAAGAACAAGGCTAGCAGAATAAATTTACTTCAACTGAAAAATGAAAATTGAGCAATTGTTTTAATATTTATATAAATAGCTTACTTTTCACATTCAAAAGCAGTATTCTCTAAAGTTATAGGCTTTATGGAATTGAAACCAAACTGTTAATTTAATAATGGTCCAGTGAAATCCTAGAAAACGACAATAACGGAAATTTTATATGAAACACATTTTATTACGGCTCCGACATTGGAAAAGTGAAAGACGAGTAGTTTTTAACTTTTCCTACAAAATGAAACGTTTGGAAAGCAGCTATGTTGAACTATGATAATGTATTTAATAAAACTACACAGTGTGACTTATCTGAGACATCTTGAAGTTAACATGGTATTAATGAGAAACTGTCTCAAAATACTTCGAAATTCGTGGTATAAAAACCAAAGCTTAGAAAAGTAAGCCAAATCATTTACACAACAATTGCATTCAAGTAAACCTCTATAAGTGCCAGAATCCAATATAAAATAATAAATTTAGAAAAATTAATAACATTTTTATTTTTGAATTCTGTAGGATTAAAATTTAATGACGGAAGAAATAAGTTTATGCAGTGCCACTGCTCCAGCTACTACATTGCAATGTTATGGCTCCAGCTACAACATTGCCACAGCCTCCAACCTGTGGTAATGTCGAAGAAGAAAGTATTGAAGAATACAGTATTGAAGAAAAAATAAATGTAATCAAAGTAATCATCTAAGCCTCTACAGAAGGTTAAAATCTTAAATGAAAATAGGTCTATACCAAAGCATATGATAAGATACATACATATATATATATCTATATATTATATATATATATTTATATATATAATATATATATATAATATATATAATATGTATAATATATATATATATACATGTGTATATATATATATATATATATATATATATATAGTTATATGTATATTATGTATATATATATAAATATATAATATATATATATATAATATATAATATATATATATATATATATAGACCTATAAAGCTCTAGTACGCTATCAGATACCATTCCTGAAAGCACATCATAGATGGGCGAGCGCTTAATTTATACCATGCCGCTATTGCTTTACAAATACACACCCTATATATAATGGTGCTCGTTCAATGTAATAATATTTTGCATTTGACCATATTTACTAAATCTACGCACACAACTCATGAAGAGGAGCATATAATAGGCTAATTTAAAACTATCAGATGCCCAAGAGAGTAATACCATAAACACATGTCATTGGCGTAACAAACAAATTTATTTACTAATCAGTTTATAAATTAACAATTTGAATAACTGAGCAGTTTATTAACTAACCAGTTTCGGGTTGTTTGTAGTTGAAGCCATATGTTAGAAAGTTACTCGATTTCTCCACAGAATATCCGCAAATATTGTTCTTAAATGTACAATTCACTGACGCCCCAACACCTAAAAGAAATGCAAACAGTCAAGCTATTGATATAATTATTTCTATTGAATGTCTTAAATAGCGCAGGGGTAACGTCGTGAAGTTTTAAATGATAGATCCTGAGGTGAATTGAACCCTCGTGGGTTCGAATCCCAGCCGCGCTGATCTGAGAGTAAAATATCGGATAATCACTGGACTGGTTACACGGAAAATGGTCTAAATTGCCTAACAGATTAAACATGTGGTGTTATAAGTGATAGATATCAACACAGTTGATCATTTCACTATAATGCGTGTTTACATTTTTTTAACCTTCGGATGCAGAACCCCTAGGTCACCCCTGACCCGGGTCTCGCACTTTGCCCTATATTTTTTAACACTACAAAAATAAATCTTGGCCTTCTAGGTAATCCTTATTCGAACTATTTTGCATAGATATATATAGTTTTGAAATTGTTTTTTCATCTATCCCCTACTCAGTAGCGAGTTGAAATGGAGAGGTCATAGGTCGTCTTATCGAAAGGCTGTGGAAAGGCTGTGCGATAGTTTTATGGTAAAAGCTAAAAAATGAGTTACATGACCTAACGGGACTACAGAATCCTAGCTTTATAGGCCCCTATAGGTCTCTTTGTCTTAATCTTGTATTGTTATTATTACCATTAATTGCAATGATAAAAATTGAAAGTTTTGCGTACTGCTTTATTTCTGGCTGTTTTCTGCGAGTAATTATGAAAATAAATTTCACGGGTCAGGGGTGACCCAGGGGTTTTGCATTAACGTCAGTCAAAATACCTTCTGCATCCTAGGGTTAATATAATTATAGAAAGGCTTTTCCACAAATTGAAAAAAAATAGATTCATTGCCTATCGAACAACTCATATAGGGCTGAGATTTGCCTATTGTCAATTTCAACGCCGACTAAGAGGTAGATCAGTGGCAAGAATTTTTGTGAAGAAATGTAGGCCTAATCATGATAATATTTTTTCCATAACAAACAAGTTTCCCAGTTGTGATATTGCTATCAGCTACTGTGCATTGGTTTTTAAGTTTTCCAACTAGTCAAGCCAATTTAACAAAAAAATTCAGATGGAAAAATCTATCGATTTTATTTTCTCATTTACCAAGTCATAAAACTTTCATAGGATAGCTGTGCCTCTATTTTTAAAGAATTAAATGAATTATAACTTTAATTATGTGTATCAGTATGAATCCACTGTAATTCGGAGAATATGAATCTCATATTGATATGGGTTTTTATAACAATAACAGTTTATTCAACTAACACAAAGAAATTTGGTGTGGAAATCGAAATAGCTAAATGTATAAGCTTCATCTTTATTTTATAAGTAACGATGAAGTAATAATTTAGTGTACGGTTTAGGGCGCCATGCAGCGTCATAAAGTTCTAAGTGACATATTCTGAGGTAAATTGAACTCTCGTGGGTTTCATTACCAGCCGCGCTGCTCTGAGAGTAAAATTTCGGACATTCACAGGACTGCTTGCACTGAAAATGGACTAAATTGCCTGACCGTTAAATAAATGGTACTAAAAGTGATAGATATCAACGTAGTTGACCATTTCACTATAATGTAAATTTGCTTCTTTTATAAATGTGCCCTTATTTGATTAAGCTCAAACATTACAAGACGAAACGTTGTATTCCATGGACTTGCCAGTGGGCAGGACACTTTAGAGAGAAATGACAAGACAGCTACAAATAAATCTTCTACAACTATACCTTCTGATCGCCGAGGCTCGACTGAGCATTTCTGGTCAGGTAACACCGCTATATCGGCTATAGCGATATCCGTGAGATAGGGTTGACCGTGGGTAGCGACAAATTGAAGAGAATATGTTCCGTTAGGCAGACAGACTGTTTCAGACTTCCAGACACCCACACCTAGGTCACTGTCCCAGGTCGATGGCAAAGTCCTTTGAGATATCATTCTTCGAAAATTATCAAGAATCTGAAAGACATATTAGTTCGATAGAATTTCGGTTTTGGATAAATTATTTTAGGGTGTAGATAGAGCGTAAAACCATTGCAGAGTTACGGTAGTTTTGCCAGCCGACTAATTTGAGAAAATACTGTTAGGCACGGTTAGATTCGAAACGATAGCCTCCAGGTTCTCAATCAGAGAGTTTTCCATTCCGCCATTAAATCAGCAGAGTGCTAGCGATACAATATTCTTAAAGTATACTGAAACTTGTTGCTCTTTAAGAACTTTTGTAGGTAATTTTACCAAAATTTACTATTGTTATTCTCTTCCAGACGCAATTTTGTTTAGACTAATTAGCTACTAGGAAAAAATCTACTCCTATTTGATAAATTTCCTGAAACATACTCCGATGCAGCAAAAACATTGATTTTGCTTCATTCTTGAGTTTGGGCTATGTAATTATTTTCAACCTTAGATATTCCCAGTTTCGTTTGTCATACAAAAAATTTACTAGAATTTTTCATTGAGATGGATTTCTGTTTGTATAATATTAATTATCGGCAACGGATTCACCTCTTGTCAACGACATCACTTTCATTTTAAAAAAGTAAACACTCATCCTAGTGAAATGATCAACTATGTTGATATCTATCACTTTTAATACCAGATCTTTAATCCCCTTAGCAATTTAGACCATTTTCCGAATAACCAGTCCAGTGAATGTCCGAGATTTACTCTCTCATCAGCGCGACTGGGATTCGAATAAAATAAACATTCAATACAAGAAGTTCAAATGTCATTAAATAAATATATTAATAATATTAATATAAAAGATACAATAAATTATTTCTATAAATATGTTATATATATATATATAATATTAATATTAATATTTTATTAATATTTTTGTATTAATTAAATTTAAATTAATTTAACAACAATGACATACCTGGACTTGAAGGGAAGCTCCGGGATCTGTCAAGTTTCTCGGCAGATAGTAGGCGAATTGAACCACGGTGGGCTGATAGAATGATTCCACTGGGGAAGTTAGACGAATGACATCTCCAGATAAACCCACAGATGAACTTATAACCATTGAATTGCCTAATAAAAAATAAAGCTACACGATTTGTTTGAATTGTCAAATAAAAAACAAAGCTACACGAACTGTTTAAGTAAAACAATGTTTCACATGTAAATTTATTGAATTCTCTAAATTTAACGACGCTAGGAATGAGTCTAGGCTGTAAAACGTTTTATTGCGCTATTTTTAAGAGGCAAAAGGCTTTCATAACATATGTCTCATGTGACAAAAGATAGTCGATCGCCTGATTTTAACTCCTCATAGAGTATAATGCTAAGAAGCGGTAGCCTACTTATTGTTTTTAATGTCTAGTGGATGATTCACCTTCCTGGCTATATTGTGGTATTGGTGAAAGTGTGTTGTCCAAGTCAACCTGTCTCATCCACATCGCTTCCCTTACAGATGTGCTTGTGTATCCACAGAGAAACTCTTCATCGAAGTCGCAAGTAATACTCCTCTTAAAATCTGCAGATTAATAATTATCAAGCGCTCATTTTTATTTTGCAAAACACAATCAGAATTATATTGATCAACATGAATGAAAAGCAAAATGAATTTTTTAATATTGAAAAGACGTTAATGCTATTGAAAATATTGACGAATATTTGAACTACGCAACGTTTTCGTGTTCGTAGGAGAGAAGGGGTTGTATAGATATGCTTGGTGATGTTTGAAGTAGAAAGGATATACTTTAGATAGTCTTCCTGCTGTGACTCGAAGACCCTCGTCCCTTGACGATAAGATGTTTGTGACATCTAACTCGGACATTCCGATGCATAGAATATATCATTTTTATTTAAATAATTATTAGGTATCAAACTACAAATTAAATAACGGTCAACCGATAAAATCACGCTTGTCGTAAGTAAAAGAGAAAGATTCTGCTAAGAAATTCTATTTCCTTCGCGACTGGGGAAATTTTGCATTTTAATAATCACTGTATCCATCTTCCAAAGAGGTCGGGGTTTCGGCGAGAAGAACTTATTACCTTTTTTATCTCATAGAAGTCTCATAGAAGTATCGATTGCACAGATGGGATAATATTTAGTGATTGATTGATTGATTGATGTGTTGGTTGGTTGGTTGGTTGATTGATTGATTGATTGTTTGATTGTTTGATTGATTGATTGATTAATTGATTGATTGGTTGGTTGGTTGGTTGGTTGTTTGGTTGGTTGTTTGGTTGGTTGGTTGTTTGGTTGGTTGGTTGTTTGGTTGGTTGATTGATTTGCTTGATTGATTGATTGCTTGGTTGATTGATTGATTGTTTGATAGATTGATTGATGGATGGATAGATTGATTGATTGATTGATTGATACCGCAAGCTGGTCCCTCATCGTCTCCATCAGGACACTCAATTTTACCGTTGCATACGAATGTTGGTGGCAGACATAGACCGCTAGAACAGTTGAAGGCGTTAGGTCTTCTGCAAGCTTTGAGAGACAGAATTAATAAATCAATTCATCAATTGTATAAAATTCCACGAGTTTAATATTATGTTCATGAAAAAGTTTCAAGTATCGTAACCTGTGTTAATTGTGCAGCCTAATTTAGAATTACTTGTTGAGTTTTTGTCATTAATTATGATTTATTGATACTATATTTACAATTTTTATATTTATATTATTACAATTTATATTTTATAGTAAATGTTGTCCTTAGCCAAGGAGTAGAGTGAGGTCTATTTGCATGCAGAATGAGGGTTGATGGACGAGGAAGATTTGTTTGTTGTTGCAGATAAAGGCGTGCAACGGAGGTTCAAAATCAGTGCACATGTATATATATATATATATATATATATATATATATATATATATACATATACATGTATATATATATATATATATATATACATTTATATAGTAAATAAATAAATAAATATATATATATATATATAATATATATATATATATATATATATATGAGAGCAGGAGATACAGGAGAGCCTAAGCTGAGCCTAACGGATGACACTTTTATTTACAAACAATATCTTTAAATAGTTTTTAATTTAATATTTTATCTTAATTCGTTAAATTGTTTCTCATATACTTTACTCTACTATATTACTTATAATTGTCTACATTTCAGTATACATTTATTTTCTATATTTTACGATAATGGTTTAAACATATTTGTTTTAAAATTTTCACTTTTTTACCGCGCTTTTTATCCTAATATTTAGACACCTTTTTATCCTAGAATGTTTTTCCTTTACTTTAATTGGTTGATTTCTTTCTGCTTCACCCACAGAAAGAAATCATTTCCCATTTTTCTTGCTATAGATGTACTTTCTTTGCTCTTTCTTTTCATTTATCATATTTTAGCCCTCACTACACCACAAATGACCAACCATTTCACCGGCAGTTCCATTGACCATATTTCTTCCTCATGCAAATTCATTTACCAACCTATACCGCATGCCTCCGTTTGTCAATGCCTTGATTCTTTGCCGTTGCAATACTTTCCAAAACTTATCTTCATTTTATTTCACTTAATTTCACCTCTGAACGACATTTAAACCTCTTTCTTTCCTTTCTCTTAATTCTAGCAGGCGATGTTGAGTTGTATCCTGGCCCTGTTTCTTCTTTTTCTAAACTGTCCGCTTACTGCCTCAATGTTCGGTCTGACACAACTAATACAAAAAGTCTAAATAAACCTGAACTCATTCAACAGTTTATTCTTGACGAGTCCATTGATATTCTGTTTTTGACCGGAAAAAATACGCAATTTTATTCTTCGCTCTACCGACTAATCTTGCTGCCTTAATGTTATTCCTACACGATTACTAAAATCCTGTATTGATGTTTTAGTTGCTCCTATTACTTACTTACTCAACCTCTCACTCTCAGAAGGTATCTTCTCGACCTCCTTCAAACAAGCAGTTGTAACTCCTTTGCTAAAAAAGCCTTCTCTACCAAAGGATGATCTTTCCAGTTACCGTCCTATTTCCAATCTTAACTTCATCTCTAAACTTCTTGAAAGTGTAATTTATAACCGTTTATGCACTCATCTTGATTCATTCCCTTCTCTCTCTCATTATCAATCTGCCTATAGAAACTCCATTCTACTGAAACCGCTCTTCTTCGTATACATAATGATCTTAGCTTGGCCATGAGTAGTAAACAGGTTTCTGCCTTGGTTCTTCTAGATCTCTCTGCTGTCTTTGATAAAATTTAACTTGACATTCTAATACATAGGCTTAGATCTTGTTTTGGCATATCTGATTCTGCTTTTTCCCTTCTCACATATCTCTCATATCGCACACAATCCGTTGCTATTGGTCAAAATCGCTCTTCTGAACTACCCCTCCTACGCGGTGTTCCTCAAGGTTCAGTGTTAGGTTCATTGCTCTTCAATTTATATATCACTCCTCTTAGCTACCTGCTTGCTCAGTACTCCATAAATTTTCATTTCTATGCAGACGACACACAACTATATATTTCCTTTTCTAATCATGATTCCGATCAGAAAGTGGCTCATCTCTCATCCAATCTAGACAAGGTTTATTCCTGGTTTTGTGCTAAGCGTGTTGCTGTTTATCCCTACAAAACTGAATATCTATTAATTGGCACTCCTTTGCAAACAAGTATAATTACCAATAACTCTGTTAATTTTCAGAATCTTGCTCTTTCACCTTCTCGATCCACCAAAAACCTTGGAGTCATAGTTGATGAAAACCTTGACTTTAAATCCCAAATCTCTTCTGTTTGTCGCGCTTCTTTCTTTCGGATTCGTCAGATTAGGCAAATACGTCAATCCATTACTAGAAGTTCAGCCACTATCCTTGTTAATTCTACAGTTCTTTCAAATCTCGACTGCTGTAATTCATTACTACATCGGTTGCCTACTTTTTTCTCTCAATCGTTTGCAGCACGTCTAAAATTCTCTTGCACGTGTTGTTTGCAAATACTCTAGACTTCAATTTCGCTCTCTTTCTTTACTTTGCAGTCTTTACTGGCTCCCTGTTAATCAACGCATACAATATAAAATAGCTCTTTTAACTTTCAAAATTCTGCGATTTGGCAAGCCTTCTTACTTATCTGAAATTCTTCTTCCCTATCGTCCCTCACGTTCACTTCGCTCCACCGATGCCAATCTTCTCTCAGTTCCAAATTTTCTCACGTCATTGGGCAGATGTTCATTTTCTTACGCAGCACCCACAATCTGGAACTCTTTACCTGCTAATCTTCGCTCTTGTTTTTCTCTTTCTATATTCTCTAGCAAGCTTAAAACTTACCTTTTCCCACCATAGACATAATTAATCTATCTTGACCATTTTTTGATCACCGGACTGGCTTTCGTTTAGGACCTTACTTTTCCTCAGCACATTTCTTTCGCAGATTGGTCTGGGTGAATTGATCTGTAGTGATGTGTGCTGTGAGGACGTCCCTGACATCATCCCTGGATAAGGAAACGAACGTTAAATCTTTATTGTTAATACAATAATAATAATAATTATTGTTATATATATATATATATATATATATATATATATATTTACATATATACACACATACATACATACACACACATATATATATATATATATATATATATATATATATATTTACATATATACACATATAAATACATATATATATATATACATATACATACATATATATCTACATATATATATATATATATATATATATATATATATATATACATACATTTACATACATACATGTATATATATATATGCGTATATATATACATATTCATATTCCATATACGAATATATATATATATATATATATATACATATATATTATATATATATATACATATATATATATATATATATATATATAGCATATATTATATATATACATATATATATATATATATATATATATATATATATATATATATATCTATTGTATTCTATATGTGCTGTTGGGGAGGTCCTTGACATCATCCCTGGATGAGGAAACGGACGTTAAACCTTTATTATTTTTATTATTATTATTATTATTATTATTATTGTTATTATTATATACTTTTATAAAATATATATTTATATATATATATACTTTTATAAAATAATAAAAAATATATATATATACTTTTATAAAATACCGCATATATACATGTATATATATGTACTTTTATAAAATAAATACATATATACAGTATATATATATATATATATATATATATATATATATATATATATATATATATATACATATATATATTTATATATTTATATATATATATATATATTTAATTTGAACGAATTTGAATTTAATTTTTATATTTTGGAATTTGAACGGATTGAACGAGAAAGAAGTCTGTTTCAGGAAGCAGTGGAAAGAGAAGTTAAGGAAATGAAGAACTACGGAAGAACAGGGGTAAATGAAAGATGGTGCTAAGAAGTTTATGGCTTTCTTAAAGCAAATATAGCTCAAAAAAACCTTGGATCAAAAGCGAGATGCTAGACAAAATGGATGAAAGGAGGAAATGGAGAAGTATAGATACAAGTTATGGCCGAAGGAAATAATAAGGTTAAACAGTGAACTTATAAGAATTACAAAGCAAAAGATCATTGGTGGAGTGAAACTTGTGATTATTTAGCAGAATATGATGATAGAAGAGGGAGGTCGGGTCTATTATACCAGGAAGTCAGGATATTAACAAAAACCGATAAGAAAAAGAAAGGAGATCCAAGAACATTAGTATAATGGGTAAAGATGGGAAATTGAAGACAGAGCTGGAAGAAGTAAAAGAAAGATGGAGAGAATGTGTAGAGGAATTGTATGATAAGGCTGGGAAACCAGTTCAAGAGGATTTTAAAATAGAGAAAAAATATATCATTGAAAACGATAAAAGGGGCCCCGATTTAATAAAGGAGGAAATTTATTCTGCAATTAACAATATGAAGAAAGGGAAGGCAGCCGGAATAGTTGAAATCCCAGCACAATTCTTCAAAATGTTGGAAGGGGCCCCGATTTAATGAAGGAGGAAATTTATTCTGCAATTAACAGCATGAAGAAGGGGAAGGCAGCCGGAATAGATGAAATCCCAGCAGAATTCTTCAAAATGTTGGAAGGAGAACCACTCAAAAAGTTAATGGAGTTATGTATGGCAGTGTACAATACAGGTATTTGGCCAGACGACTTTACCAAGTCAGTGATGATTCCAATTCCCAAAAGAGCCAATGCTGTGGAGTGTTCGGATTACAGAACAATCAGGTTAATACCTCATGCATCGAAGATCTTATTAAAGATAGTAAATTATCGCATTCAGTCGAAAGCAGAGATGATACTGAGCAAGACACAATTTGGTTTTAGGAAAGGATGTGGCACAAGAGAAGCAATAGGGGTAATGCGGGTTCTTTGCTAAAGAAGCTTACAATATGGAAATGACGTTTTTGTATGCTTTGTAGACTTCGAGAAGGCCTTTGACAGGATTGATTGGATAATGATGATGAATATCTTAAAGAAATAGGAATTGACTGGAGAGATAAAAGACTAATTTTGAACTAGTACATGAATCAAAAAGCAGTAATCAAAATCCAACAAGAATACTCAGAAGAAGGTGAAATAGGACGTGGAGTAAGACAAGGCTGTAGCATTTCGCCGCTGCTGTTTAACAACTACGCTGAGGAAAAGATGGATGACTTGGACGAAGGAATAAAAGTAGGAGGGAATTTGTTACAAGATGTACGATTTGCAGATGACCAAGGAATGGTAGCGGGCAGCGAGATTGGATTGCAGAAGATAATGGATAGGCTGAATGATACGGCTTTGAGATATGGCACGAAGATTAATATAACAAAGACCAAGGTTATGAGTGTCCAATAATAAAGGTGGAGTTAATATCACAATAAATGGTACGAAATTGGAACAGGTAAGGAGCTTCAAATATTTGGGTCATACTGTAACCGATGACGGGAAATGTGAGACGGAAATATGCAGTAGGAATTCACAAGCAAAAGCGGTCTTTGGTAATAGAAAAGAACTATTAACAAAAAGTCTAAAGAAAGACACAAATATAAAGATAGTGAAAGCTTTGGTTTGGACCACGCTATTGTATGAATGTGAGACATGGACCTTAAGGAAAGAAGATATTAGGAAACTGGAAGCATTAGAAATGTGGATTTGGAGCAGAATGGAGAGGATTAGCTGGACCCAAAAGGTTACAAATGAGGAAGTCCTGAGAGAGTTGGCACAGATAGACAGTTGATAAATGTATTAAGCAATAGGAAGAAGAGATGGATAGGACACATTCTAAGGGGGAAGGTATATTAAAAGAGGTCATAGAAGGTAGAATGGAAGGAAAAAGAGGCAAGGGCAGGTCGAGATTAGGTATGTTAGATGATTTAAAGACCCACTCAAATGTGGAAATGAAGAGGAAGGCGAAAGACAGAGAAGACTTGAGGCGTTATGTACCATGGACCTGCCAGTAGGCAGTGCACTAAGAGAGATATATATATAAATATATACTTTTAATATATATATATATATATATATATATATATATATATATATATATATATATATATATATACTGAATAGCACAACAATTAGACATAGAATAGACGAAACTGAAAGAACAAATCAAAACTCACCACAGTAAGGTATATCACAAGCTCGTAGATCAAATCTTCCCAAATTGTTGGCCACGAGACAGGAAGGCGTTGGCCATGGTTTACCACCCAGAATGTTTATGCAGTGGTTTTGAATACTTAACGTGTCAATTGTGGGAAGTTTTCCTACGATATCATTGTTTATCTGGAACCAGGGAGTGCAATCCTCGCCCAATTTAGAATAATTAGTGGTACCTCTGTAGCCGCTTCCTACAGTAGTAGTCATACATTCTTCCTCAGCAGCTGTTGTAATATCAAATATTTAGTAAAATTATCACATCTCGATATTGTTCTATTAATGCTCAAGCACATATTATACCGAAAGTTCATCCAAATTATTATCTAAGTAATATACACATAAGATCATTTAACGAAATTAAGGGATTATCAGTGTTCAAATTAATAAAAAAATAATTTATTTGTTTTGTGCAGTAACGATTTAAGTAAACTAATAAACAAATTACTAAAAGAACAAAGCATCATGTTGATCAGTTAAGCGATTTAATCAATTATCCGTACTAAGGGTCCTGTATTAGTCCTGTCCGAGATTAAACTCTCTGATCACCACTCGACCTGGAAATCATTCCAACATAGTTCAATTCACTTCAGCATCAGTCATTTAAAATTAATTTCTGAAAATAACGTACAGCTGCATACATGAATTCAACAACTGCTGCATAGATTATATATTTATGCGTATATATGCAGTAAAGAGAATATATATATATATATATATATATATATATATATATATATATATATATGTACATAATTTATATATATATATATATATATAATTTATTTGCAAGGTGTGCGTGTGTGTGTAATTAGCTATTAAGTTAGTTTAACAAGAGATTAACTCTCATCAACATATGACGTCATACTTCAACACTACCATGACTCGAATAAGTAAAATGCCACGCATCATTTAGATTGCACAACCAATATAAAGAGAACTTTTAATTAACTATTGGAATTCGAAAAAGTACAATTTTCGTTGTGACTTTATCTTTCTCTTATTTGCAATGGTAATGTATAATTTGGATGCATATGACAATTGTCAAATATATCCAGTTAGAATCACGTATTCGAGAAAGTAACGTTTTGATACAAGAACATGTCTCGCTACAGCGTAGCTTCTTACTTAACATCCTTTTCGAAAGTTACCTTTATCTTGGACGGATTTGATAGATTTTGGAATTTGCACCGCTTTTAGATTTTCGGTTTGTGCACGGGATTTGATTGGTCTCAATAGTTCTCGATAATGTTATTGATGACTGTAGCAATTTAATTGCTGTAATGTTATGTTTCGGTTTGCGTGAATTTTAACAGAAATCACCTGACTCAACATAATTAGAGGTTGCCTAAAACCGTTGACTATATCACCTTCGATTAAAATCATTCGCACTATCCTCGACGAATAAAAAGTGAAACTGATTCTGGACATAAATTAAAGTTTTCCGATAAAGAAAATTTACTAACACAACTTCCAACATTCCTGCGGCATGACGTCATCCACAGCCAATCCATTGGATCCTCTCAGAGCTCGGGCTCCTTGAATGGCTATCTGGTTAATCTTTTTGCTTGGAGACAATTCGTCTAGGTTTATCTGAAAGCGACTCCAGCCAGGTAGAGGTATTTGAGCATTGTCATTAATTTCAACTTCTTCATTCTCTTCTGATATCAATATTACGCTTATAATGGGCTGATCATCAGTTGCCTGTGCATAGTAAAAGAACTCCAAACATAATCCTGAGGTGTTTATGTAGTCAGTCTGAAATCTGGCCTTTCTTGTGGATAGGAGGGAGCTTACAGGCATCTGCATGAAGCTTCCGTAATCTATCAAATCAAATAAATACTCAAAATGTAAACTAAAACAAGTTAGTTGTCCTATTCAACTTCCTCTTTGGCACTGCCCATACGGTTACGTCTGCTTAGTTGTATCGCAATTAATTAATTATGTAATTATGCAAATATCCGGAACTGAATACAAGTCTTATGTGCAGAGAGAAGAGATATGAGATCTATAAATATATCAATGGATGTGAGGAGCGACAACACACGACAGATTGTGTACGACATGAGAGATATGAGATCAAAGGGAATCAAGATGACTGCATAAACGTGTATAAACTATATTTTCAAGAAGTTTAGAGATGAAGTTAAGATTGGTGATAAAATGGTAAACCATTGGAAGATCTTTATGGTAGAGAAGGCGTTTTTGCAAAGGAGAGCAACAGCTTGTTTGAATGAGGTTGGGAAGACTCCTTCTGAAAGTGAGAAGTTAATCTAGTGGGTAATGGAAGCAACTACAACATCAACGTTGGATTTCAGTAATCTAGTAGGAATGACATCAAGGCAGTAAGATCGAAGGAATGGGGAATAATACTGCGCATTTCTTCCAGTATGGCGGGTTCAAAGCAGTTATTAAAGCGTATTGGTTGCTCAGGAATATACATACATACATACATATATATATATATATATATATATATATATATATATATATATATATATATATATATATACTTAATGTTTACTTAAATGGCGTTGTCGACGCTAATGGCGTAGGAGGATAGAGAGATATAGAATATGGCAACTGCTTCATTGAAAAGACTGAGAAAAGAAACATCAAGAAATGATGAAGAACTAAATGAGAGTTTTATTAAAATAGCATTGTAAAGAGATATCAGGTTAATATTAACGTTAAAGCATATCGGGGTAATTTTTATCTTTAATGAGTATCGAGCATATATCCGAGCATATTTCAGGTTGGTATCCTGCTCGATAGCCTAAGGGCTCCAAGGAAGCCACAAACCATTTTTACTGTCCTATATTTTTATCTATTGTTGTGTTATTTTGTAAAAAATTAGTGCTTGAAATAAATAAATATCTAGCATATCGGATGGACAATTTTAACTATTCATACCAAACAATGTGGAATTTCTAATTCGTTCAGATATAAATAAGATTCTTATACAAATAAATACGCATCAACCTAGATTCAATGTGTTATCTGCAGGTATTGAAGCATCTATTGCGGTAGACAATTCCCATGAGTCTCTTCCTTCAATTGTCCGAAGTTCTGGTACCATTGGACAATCGTTAATCTCAAAATCACAGTAAAACTGTCTCGGGCCTGCAAATTGGTTAAAATCATTCATTAAGCAGTAACGAATTAAGCTAAGGATATTTAACAGAATCAGTACAGTGATACATTTCTATGCGACTTGAAAATCAAGCCAGAAGTTTTGAGTGGGCATTAGAGTATCCAGGTTCCTTATAGATTCTTCTTACACATGAAACTATTACGATAGTTCTATTCGAAACGCAGAATATGAACAAAAGCTAAACAATTTGAATACAAAATATAGCACAGAAACTATATTGCTTCGAACGGTTAATCAATTAGCATGGGTATTGTTTGACAATAATTCTATATTGCTACATATGAAATTAAACTTTGTATTATTAAAATTCAAGATCGTGCTAATATATATTACATTTACACTGTCATCGGTTACAAACTTACAAAACAAAATATTAATATCAAATAAATACGCTGTTAAGAATAAGAAAGTCTTCTTCTCTGCATAAAAAGATCACAATAATAATTTTCTGACAAATCTCAATCGCTTTTTTCCTATTCCTCTTCAGTGCACCGCCAAGTGTCAGGTTCAAGGTACATATTCATACTCAGAGTCTGCTTTCTCGCCCCATAAGAGCACTCCTTAGAGCAACAACTTAATCCCTTCACAAAGTCTATGCTTTATCCATGCCTTATGTAGCCTATCGCTTGGGAAAAACTGGCTTCTGAGGTGGTTCCCCGTTGCCTTCCTCAGTTAGATGGATTAATTACCATTTTTGCTATTATCCCCTTTTAATTAAAATCAAATTTAATAATATGACAAAAATTAAATTAAAAACATTAAATATAATTATTTCTTTAATGATTACATTCATGGGATCTCGTGGTAGTAATGAAGCTATCATTTAGTGATTTACAATTGGCTCCTCTATAAATCTTAAATTCTAAAAATTTATATTTCTAGATAATTTCTACAACCACCCTACAAAAGAATTAACCATGAATATTAATATCACAACAGCAATAAAATTGAGCTAGACTTTTATATGTGTTTTGGGACCATTGGATAAATTATCGTTGAAGTTTATTTGTAAATTCTCTATTTCGGTGGTTACAATTCTATATGAGGTTGAATAATTGTAAATATAATTTTAAAGAATTACACAACCTAAGCAACGTGCTCTTCTGTAGAATTCAACCCGTTTATTTGATGCTGTTTTATTTGTTTTTATCACCCATTCACCGGTGTAAGGAGTGAGAACACATAGATTGTTGGTCCTATCGAACAGAAATCCACTACACATATCGATGTACTGAGAAGTGCACATTTCACGACAAATTTGCCTCGTGGTATATTGAATAGCGACGGACTGCGAATCAAACTCAGACGGAATCGACTTGATGTCCTCATACAACTGAAAAGTGTCACCTATTAGAAGCAAAAAGATCAATAAGTTACTGGTGAGGTTTACTACATCATTTATTACAGTAGTTGAGAAATATCTCAAAAGCCGATGTTAATGTCAGTTTCGTATCTCGAAAGCGATCCCAGTGATAGTATAGGCCTAGTCATAATAACGTTCCCAGTATTTGGACCTCGCTTCTACCGATCCATAAAAGGATACCTTACTGACATCGCCACTGGCTTCAAATTTATTCAAAAGAGTTAAAGCTCTGAAGCGCAAGCTTTGTTAAAAAATCAAAACGTTTAAAAATCATCATCATCATCTTCCCTTAATCCCAGTTTAACTAGGAAACAAAATACTAATTTAAAATAAATTAGTAACAGTTTTACGTTTTATTTATAATTATTCTTAACAATAGGCCTACATAACTTACATATCCACATACGTTGCTGAAATGTATAAGTGTATTTTTTATTCTGAGGTGATGCAACCAGCTACCGAGTCAGGCGACGGAAACCATAAAGGATATGTACAGTTATATTAAAGCAAAATTTGCTTCTAATTATACTAACAAACTTTGCTGATATATAGAGCGCGTAATGAAAAGCGCAATGGAAGATGATGAGGAGTAATACACCAGCCTTGGACCAGCAATTTTACTACAACTATACAGATTACGTAAATACTGTAGGATTACCTACATAGTTCATTGGTCTGATCTTCAATTTCCGCATCGTTAACGATAATATCATATAACCCGTTCTCCTGTAAAGCGGTTAACCTAAAATATGTTATATGTTGCAAATATAACTTACACCATAAATTATATTTAGTCAGGTTTATATACTAATGCAAAAAAGTTTACTTAATTTAACAAGTATACTCTAATGAAGGGTCCATTTTGTTATTATCATTATAAAAAATTGCAAAATTTGATTTAGATTTAATTATGGGAATTATCGAAAACTGTTGTTCAAAATCATTGTGTAAGCATATGGAACTATTTCACGTTTCCTGTGTCTGATAATAAATCTCTGGTAAATCTCCATAATCGAAATTAACTATAGTAAACGAAGCTGTCACCTCAAGATAGACTATTGCCAATGTTTCCAGAACGAGTTACATGCAACTACTTAGTATACTGCAGAATGTCTCAGTAGGGAAGGGTTAACGTCATTAAGTTTTAAATGACAGATCCTGAGGTGAATTGAACTCTCGCGTATTTGAATCTCAGCAGCG
Organism: Enchytraeus crypticus; assembly: GCA_905160935.1. Lineage (NCBI taxonomy): Eukaryota > Metazoa > Annelida > Clitellata > Enchytraeida > Enchytraeidae > Enchytraeus > Enchytraeus crypticus. The sequence continues at coordinate 2,679,619 of CAJHZI010000414.1, read as the reverse complement.
CTGATCTGAGAGTAAAATCTCGGACATTCACTGGACTGGTTATACGGAAAATGGTGTAAATTGCCTAACGGTTTAAAACAGGTGGTACTAAAAATGATAAATATCGACATAGTTGATCATTCCACTATAATGAGTGTTTGCTTTTAATGCGTGTCACACACCTCTGAGAATTCAGATTACAGATGGTCACGGCTGGGAACGGCAGAGTCTTGCTGTAATTGACTTCTAGATTTATATTCTTCGGATATGATATGTAGCGCTGAATTTTATTACCAAGTAAATATAGAAAAAGTGCAATAGCTGCCAAGGTCAGCAACAGCCATATGATCCTTCAAAAAAACAATATAAATACAAAACAAATAAAATATAATAAACACAATGTCTGAATATAACACGATAAAGCTAAAAGCTAAGGTTAACGTCAGTTTCCTCACTTGAAAGCGATGTCAGTGACGGGCGAGCCCAGGATTTGAACCCCGCACATACTGATCCGCGGTCGAGTGTCTTACCGACTTCGCCACTGGCTCCAGCCAGTGGCCAAGTTACATAATTTGATACATAACTTAGATGAAACTGATGAATGCTGATATTCATTAAACGGTTAATTAAAACCAATACATTACAACACAGAACAATAAAATTAATTTATATTAAGTTCAAAGCTTCAAAGAGCCACCATTTATACAACAAATCTTAACACTCAAAACATTAATTTCTGTAATTAACTGACCTCCGCACCCAATAGTGCCCATAACTAGGTGTGACGTAACGAAGTCCGTGAATGGTCGTGGCATTTCCAAATTCGTCTACCTCCTTCCCAAAACGTCTTATCGGAGGACCATCTCGTCCTGATTTCTTCTCAGCTACAGATAGCTCATCTAGACAAAGTAAAAATATTGAAAACGCATTATATAGAAATGATCAACTATGTTTAAATCTATGGCTTTTTAATGCCACATGTTTAAACCGTTTTGCAACTTTGACCTTCTTCAGTGTTACCAGTCCAGTGAATGTCCGAGATTTTATTCTCAGATCAGCGCGGCTGGGATGCGAACCCACGAGCGTTCACATCACCTCAGGATCTGTCATTTAAACCTTCATGATGTTACTCCTACGCTATTAACACATTCTAATTAATTGGTCATTGAAAGCAATCTATCATTCTCACTGATATTAAATTAAATTTTTATTTTAAAACATCTTACTTGTAACTAAATCTAAATCACCTCTCTTGTATTTCTGTGAGGATCTAGATTTGGAAAAGGATCAGATTACTACCAAATTATTCATGTGTGTTACATTTGTTTTGATATTAACAGAATATTGTGAATATTTTGATATTATTTCTACACATTTTCAATAAAAGTCGCCAAGATAAATTTTGCCAGATGGTAGTTTTTTATTTCCTTTTTTGTACCGAACCTTCAGATCAGATGCCTTTTTAGCAAGATTTTCTGTATCGAAACTGACTTTGAAAGAAATTCTGAATTCGTATTTTATAAATTATAAATATCACTAATCACGCATTTGTTCGTGTTTGCAGCCTATTGTGTTCTAAAAATACCAATATATATAGTAATATCTAAGTTCAACAACCAGGTATGCTCGTATTGTGTCCGGATTACTGACGATTAGATCAACAGTTGACTGCACCATGCACTAGTAATAAGGCTACAAAACACTGACATCCAAAAAGAGCAGTGTGTGCTTTGGCTGGAGAAATTGCTAAATATTTCTGTAATTCCTACCCTGATCAAACTGGAATTCAAGGGCAATTTAAGATGACGATGATGATGATGATGATGACGATGATGATAAATAACCCACTATACAGCAAACTATATGTGTGCCATATTGTGTTATTGCGCTAAATTTAACAACTGGAACAATTTTCTTTACTCTGTCTAAAGGTTAAGCAAGAAATATACTAATTGAGACGTTAGCTTACCTATTGCATGATATTGTTAGGATTTTATTATGTGCCTACGACAAAGCTCTAGGCCTTTACAAAGTAGAAGTTATTACAAATGACTGGTTTTCATAGTAGGCATACCCTGTTGAATATCGATTACAATTTAACAATAATTATTTGCCTATATAGGCTATTAATCTATAAATATTTATCGTAGACGACTCTCTCTCTCTCTCTTAGTGCACTGCCTACTGGCAGGTCCATGGTATGTAACGCCTCCACTCTACTCTGTCTTCCGACTTCCTCTTCATTTCCACATATGAGTGGGTCTTTAAATCAACTAACATACCTAATCTCAGCCTGCCGCTGCCTCCTTTTCCTTCCATTCTACCTTCTATTACCTCTTTTAGTAGACCTTCCCCTCTTAGAATGTGTCCTATCCAATTCTTCTTCCTATTGCTTAATACATTTATCAACTGTCTATCTGTGCCAACTCTCTCCAAAACTTCCTCATTTGTAACCTTTCGAGTCCAGCTAATCCTCTCCATTCTTCTCCAAATCCACATTTCTAATGCTTCCAGTTTCCTAATATCTTCTTTCCTTAAGGTCCATGTCTCACATCCATACAATAGCGTGGTCCAAACCAAAGCCTTCACTATCTTTATATTTGTGTCTTTCTTTAGACTTTTTGTTAATAGTTCTTTTCTATTACCAAAGACCGCTTTTGCTTGTGAAATCCTACTGCATATTTCCGTTTCACATTTCCCGTCATCGGTTACAGTATGACCCAAATATTTGAAACTCCTTACCTGTTCCAATTTCGTACCATTTATTGTGATATTAACTTCACCTTTATTATTGGATACTCTCATAACTTTCGACATTTTTATATTAATCGTCATGCCATATCTCAACGCCGTATCATTCAGCCTATCCATTATCTGCTGTAGTCCAATTTCGCTGCCCGCTACCGCTGCCGTAGACAACTATTTTCAGTCAATTCTTGGAAACCTAAATCGTAAATTTTCTTCAATATTTAAAAATATGGCAATTGCAGTCATATTCATGTACGTTAGGCATTTATTGTGATAGTTCACAAATGAAGAATAAATAAAACATTTATAAAGCAATCGGTGCATGCACCATGTATTCTATTCTTCAATTCGTATTCCGCATTAGCTGCTAGTCATTCTAGAATCTACCGCTAAACCAATCTATAAAACTTTAAGTTCCATTGTGCTTCATATCATACAATATATGTATTTTAATTTAATAAGCAAATCATCAAGTTATGAGTAGAACGATATATCATTATATAATTCAATCGATGTAAGGAATTAACTTATTATGGGTGAACTCTGTTTTCGATACAATACACGTGTCAGAAGCATAAGTAAATACTCTCGTACTGTCTTTCTTACCCATGTCAAGCTACTCAGGTTGAATCAGTCGCAACTGTTCATATAAATGCAGGTATTGTATTGTAAGCGACTAATGTTCTTTGTGGATCATTTGCTAGCTGGTCGGGGTTTTTGTTGAAGCTGTTTGCAATCCAAAACTATGTTATATTAGCTGTCAACTGTTTATGGACTTCACACATACATGACTGTATTCTGTAAGCAACTTGTTACTGTCTCTTCCAATATCTCTATCTCCCTCTTTCTCTCGTTGTATCTCTCCCTCTCTTTTTCTCTATCTCTCTCTCTCCCTCTCTCTTGCATTCCGTCATATCGAAAGTAGAGAACACATATTCCTACTCATAGTCTGCTAACCCGCTCATTAAGAGCATATTTACAGGTAGTCTCATTACAAAAAGCAAAGCATTTGCAAACAAATTTATATAGCTTTTAGATGAAGAAATGCAGCTTCCGAGGTGGTTTCCAATTACTTCCTAAGTCGTCACCTTAGTCTACTCTTGCGGCAATTTTAAGATTAGTCTTTGTACATTGAAGACCGAACCCAATACGTTCAGCCCACTGCTGTTAATTGTGTACTCATTTGTCTGGAGCGTAATTACTAATTTTTATGCTGCTGTAGATGTGGCTGTTGCTATTACTGTAGATTTTCTTGGTTAACTTTGGTTTATTTCACATTGAGAAACTATGAAAGGTCACTGAGTTCAATTTATATACAAACTGCTTGTTTTCATGCCTTTTTTTAAGCGAGATTACATTAATGCACGAACTAATGTTTTAGATGAAGTGAAACCGGCATTCAGTAAAACTGTCGCCATTGGTGTGCAATTAATGCACAAGTCGTCAATTGTGAAATTTAAACAAATAGATCGATCCTGAAAGCATAAAGGCATGATTCAAACTGTAAAAAAATATTATTCTGGAATTCGTAGTAAGTATAAAAAGCCAAATATTAAAAGGTGTCCTACTTTACAGAGTTGCACTCTAAATCTTTTGTTACTGAAGAATCGGTCTGTCATGCTGTATGATATTTTATGAATAAACCCATGGCTTTCTTTAAATTGTGAAAAATCAGAAGACTGAAATTAGAAAAGTAATATTTTAGTGGCCATAATCATCCCAGGCAATCCGAAACCATTACATATCATTTTTCCGCTTTGTTGCGTATGACTATAAAATTGCTTTATCTTTCTAAAATTGCACTTAGTTTAATAAATTTTTAAAAACTCATATTGCTCTTCTCTACTTCATTACTTTACATACAGACAAGTGCGTGCAGTTCACCTACTTAGGCCTATACTTACAAATACAAGAATACTAGTATTAATAATAGTTGGTAATAATATGTAATTCTCATTCGCTATTGTAATTATCGCTTTCGTTAACTTTTCTCTATCAATTTTACTTTTAATTTGTCTATTTTAATAAAATGAACTCATACATGTTTCCGTAAATTCTCTGTATTTTTCAAAATCCTTTTTTGATTGTTCAGAGGTCAGTTAATGCCATTTAATCAATGTTACCTGATGGATAATATTATTAGCTGGTAGGCCCTATGTTTTACATACCAGGGTAATTTTCAGAGAGTATCTACATGTACGCTTTAAACCAACTTGTAAGCTGTATTATGTGTCTTCTTCCATTTCTCCTTAACGGATTGCACAGATAGTAATCTACATGAAGATTTTCATTCGATATATTCATTTACTAGCGCTTTTAGTATATAAAACTACTTTTAGTAGTTGTACTCCGCTCTGCTGAAGATGTAATTGACATCACCCTAGAGTGTGGAACCGGACTTTAAATGTTCATTATAGTGTATAGTACTATCATATTGTAATAATTTTTTGTAATCTGAAATCGATACAGTTTAGATACAGTTTACGATACAGTTTTACAACCACATGTTTAATCCGTTAGGCAATTGAGACCATTTTCCGTATAACCAGTCCTGTGAATGTCCGAGATTTTACTCTCAGATCAGCGCGACCGGGATTCGAACCCACGAGGATTCAATTTATTTATAACTGTTTATTTGCAGTAAGCATAGACTTCGCCTTATTTTGTCACATTAGAAAGTGAAATTAGACTAATATATCTATCCCTTACTAAAAATTTAGCCACTATCCTTGCTAATTCTATTGGTCATTCAAAGCTTGACTACTGTTTTCATTAACTTTAGACTGTTTATCTGGATTTTGGAATTTGCACCGTTTTTGGACCTTCTTTTTGCTCGCTTGCTTGATTTTGTCTCAATAATGCTGGATGTTGTCAATGATGACTGTAGCACTCTAATTGTTGTTTTTATTAACACATGGGTTGCCTCCTTCTTCTCTCAATCGTTTGCAGCACGTCCAAAAGTCTCTTGCACGTGTTGTTTGCAAGTCCACTAGACTTCAATTTCGCTCTCTTTCTCTACTTCGCAGTCTTCACTGGCTCCCTGTTAATCAACGCATAAAATGTAACATAGCTCTATTAACTCTCAGAACTCTGTGATTTTGGCAAGCCTTCTTACTTATCTGAAATTCTCCTTGCCTATAGTCCCTCACGTGCACTTAATTTCACCGAGGAAAATCATCTGCCTGTTTCAAATATTATCATATCATTGGGCCGACGTTCATTTTCTTACACAGCACATACAATCTGGATCTCTTTACCTGCTAACCTTCGCTCTTGTGTTTCTCTTTCAACTTTCTCTGGCAAGCTTAATACTTACCTTTTCCGAACATAAGCATAATCAATCTACTCTGATCAATTTTGATCACCTGACTGGTTTTCGTTTAGGACCTTACTTCTCCTCAGCTCATTTCTTTTGCATATTGGTCTGGGTGAATTAATCTGTAGCGTTGATGTGTGCTGTTGGGACGTCCCTGACATCATCTCTGGATGAGGAAATGGACGTTAAATCTTTATTGTTATTACAATTATTATTATTATTGTTATTATATATATATATTTGTCTATATATATATATAAATATATATATACATGTATATATATATATATATATATATATATATGCATACATATACATGTATATATATATATACGTATATATATATATATATATATATATATATTATATATATATATAGTATATACATGTATATATATATATATATTTATATATATATATATATATGCTTAATATAGGTTAAACGGGTCGTGCTATTACGACTCACCTGTAGGCCTACTTCAAAATAGGATTCATTTGAAAAAGTGCCTGTTCATGTCAACTAATCAGATCAAAGAGCTATTCTGAGCATTCTCATCCCTATGAAATCTTTTACTCCTATACTTGTTTAGCCTTTTATCAGTCTTTTTCACTTAGATATTTCAACTTAGTCTCATAGCTACTAGTTCTATTCCCGATTTAAAAATCTGTACTCTTCATTCAATGTCAGATAATTCATTAATTTCAGAATATAGTATCTTACAAACGTTTTGTTCTCTACAGAAATTCTCGGAAAGAGTCTAGAGACTAGGCAAATCATTGATTTGTGCCGGTTTTACTTTGTATTGCAGGTCCTAATTGAAAGTGTAAGTTACCTAAATGTATTAAAAATTCATGAAAGTTATTATTCTATTATTTAGAAGTCAGCGATTTTAGTGAAAGTGTCACAACTATTTTGCGAATAATTGAGACTTTAAAAGTGTATACATAAAAGCCTCTGAACTAGTAGTCTGACAAAATTAAAGTGACAATAGTTTTCTTGAGATAATAATTAAGTAACTTTTGAACTGTATAAGCTGAGGAAGGCACAGGGGCCCGCCTCGTCATCAGCAGAAACCCCAAGAATAATGGTATATCAAAAGGAATGTTATAGATTATTTAAAGATCCAATCGAATGTGGACGTGAAGAGGAAAACGGAAGATAGAGCTGAGGGGAGGCTTTATATACCATGGATCTGCCAGTAGGCAGTGCACTGAGAGAGGGAGAACTGTGCAATTGGAATAAGAATTATGCTATTATATGGACTATTTTAAACCGTCACTTGTAGCGAAATTACAGCTTCAAAACATCAACAGCTGAACAGTGAGAATAATGTTAATAGGCTTCCATTGAAAAGATCCTTCGTAGCTAGGCAAATATAACAATAGAATTATTGACAGAATAGATAACTTATGACATAACTACAGTAATAGAGGAATGAATATCTAATGAATAATCGCTTTCTTGGTCCAACTCTATTTACAAAACATGTTAGCTTACTTTAATGACAAAATATATCAGAATTCCATTGGTGTTATAAAATATGAAAGAACGCACAATAGTGTCTGACAGAGTTTCTTGCTAAATTGCACCTTGGTTGTTTTCTTCTCTAAGTTCACCATTTTCAAATATCATTGCATCTTGAGTAGAAGCAACACGTTATATTTTTATTCATTCATTCGCTTAATCCTAACCGAATGAATCTAAATTTAACGTTTATTTCATCGTAATTATTATTTCATTATTATTATTTTATTACTTATATAAATAGTATCTATTGCATAATTATTTCTAATTGCTCTAGGTTATATAGGGTACTGGGCTAAAACGCATTAGAAAAATGAGGACTCTATATAAGTGAAAGAAAGATGCAAGATATTTCAAAAGTTCTTCATCTACACTCTAGGAAGCCTGATTCGCCAATGTGCCATCAATGTAGGCAGCATTAAAGTGCTGGAGTGTATATGTTTTTACTATTTTAAATAGTCCTATTATTTTAATTTTTAGACATACATATTACGTTTGGCACATGTATAGGCTACTAAGTAGTATTTATTATATTAATTAAATTATACTGGTAGGTCTACTTCATAATAACGGGATTCGATAAGTTTTAAAACGCATTCGCTAGTTCATCATTGATACCAGTGAAGTACAAAATCTGAAGAAATCACAACTTAAAATTTTCTAATTTTAATTAAAATTTAAGTCACGCATATAACAGTACTATTCAATAGTTCTGGTTCTAAATGTCAAATGTAAACATTGTGTATTCTTTTATATATAATGCTATAATTATATTAATAGCATGCTAATTTTTCTTTTTATTAGGCCTATGCATACAATTCTTTTGTTCAAGTTAGAGTTTTTAAACATTACTCTGAAACATAGGGCTATTATTGTTAAGATCACTCATAATTAACAGATTCGTGATATTGCCTGCATATAAGCCTATTTAATTTTGTTATTGATGACGACTTGTTAAAATTTATCGATGATATAGTAAAACTAGTCCATATATTTCGCCACTTCTGGTGTTTAAACTAATCGAGTATTTAATTAGACACCATTTGTAGAATCCTCAGTGGATGATAGATATTATAGTTTATCGGTCATAACATTAAAAGTGTACTTTTGCAGAACGTTAACGAAGAATAAGGTGACACCGCTCAGAGTTTAATTAACTTGTAAACAACTTGCACATATGTAACGAAAGAGGGTTTAGAAGGTACTGGACATAGGCCTACATGTAAAATAGGAAATGTCAAAACAACTGAAATTATTAATGAGAATGATCCGCGATTTTATATGCCTGGATTTCATTTCCTCGGTAAACACGTAATAATTATTAATAATAATAATTTTCCCTTTAAAATCATAGTCACCATCATCATCCTCCTTCCTTAAATCCCAGTTAAAGCAGAGTCGGGATACGATTAGACAATTTTCTATTCGTCTAGGTTTTTATAGCAATTTGTGAAGCCTAGGCGCTCAACAACCGAATGTCCTTTCTGACACTGGTTGGGATCTGGTCTTTATTTCGCCTTCTACAACACGTGCATATTTATACGGTTGGTCTGTTCTCCTTGTAATCCGGACACAACACGGGGATATTTTCACTCTAAACTGCGACTGCAAATATTCCGTGCACATATTTTTGCTTCGAAGTGCAACAAACGTAACCCACAGACAGAGAAACGTTATCCTCACTGGATTGAGAGAGTGCGAGGGGGTCGATGATGTGGAGCTCTTCAGCAGGTTTTGCGTAAATGAGTTCGGAGTGAATCCCCATATCACTAAAGACGGTACCAGGCGACTGGGGAAAGCTTCTGCTGCTGGTCCCAGGAATCTATTAGTGAGATTATCGTCGGAATCAACGGCATTAGACTTGATCAACTCTTCTAAAGTCCTCAGACAATCTAAGAATATCTATATTGCGACCAAGGTTTTCATAAATCGTGACCTCACTAAGGAAGAAGCCAAACAGGCCTTTGAGCGTAGGAAGGCAAGGAGAGAAAAGGTAAACACCTCAACATGACTAGCGACGTGCAGGAACGCTACATTAGTGGTTATCAGCAGTGTGGCATCTGGCACGGATTACCCGTCATTGACATTCGTGAACAGTACCAGGAGAAATGCTGCCACCTCATCCCCGCGTTACCCTCATGATGGCTATCACTCTTCAACGACATCCGAGTATGTTGCAAACAATACGTCTCACACCCCTGTTTCTGTCACAGCTAACACTGCACCTGCAACAGCTGATCTCATACCTTCTACTACTCAGTTGAATCCTGCTGTAAGTGAGTTTATTCGCAACACTGCAGTTGATAACACTGAAGTGAGTATAGGCCTATCTCGTGCATGACTTAGCAATGAAATCTGCGGAGTTATTATAAATAATGCTGATAACAAATCGCATATAAATGGAATAACTATTCACTCAAACATAAGTCTTAGGTCTGATGTTATACATTCGAGCAATGATTTCACTAAAATTCACACACATCTAAACAGTTCAAATTTGTCATCTAATAATGATTTTCATCCTATTAGTCTTTCAATGTCAAATATTCCACGTCTGCACAATAAGAATACAGCTGGCGATAGGTAGCTATCAATATCCTACTTCAATGCTCGAAGTCTAAAAATTAAACTGCCAGATTTACAACATACTCTCTATTGTTCCAATGCTACTGACATGTTTTGTATAACAGAAACTTAGTTAAATAGCTCTGTCTCTGATGCTATGCTGGATCCATTAAATTTATATACAATATATCGTTATGATAGGAGTGGTAGTAAATCTGGTGGTGTAGTTGTGTTGATTAATAGGACTATTACTACTGACAGATTTACTTTACATGGTCAGTTTTCATCTATTGAATGTGTTACTTTCGATATAGTAAACTCAGATCTACGCTGTCTAGTTATCTATCGTCCGCCAGATCATAATGTTGCATTAACGGAGAAATTGTGCGCTTATTTACAAAGCTGCAGTAATGACAATAAGACTCCATTGATTATGGGTGATTTTAATTGCAACAAAATTGATTGGAAAAATTATAATGTAAGAGGTGATGTTTCGCAGGTTCAATTCTTTAATACAATAATTGATCTCGAGTTTTCACAATTTATTGATATGCCAACACGAGGAGATAGTATCCTCGATCTAGTTCTGTGCAATGACCCTCAATTTGTATTGGAGAATCGAGTTGACGAACCATTTAGTAATAGTGATAATGCCACCATAAACTTTACTGTTAACTTCGTTATATCTGAGGACAAATCCGTAAATGAGTTCAGTGTTGGTGAAAGTACTGCTGATTATTTATGTGATAATTTTCATGATTCTATTGAAAATTCTATAAGTTTTTTACATCTTTTCAATCTTACGAACTCTCTCAATTGGTCTAGAGCTGACTGGACGTCTCTGAATCATTTTTTACCAATGTCGATTGGAATTTATGTTTTAACACGTGCAAAACTAGTGACGAATTTATGGACTCATTTTATGCAGTATTACGTTATGCCATTGCTCAGTTTGTTCCGAATATCCATAATAATGCTAATACCGATGCAAAGAAAAAGCGATACCCAAAATTTCTCAAAAAGATATTCGCACTAAAGGCTAAACTGTGGCGTAATTCAATGCGCTTGAGAGACCTAAATAGTAAAGTGAAGTACAAAAATTGTGCCCTAATTTGCAAAAATTTGCTTAAGAGTCATGAGACCTCTGTGGAGAAAAAAGTTTTAGCAGCAACGATCTGGGTAATTTTTTTCGATACATTAACTCGAAACTGAGCTGCAAATCAGGCGTGGTTCCGTCAGTTGATTCTAAAAGCAATTATGTTTTTGACAACCATGGCAAAGCAAATCTGTTAAACGAATATTTTGAAAGTGTTTGCGTCAAGGACAATGGAACTATACCAAGCATTCAACCATTACATTTAAAGAACACATTGTCATATATTCATTTTACACCAAGCCGCCTGTATAACACAATGGAAAAACTCAAATCCTCTTTCTCCTCCGGGCCAGATGGGTTTCCTCCTCTATTTTTCAAAACTCTTGCGTCTAGTCTGTCATATCCTCTCTCTATTCTCTTCCAACATATCTTCAGGTGAGAAAAAATTCCAAGTATTTGGAAGCACGCTTACTTTACCCCGGTTTTTAAAAATGGAAAATCTAGCTTAGCCCAAAATTATAGACCTATATCTTTAATCTCTGTTACTTGTAAAATTTTTGAGAGCGCTATAAAAGTCGATCTTATTAAACATCTATCTGTAAACAATCTTATTACTAGAGACCAGCATGGTTTTGTACCAACGAGATCAACTTGTACAAACTTGTTGGAAACGTTAAATGACTGGACACTGACAATGAAAAATGGTTACTATACAAGAGTTGCGTATATTGATTTTTCTAGAGCATATGATTCAATTTGTCACTCAAAATTGATTCATAACTTGTCAGTTATGGGTATCAGTGGCTCCATGTTGTCTGTGCTTAGGTCTTATCTTGATAACAGAACACAGCAAGTAAAAATTCAGAGTGCTCTTTCAAAACCTGTTTTAA